>JAPPVO010000031.1:103097157-103670466 GCA_030407325.1 Camellia japonica
AGAGAAATCATTACATTAATACACCAGTAGATTGGTACACCCAACCGTATATTTCTGCTCGTATAGCCGAGGCTGATCAGCATATAACAGAACTCCAACAGTTGATCCAAACAGTTGGTGGCCTGGCGGCCAGAAGGCCTCCTCCGCCTCCCTAACAGTAAAGGTATATGAGGTCATATATGTTAATAATTGTTTCTTTATACCTGTATTATGATGTATGTATTCCTGGATTTGTGCTAATGAAAGGTTAATTAATTGTTGAAGTTTGAGGTTAGTGGGACGTCACTTAAGTCGCGTTAGGGTTAGGTTCAGAGTAGAAGTGCAGAGAGCGTGAGGACCGTTAATCCTGTAAATCGTTGACAGACGTGCTAACCATGTCAAGCCAAAACCTTTAGTGAGCACCTTTAATGGTATCAGAGCCATGTTTAAATACATAGGTAATATTAGTATAAATTAAATAAATTATACATATATGACCACCAGACAACTATGACTGAACAAGAGAATACAGTAGCCGTACCAGAGAATGAATCCGTTACTTCTTTAGGAAACACAATTTCCTCTTTAGCAGAAGCAGCCGAAATGGTAGCCTATCAGGATGTAAAAGATGCCTTAGATAAATGGACAATTCCACCCGTAGATCCAAAAACCATTTATAAGAAAGGAAAATTTCAATGGTTTAGTAAAACAATCATTAAAACTTTTGAACATGCATCATGTATTCAGACTAATGATGAAATAATCCGACTAATTCATATTAATGACTTTATTCCGTTTGTTAAAGACTATAAGTACATTCATATTGGTTTAGTACAGATAGCCTTTAAACCATTGACCCTTTTAGGTCAAAATACCAGTATTCAATGTACCCTTAGGGATGGCAGATGCCTTAATTGGAGATCATCTCTCATGGGAGCCATTGAAACCAGTCTTTCCCATGGACCAGTTTATTTTGATATTTATCCGAATATAAGCATTTCTATGACTGATAGAAATATATCCGATTATTAGAACTGCGAGTTCTTACTCATGGTTATGAGTATAAACCAGGATCCCCTCTTTTTCAGTACATTCCCGTATTTACATAAAGGCTTTAACAACTTTAAATCCTTATGTAAGAAAAACAACTGAAAAAGAAAACACTGTATTAATTGAAACCAATTTATACAGTAGCCAAGTAGCTGTACCTAGACAAATTCCGTGGTCATCCATAACCTTTCCAGAAAGATGGCATATTCCTAATGCAGTACCACCTCAACCGATGATTCAGCATCATTTAGATGATGTTATTCAGACACAAGAAGGTAATGTTTATCTTCAATTCCAGAAACCTCAACTTACTAGAAGCACCTCTTCGAATGCTAGTTTTAGAACAGCCCCTCAAAGCCTGTCTAATAATAGCTTTAGAACTGCTAACAGAAGCTTTTCCAATAACAGTTTCCGGTCATTACCTCCTTATAGGATTGACTTACCTGAATCTAGCCGACAATCTGTAGACTCTTTACAAATACCTGATAGACCACCTAGTAGGCCTTCAAGTGATCCTCAAGAAGATCAAATAGATCCGATGACATCAGAAATACAAGGTATTAGATTATCCAAAAATAGGATACCACATGGTGTTTATAAAACACCAGTTCAACCACCAGATAGCCCTACGGCCAGTGATATGAATTTTGAAATTTAATGGATTTTACATCAAACAGTGAAAATAGGAAATTAATAAACCAGGAATTTTATCAGGATAAAAATAAAGAATTTAGAGAATGGTATTTTACCACTCATACTCCAGAACAATTGCAGCAGTATAAAACTCAATATTACCACCATCTTGAGTTACATCAGAAGATAATATTCTTTAAAGAATGGTTTCAATCCGAAACTCAACCAAAATTAACCGTTATTGAAGATCAATTTAAAACTTGGACCACTGCAGATGGACAAGTCATCAATGCTATTCATCCACCTCCTCAGGCTTTAGAGTTAGTTCCTAATGGGGAAACTACTAGACAACCGCTAGTAGCCACAGCCTATGTTGATGTACAAACAGGAAGATTCTCAACAAAAGAATTTGCTCAGCTTAAAGATTTAGGCGTGATTATCCGACAACATAATTATACAAACCTAATTTCCCAAACAATTAGTAAACAGTTAACTCGTGTTGAAAACATGGTTTCTACCTTTAAGGATAGAACCTTAGCTCCACCTGTATCAGGAAGTTCTTCCCTTGAACCAGTATCCATTAAACCACCATTAGAAATCAGTAATTTTAAACTGAAAGCCCCAGATAATGAATTCATGGATGCTCTATTGCAGAAAATGCAATTTTTAAATGTTCGTCCCCCCGAAACTTTACCCGAATCCACTAGTGGAACAATTAACATGATACGATCCGAATCCCCTATCAATGAAGAATTATCACCCGAACAGATTAATGAAATCCAACTCAATTTTCAAGAACCGACTCATGTAAATAAATTACATGGTTATTCATCTAGCAGACCACAATTCCTTCCCTACACCAGAAATTATTATGCTAGACCTACTCCTCCTGATTTGTTATATGAGGAGACTTATATCCCTAATCAGGAAAGTTATCATGGTAAAACTATCTATGAATGGAATATAGATGGTGATTCTGAATATGCTATTCTCAAGAAGCTTCACCAGATGTTAATGTTTGCTACTATCTGTAGGCAATATAGTAATCAGGATCATGCCATTGCTAAATTTATCATAACTGGCTTTACCGGCCAACTTAAAGGTTGGTGGGATCATGTTATTTCTCTTGCCCAACAAAATGAAATTCTTACATCTGTTAAAACTGAAATCGACCCAACGACTAATCAACCAGTCCAACGACAGGATGCGGTTTATACCCTCATCCAAACCATTATCCTCCATTTTATTGGAACGAGTACCAGTACTCAAGATCGCAGTCGCGAACTTCTCCAGAATCTCCGTTGTCCATCCCTTACCCATTTTCGATGGTATAAGGATGTTTTCCTTATCAAGGTTATGCAACGCCCTGATGCTAACAGTGAACATTGGAAAGCCAAATTTATTGATGGCCTTCCTACCCTCTTTGCCGAACGCGTTAGGAAAAAACTTCGGGACCGTCATGACCGGATGTCTATTCCTTACGACCAGTATACTTATGGACAACTTTGTTCCATTATAACCGATGAAGGACTTTCTTTGTGTAATGATCTCAAACTTCATTACCAAATGAAACAACAGAACTTAACTGGTAGAAAAGAATTAGGTGAATTTTGTGACCAATTTGCCTATGAACCTGTATTCAATATCCTCAGAAAAACTAGAAAAGTATCTCATAAGAAATCTTCTCCAAACATATCGAAAATCCATAGGACTAGCCATCCTAAAACCAGTAAGAAGTTTTATTCTAAGAAACCTTCCACCAGTCGATCCACAGGAAAGAAGAAAAATAAATCTGAAATTAAATGTTATAAATGTGGTCAAACAGGACACTATGCAAATAGATGTAAATCCAAAGCTAAAGCTAAAATTAATGAATTAATGTTAGATGATAAGCTTAAAGAACAGATAATTAATGCCCTAGAAGAAGAAGAGGAAAATTCATCTGACCATGAATCTCCATCTGAAGATGAGATTAATCAGTTATATTCTTCATCCTCTCCTAGTGATGAAGAACCAACAGAAACTTGCCCCTGTAGTACCAACCAGGAACAAATATCAGAAATTAATTACTGGAAATCCATTGTTGAAATGAATGGTTTAAACTTAGGAGAACCCAGTAGTATTAATGTTTTAACTGACACACAAAAAGATATGCTTGCTGTAGCAGACCAGATTCAGGATCCAGAAGTTAAACTGAAATATTTAAAAATGTGTTATGAACACCAACAAGCAGCACCAGAAACACCAAATATACCCGATTACTCTTATAATTTAAAACATGTGGTTGATAGAATACAAACTATCAAAACAGTTAATAATCAACCAACAACCATTCAAGATCTGAAAATGGAAATAAATATTTTAAAAACAGAAGTAAAACATTTACAAACAGCCAGTGCAGCAGCCATTAAAGATATCAAATATCTCCATACTCAATTGCCACAAAAACAGAAAGAAAAAGAAATAATTCAAGAAACTGAACAAAAACTTGAAGCTAAAACAGAAGAAAATCAGTATTTGTTACTCGTTAATCAAGTAACTTTCCAAAAATGGTATATTAAAGTATCATTTATGATTAAACCCGATTTTATTATTAAAGATGCTATTGCTTTGGTTGATAGTGGAGCCGATATGAACTGTATCCAAGAAGGTATAGTTCCAACCAGGTATTTTGAGAAAACTACTCAGAGTTTAACCAGTGCAAGTGGTAATTCCATGCAGATCAGGTATAAGATACCAGAAGCCTATATTTGTAATAATGATCTCTGTCTTCCAACATCATTTGTTTTAGTCAGAAATCTTGCTACAAACATTATTTTAGGCACACCATTTTTATGTCTGTTAATGCCTATTGACAAAATTGACTCAACAGGAATTTATTCCCAATTGCAGGGAAGATCTGTTATTTTTGAATTTATCACACAACCGTACACTAAAGAATTAGATCAAATTCGTGATTTAGTATCTTTTAAACAGAATCAAATCAATTTTCTTGCTAAAGAAGTCTCTTTTTTAACAACCGAACAAAGATTAAAACAATCTCCTTTGCAACAGAAAATTAAAATAATTGAAAAGGAATTTCAAACAGAAGTTTGTGGTACTATTCCTAATGCTTTTTGGAATAGGAAAAAATATACCGTTACTTTACCATATGAACCTGATTTTGATGAAAAATATATTCCAACTAGAGCTCGCCCTAGTCAAATGAAAAAGGAATATATGGAATTATGTAAAACAGAAATTCAAAATCTTTTAGACAAAAAATTAATCCGACCTAGTCATTCTCCTTGGAGTTGTACCGCTTTTTATGTAAATAAAAATGCTGAAATTGAACGAGGCGTTCCTCGTCTTGTTATCAATTATAAACCGTTAAATGAAAAATTAAAATGGATCCGATATCCTCTTCCTAATAAAAAAGATTTATTAGATCGTTTACAGGATGCAATCATATTTTCCAAATTTGATTTAAAATCAGGATATTGGCAAATTGAAATTGCTGAACAGGATCGTTATAAAACTGCATTTACAGTACCATTTGGTCATTATGAATGGAATGTAATGCCTTTTGGTCTTAAAAATGCTCCATCTGAATTTCAACATATCATGAATGACATTTTTAATCCATTTTCTGAATTTACCTTGTCATATATTGATGATGTTTTAATTTATTCTTCATCAATAGAACAGCATATTAAACATCTGAACATTTTTAAACATGTTATCCATAAAAATGGTTTAGTTTTATCTGCTCCAAAAATGCAATTATTTCAAACTACTACCCGTTATCTTGGACATAATATTTCTAATGGAAGTATTATTCCCATTAACCGTAGTATTGAGTTTGCTTCTAAATTTCCTGATGAAATTAAGGACAAAACTCAATTACAAAGATTCTTAGGAAGTCTTAATTATATCCGTGATTATTATCCTAATGTTGCATCTGATTGCAGTATCTTATTTACCAGACTCCGCAAAAATCCTCCCCCTTGGGGCCCTGAGCATACTACAGCAGTACAAAAAATTAAAACTAAAGTCCAACAGTTACCATGTTTACAGTTACCCAATCCCAATTGGAAAAAAATTGTTGAAACTGACGCTTCTAATCAAGGATTTGGTGGGATCTTAAAGCAACTGAATCCCAAAACCCAGAAAGAAGAACTGTTAAGGTTCCATTCTGGACATTGGAATAAAGCAGCTTTAAATTACCCGACAATTAAACAGGAATGCTTAGCCATTGTTAAATGTGTTTTAAAATTTCAAGATGATCTTTTAAATCAGCATTTTCTCATCAGAGTTGATTGCTCTGCTGCTAAACAGATTTTTAAAAAAGATGTAAAAAATTTAACATCTAAACAGATATTTCTTACCTGGCAAAGTTATTTATCTAATTTTGATTTTGACATTGAACATATTAAAGGTGAAAATAATTCTTTGCCTGATTTTTTAACCAGGGAATATCTGCAACAGACCGCTCCTGCAGAGGAGCATGACCAGTAGAGGCCATCGAGTCGTGGCCGTGGCCGTGGTGGTCATACCCCACGCTATGAAACAGAATATCCGGTCCTCTCTCGAGGCCAAACCAGTACTCCATCCACCAAGGATATACTTCTGCAACCAGAAGATCCGTATACTCCTAACAGCATAACGGAGGAAACTGTCCTCTGGATTGATTCAGCTGATGAACAATGGATGCAAGATCCATGGGAACTGAAAAAACGATATCTGACCACTCAACAGTCACCTCCTCATTTCGATCAGTATCGATATATTTATGAACAAATCTTAACAGAAACTGGAGCTTGTGAATTTAAACACCATCTCCATGATCCGAATAAATCTAATAGCCCCATTTCTTTCAGTAAAATTACTATCCGTAATATTATGCCCATTTCTCAATGGGGTATTCATCCGCATACTTTACGAGATCTTGATCTTCGTAATAAACAGACCAAGTACACCTATTGGGATTATCAGGATGCTTTTACTCAGGTGTTTTACTACCAGAATCCTATCCGTTCCCATTCCTGGTTTATCCGAATTTGCCCTGAGCTTCTCAAACACGATGTCCCAAATTGGTTCCTCGTGTGGTGGGATAAATTTGGGTTGTCTCTTGATATTTTACCAGAAGAAATCCGACTTGCTTACAATGATTGGCATTATGCTTATTCTAAAGCATATGCTTATCTGAATAAAAACAGGGATTTATCCATCAGTAAATCACTAGTCCATTTCTCTATCCGATTTAACATTCCCTGGATTTGGAAATGGGACTTTGCCTGTGATTACCAGAATAAGGTGCCTCGCCTAAAACGGATCTTTTTTGTTAAATGGTGGAATAAAGGCATGGATCCGATCATTACTGAAACCATAATAAAAATCAAAGAGCATGCTCAGGCATGTCGTGAAACAGTCAAGCAGTCAGCTATTCCTGCTCCTCAACCAGCATTATCTCACAATCCGTTTATCCAGATTCAAAAAGAATTGCGAAACCAGTACCCTGATTTATCTGAAAATGAGATAATTCTTAAAAGCATGAATTTTCTCAAAGAACAGTTTCTCCAAACCATGCCCTCTGAAGATGATGTATCCATGAGGTCAGGTACCAGTCAGCCCTCATCCGAGCCTGAAGTTGATCCAGCCGAACACGTGTTAGCTGGAGAAAGCCAATTACCAGATGATGAAGAGGACACCCACTTTGGTGATTTTTGGGACGCCATGACAGATGTCCTCACAGAAAAACTCGCCAAAAGCAATCGCAAAGGAAAACGACATGACTAGGTGTCGGCACATCAGGACAAGAAACTTTGGAAAAAGCAGATTCCCATTATCCGTTGCATTATCAGAATAGCCAACGTCATGGATGACCTCAGCAGTTAGGATAAGATGTAATTTTGTCGGTCGTATGAAATTGTAACATCTGTCCCTCTCCTTTATCCGTTTTTGTTTATAAAAGGGATGCCTCACCCTTGTTGAAGGCAGAGTATGTTTAAGTTTAAATTTTTAATTTCTCTCTTTCATTTTCTTTCCTTCCAAACCTCTCTTGTAAAATAGTGGTACTTCCTCAATAAAACTAGTATTTTCTATGTATGCCCTCTGTCGATGCACTTGAACAGTATTTATTTCTTTTAGAGTTTTGGAAAAATCAGAGAAATCATTACATTAATACACCAGTAGATTGGTATACCCAACCGTATATTTCTGCTCGTATAGCAGAGGCTGATCAGCATATAGCAGAAATTCAACAGTTGATCCAGGAACAGTTGGTGGCCTGGGCGGCTAGGAGGCCTCCTCCGCCTCCTCAACAGTAAGGTATATGAGGTCATATATGTGTTAATTTGTTTTCTTTATACCTGTATTATGTATGTATGTATTCCTGGCTTTGTGCTAATGTAAGGATAATTAATCGTTGAAGTTTGAGGTTAGTGGGACGTCACCCAAGTCGCGTTAGGTTAGGTTAAGTGCAGAAGCGTGAGGACCGTTAATCCTGTAAATCGTTGACAGACGTGCTAACCATGTCAAGCCAAAACCTTTAGTGAGCACCCTTCTCATACTTTGACAAGCAATTTACTTGCCTCTACTAAAAAACCAGATCAAAATAAAAGATTTGATGTACGGTATTATGTAGCCGAGAAAAGGGAATTTTTCCGAACATGGAGTACCAAACATATTAAAAAACATCGGCTTTGTGTAGCCGAACGAAAAGAGAGATAAGAGATAGATCGATAGAGAGAGAGAGAGAGAGAGAGAGAGAGAGAGAGAGAGAGAGAGAATGAGAGAAAAGAAGAAGAAGAAGAAGAAATAGAAGGTTCGACCGGAGTTAGGGTTTTGAAAGGTGGGCCACTTTCAGAGAAGAACTGAGAAGATTGGTGGGTAATTGGGGCTTGCAACCGGTGGATTGGGCTAGTGGCCACATGATTGGAGGTGAGGTAAGTAGTAGGTAATGGCTGAGATGGAGAAGGGGATGACCGAAGTGGGAAAATGGTGGGAAATAAGGGTTGCTGAAGAAATAAATGGAAGGAGTGAAGGTGCATAGAAAATGGGTAAAATTAAAAATATGCTAAGAGTCCAAAGAAATATAAGTGGAGAACGCTTTTAAAAAGATAAGAAACCAAAAAAATAGAAGATCCAAAATAAAAAAAGTATTGACATTTAACGACACTCTTAAGAATAATACTTGGGACCCCTAAAATTTGTAACCCCCACAACCCTCAATTAATTTATGACAACTCATTATTTATTTATTTTTTGTTTCCCTCTTTATCCTCTCTCTCTCTCTTATAAATGTGTGTGGGGTGTGGGGTCCGAATCGGGATCCTTTTTTTTACTCTCTTTCCTTACCTCCCTATTTGCTGGGTCATTGGGCCCACTGTTGGGGCCAATTTCGATGATCCGAATTATTCACATTTTAAAATTTGTTGAGTATATCATACCTGTAAAAAATCAAGTTGATCGGATATTAGAAAGCATGTGTTTGGAAAACTATTTATTAAATTTTTTAAAAAATGATTTTTAATTTGATGATCCGATCACGAAGTTTCTGATATCCGATCAACTTGATTTTTTACAAGTATGATATACTCAACAAATCTTAAAATATAAAGGGATATCTACTAGTCAGTCCCATTAAATGAAATTAATTACTCATAAGTTTTGTTGACATTTTAAATACACCATTAAGTCCTCAACTGTCCATATTACCCTCACTACACTTACCAACACCATTAAGTCCTTCTCTGTTGTCATCAATGGTGCTTACATCAACCACTGTCTTTGTCCTTCTCCTTTGCTGCCATCGTCGCTCACCCCACACCACTATCATCCTCCCTCGTTGATTGCCATCGATATCACCGTTGTTGTCACAATCCTCTATTACCAATCTATTGTCTTTGATGACGAACTTCGTCGATGGCTTCAGATATAGGTATTTTTAATGCAGATCTACTATCTTCAGCTCGAATTTGGTACTATACATGGTTTCCAGTGGGATCAAGACTTTTTAAAGACCACCACCGCCTCCAGTGTTGTCATTGCCGGTGACCTCAATCGGCATCTTCTTTCACTTTCACCATTGCTGCCACATCTCTTTGCCACCGGGTCTTCTCTCTCTCTCTCTCTCGTTGTATATTGGGGAAGATCCTACTGACAAATCTGTTTAAACCAGTAATAAATTTGTTTAAACTAATAATAAATCAGTGATAAATCAATGATAAATTTAATTAAACTAGTGATAAATCAGTGATAAATTTGTTTAAACCAGTGATAAATCAATGATAAATTTAATTAAACTAGTGATAAATCAGTGATAAATTTGTTTAAACCAGTGATAAATCAATGATAAACTAATGATAAATTTGTTTAAACCAGTAATAAACCGGTGATAAATTTGTTTAAACCAGTGATAAATCAGTAATAAATTTGTTTAAATCAATGATAAATTTGTTTAAACTAGTAATAAATCAGTGATAAATTTGTTTAAATAAGTGATAAATCAGTGATAAATTTGTTTAAATCAGTGATAAATTTGTAATGTTGAGGCTAGGGTTAAAAATGAAAAATACTATTTGATTTTTTTAGGTAAGACCTACTAGATAATAAGATCGGTCCATAGAACTGGCCTGTAAATCATCCAAATATAAACTGTTCAAATTATTAAAATTGAGCTCAAAAGTAATACCAATAACTTAACAAGTAAAAAAATAAAGAGACAATAACGAGAGAACCTGATTCGTGGGTCCCTATCACAGCTGCACTCTTTAATTTCCCTACCTCTACTGATTCCTCGCAAATGGTATCACCCTGAATCAATTCATGGAATCTAAAGTTAAATGATGAATTTGCCCTTCTGTCTACTACCTCTCTCGCACGCACTCTTTGACTCACACGACCCCTCTCTCTCTCTCTCTCTCTCTCACACACACACACACACACACGCACACCTCAAAAAAAAAAAAAAAAAAAATTTGTTTTAATCCCTTTCATTTAATGAAATTGGAGTTTGTTGAGCAAAATTATTTATAAAAATAATTGATTTCAACTTAATTTAATTTTTTAATTTATAAAAATTATATCATATTAGTATTTTTTTAATAGATTAACTCAAAGTGTAGATAAAAAATACATTATCTTTCTTTAAAAACAAAATAAAGTTGTCGTCTGATAAGCTAGTTTAGAGTGGGTTGAGAAAAAAATATAAAAGATAAAATAAATTAAATAAGTTAATAAAACAAATATCACAAGTAAATTATAATCATTTTACTTTTTTTCTTAAAAAAAAAAAGTTTAAAAAAATAAAAAAATCAAATTAAAAAAAAATTTCCCAAACGAACCCAAAATCTATGGTAGCCTTAAAGTTATATTTTACATACTTAAGTATTAGATAAAAAAATAAAAATATATTATAATACCTATTAATTACAATAATATTAAAATATATAACTAATTATTTATTAATCATTAATCTAAACTAACTTGACTTATTCATGTCTTGCCAAAAGTTCCACCATAATAAAACTTGAAAATTTCAAAATTTGATAATTTGGAGATACGTGTCAAATTTGGCTGAGTGAAATTGGAGGGGAGGCATGCATTTAGCTTAGGAAAATGTTATAAATCTCAAATAAATTATCAATTTTTTACTAAATCTTTTACATGAATGTGAGACCTACACACATATGGTTTGTGTGGTTCCACACCTATGTGAGAGGTTTGGTAATTTATTTGGTAATTCATTTAGAGTCTCTAGTATAATTTATTTGGTAATTCATTTGGAGTCTCTAGTATAACTTTTTAGCTTAACCTGATTTTAATAAAATTTTCCAAATTGATGGGTGATTATTTAGTATTTTCGAAATATAGACATGTGTCATTCTATAAGGTTTTGATTAGTAGAAAGGGATAGAGACTCACGATTTATATTAAAAATGAAGAATAATATGAGAACTAAGTAATTGATGATTGACTTGGAATATAATTCTATAATATTATGAAATTATTAAATAATTTTTCCAAATTGAGTTTTGACATTTTTCGTTTGGGAAGAGCTATTCTAGACTTTTTTTTTTTGGCTATTTTAGACACAAAAGACAAATAGATTATTTTAGCCACAAAAAATAAAACATTACATCCAACTCATAATTATTACACTCTTCTCTCACAAAAAAAAATTAAAAATACTAAAAAATCCTTTCTAAATCAAATTTTTTAACTCAAATTAAAATAATTAAAAAAATCAAAAAGTCAACTCACTTTCCAAACGGCATCACAGACGTGTCAAAGTTTGGCACAATGAAACAGTACTTGATTGATTTTGGTGCTCTTTCCTTCCCTTCCTTATATGAAAAATTATTGACTCGTACATAAGTATCACGTTATCATCAATTACAAATCATCATATAATTATTATTATTATTATTTTTTTTATTATTTAACACAAAATCGTAAGGACCGTCGGGCACACCCAACCGTAGCAGGACCACCTGACGGTAGCACGACCAACCAATAACTTCTCTCCTGATATACGGAACAGCCGTTGGAGATTTTTTTCCAAGAAAAAAGGATTCAGAGCACTAAAAAGAATCATTAGAGAGTATTAATGTTGTGGCAGTGGGTCCTGTATACTTTTTATGCTTTGTTTTGATTTGATTTTATTTTTTTTTTGTCATTTTCAATGCATTAATGTTATTAGTGATATATTTTTTAATGGTCTAAATTATTGTTGTTTCAAAAATATTAGACCCAAAAATTCTATCAAAATTTTACCAAATATCTCACATGGGTGTGAGACCCACATGAGACCCATATTGTATGGGTCCCACACCCATATAAGACATTTAATAAAACTTTTAATAAAATATTTAAGATTTCTAGCATTATTATTGTTGTTTTCCAAGTGGGTGAGCTGAGCTGAAGAGCTGTGTCTGACATCACACATCATCACCTCTATTTATTTGGCTCTCTCTGCGTGTCTCCTTCACACAAACCCTCCTCTCTCTCTCTCTCTCTCTCACATACACGCGCGCGCGCGCACACACACACACACTGAGAGAGAGAGAAGATGGAGAACGGATCATCGACGGCGGTGAGATGGGGTTTCCGAGGGAACAAAGGGCTGAGCACGGCGTCGGCGATCACCATTAGAGGAATTCTGAACGAGATTATGGAAAACATCGACAAAGCAGACCCTAGGCCCACCATTCCTCTCGGTCACGGCGACCCCTCTGCTTTTCCCTGCTTTCGTACCACTCCTTTCGCCGAGGACGCCATCGCCGACGCCGTCCGATCCGCCAAATTCAACGGTTATTCTCCCACCGTCGGTGTTCTTCCGGCCCGAAGGTATCTTTCTTTGTTTTCTTTTTTATGCGTCAAAACACAAGGACACAATGTAATTATCACATGTATATAATAATAATATTAATAATATTATTATATGGGTAATGTTGTGGTATCTTTTAATATTTGGGCTTATACTATTGTATTTTAGAATATTTTGTCTTAGAGGATCCACAGTAGTTCTATTAGAACATGTGTTAGTGTCCGTTGTTATTTTTTAGCTAGTCATTTTTTGTTTTTGTTCTCGCAATGAAATTGCTAGTAAGTATATTAAATTTGTTAGTTGTTAACTTGTGTTAACTTGTTTGTTATCTGCAGTGAGCATTTAGCTAGCGAAGGATGACGTTTTTTTGGTCTTACCGGTTGACTAACCGGACGTCCGGCCGGTTGACCGGTCAATGACAAATTTTTTTTTTATTTTTTATTTGTTGGAATTTTTTTTTGGACTTGAAATTTAATTTTAGACTTGAAATTTTTTATTAAACTAAATTATTTATTTATTTTATCTATTATATACACGCATATATATATTTAACACACACCTTAACATATCACTTAACACATCTATTATATCACCATTCATTCACTATTCACTCACTAAATTAACAAACTCTTAACACATATTTTTGAGTCCTATTTTTAATACTTTTTGTCATATAACACACACTTTAACACACAATTTTAACACATCCATTATGATTGCCTTAATGGTGGCTGACTCGACTTTACACCCACAACTTTTAACTATTATTAAAGAATATTAAAATACTAGTTGAATTCATGCGTTTTTGGTGGGTGGAATTGATATTTTTTAGGTGAAAATATACAAATTAAACGATCAAGGTTAAAGTGATATTTGATTGAGTAGTGGTAGTTTACTCTAAAAATTGTACTCATTTTTCATATACAATGATATTATAGTTTATTAAAATAGGAATGAAAAATATTATATAAGCTCACGTTTTAAGGATTAAGGTCCTTTCCATTATAAGAAAATTTTTATTACATGATTTAAGGGTTGTGAAATAATCATGACAATTCATCAATATTTTAAATTTAAGAAGAATCATTACAAACTCTTAAATAATAATGTAAAGGAGATCCTCTCCATCACAAAAAGATCCTTATTATATGATTTAAGGATTGTGAAATAATCATAACAATTCATCAATATTTTAAATTTAAGAAGAACCATTACAAACTTTTAAATAATAATGTAAAGGAGATCTTTTATTATAGTTTTGAAATTGAGAGGATCACAATCCACCTTTTAGAACATGTCAGTTCGCATGCCAAGCCCCAGCCTTGCCCGTGCAGTAGGCCATTTCCTTTAGATAGTGGTAGTCCTAGATAAAAATGAGATGATTGGTCGATGATCAATGAAGATATGAGAGACTTGCATTATAGATATTTTAATTGTCACATTATTGAGTTGGAAAAATAAGTCTAACTTTTAAACTTGAATAATAATGCTCAATAAAACATCTAAGGTAACTCTCCTATATTCTCTGATCTATCTCTTACACATATATCAGTTTTTCTATTTGATAATGTTATAATCTATACCACTGAACCGCTTCCATATTTTAGGTTCTGCCCTTTTTCTTTTAAATCTTAAAAGTATTGTATAAAAATTAAGGATTCCACAAATTTTCAATGGACCTTGACACCTTGTGGGGGTGAGAGATCTTGGATTTTATCAACTGCTCAATCACTCAACATCCCACATCCTCAATCATTTCCCCAATGCACTACCTAACTTTCTTGTCAATCAGAGCCTGTAAAATGTTTCTGTCCAGTCACTGAAGCTAAAATCATAGGCAGTAGTAACTAATTCACAAATGGATAGCATTTACATACTTATTTTTTTGGCAAAACAACGTTGATTAATATTAGTCATTATAATATATAAGAGTTTTAGAAATTAAATATTTTGATTTTTAAAAGTGAAAATTTTGTTGCAAAAGATATTTAGGGACCAATTTCTATTGTCATGATGATAGTTGTTAAAAAGTCGTCTCGAAAAGTAAAAAATAAGGCTTTTAGCGATAAAATTTTGAAAATGTCGCTAATAATTAGATTTTTAGAAATAAAATAATTTAGTCTCAAAATGGTTTTTTTTTTTTTTAAGACAAAATTTGGTCTCAAAAGGATAATAATTCATCACTAATGTTTAATTTTCGTTGTTAAAAATATATTAACGACATTTTTCGTAACAAAAATATTTGATCCTTAAAAAATAATTTTGTTGATAAATTTTGGTCTATAGTGAGTTGAAATGCACAGGTATACATCTCTATACATATATGATATATGTTAGTTATTATTGTACATGAAAACTTAATGATTATTGTTGGAAGTACTTTTTTTTTTTCCCCTCTCTGAAAAAGTAATAAATATGCTACTATGATTTTTTTGTTTAAAAGTTTTAGACTATCATAGCGGTATCTCTCTTATATTATATAAATTATTTATTTTGATGTTATTAGTAATTTAAAAAAAAAATGTAAAATAGAGTCTAATTTTAACAAATTTAATTAACTTAGTTGCACTAAAAAAATAAAATAAAATAAACTAAAATTTATGTGCAATTTGGGTTTAACTCGGGTCAAGTTTGAGCAAATAATCTCGAGTTATAATTCGGGCTTGGGCAAGTCTAGATAGCTCTGAAAATAATTTGGACTGGACTTGGATAACTTTTCAACCTCGTTCGAACCCGCCCGAGTTGCACCCCTAATGCCCTCTCTTCGAGGGACGGATCTAGGATTTGAACTTTGGGAGGTAAAAACACATGTAACTTTTCGTTGAAAAAAGTTATTATAAAATTTTAAATTTTGATTTATACCAGCACAAAAAAATAAATAATATTACTATTACTCGGACGTTCTTTGTCAACATAATTGAGAACAAAAATATAATTGGACATATTTCTTGTCTGCATTAACTTAACAAAATATTAACTATTTCTATGTTTACATCTAGTAAAGTTAATTATTTGAAAATGTTGTAATCGTCACTTTTTATAATACACACACACGCACACATATATATAAACATCTATAATAAACTTGACATCAAAACCTTAATTTATATCTTTCTCAATAAATATGATCAAGTAACTTGCTACAAAATCATCTTCCATCTTATTACATAGTTTAATTTTGAAAAAAAAAAAAATTATAATTAAACAATATAGATATATAACAAATAATACAAATAACAAATAGAAGAGATCAATATCTGATAAAATTCAATTTAGAAATTATTTTTAAAATTTTGTAATGTAAATAATTTGGAGGGTGTGAATTACTAAAATTTTAAGGATGCGAAGTACTGCAATTTGAAATTATCTTACTAATTGTTAGTATGATATAGTAGTTTTAAAAAATTTTAGGGTGTGACCGCCCGTGCATGCACCCCTAGGTCCATCCTTGCTCTCCCCCTCCCACAGAGGGACAAAATTATAATAAGAAAATGTACTTTATAATACCAGATGTCTAGATTATTAGTTTGCGTTCATGTTATTTGAAAGTATAACAGAGATGTAGATTGTAGTATCACAGACTAAGTCATTTTGTATAATTGACATTACATTCTCTTGGCCATGTGTGTCCAATATAATTGCACTCGCTACTCTCTTTTTGAAATTTCACTTTCCTTGTACAGTCAACAATTAACGATTATTATACAAAATTGATTTGAAATCTCTTTATTTGCTTACTGCTTCAAGCATCTGGTACATGTTGAACATTCCACTGGAGTACTAAAGTAATGCACTGATTTCAGTAGCATTTTATTATAAGTTGGTTGCTAATATATGGTACTGACTTTGGAGGGGAAAGTATGTGTTCAATCCTACCATATGGAATCAAATTTCTTGAAATTACTGAAAAACTAATCAAAGAAAATGCTTCAAATTACAAAACATATTTATGGTCCGTTGTAAATTTGTGATAACCACTTCACTAAATTTTTGACGCCCAAAGTATATCTGCATTCCTTTTCTGTGTCCATCTCGTGAAACATTCCGAAAACTGCCTTAATCCATCAAAGGCAAATCCCAATTTCAATCCTTCATGTTATAAAATAGAAATAAAAAAGAAAAAAAAGAGAAATGTTCTTTCTCATGGGAAGATATTGTGCTCCAATCCGTTTCATTCTTACACCTTTATTTTTAAATAGGGCCATAGCAGAGTACCTCTCAAAAGATCTTCCATACAAGTTGTCACCAGACGATGTTTATTTGACAATTGGATGTACACAAGCAATTGAAGTTATGTTAACAGTTCTTGCTCTTCCAAATGCAAACATTCTGCTCCCAAGACCAGGCTTCCCATTCTATGAAGCCCGTGCTGCATTTAGCCATCTTGAAGTCCGCCACTATGATCTTCTTCCAGAGAAAGGTTGGGAGGTAGATCTTGATGCAGTTGAAGCTCTAGCAGATGAAAATACTGTCGCTATGGCTATTATTAATCCTGGCAATCCTTGTGGGAATGTCTTTACATACCAACATTTAAAGAAGGTGTGTGTTTAATTTTGTAAAGTTAGAAATGTGTATGCTGGTAATATCATGGTTTTTGGTTGTAATGTTGGTGGTTGATGGTCTACTTTCTTAGGTTGCTGAGACTGCAAGAAAGCTTGGACTATTAGTGATTGCTGATGAAGTTTATGATCATCTTACTTTTGGGAGTAACCCATTCGTGCCCATGGGAGTCTTTGGATCAATTGCACCTGTTATTACAGTTGGGTCTATATCCAAGAGGTGGATTGTCCCAGGTTGGCGACTTGGTTGGCTTGTCATAAATGATCCCAATGGCGTCCTTGCAAAATATGGGGTTCTCTCTCTCTCTCCCTCCCCTTGCATGTTTTCTCATGCCATAGTAGTGTCCCCCTTATTTAGTCCAACAAGTATAGAACAAATTAACTCAATGTGACGAGTATTAGCCATTTGATTTAAAAACACATTCTGAGAAAAATTATTATTGAAGTCATCAAATTCAAGGGGGGTTATTCAACATGAAAAGTTGTAGTGTTGCTTCTGATCGGCTTTCTTAGAGTGCAACAAAAAAATTTGATAAAAAATTAAGCTGTAGTAAGTTACTCAAGAAAGAGTTCCTTCTCTTTGTGTTGTGTAATGTTATGGCAGAATTGTATTTTTGTTTATTTGATCGGCCAAAAAAAAAAAAAAAAAAATCTGCTCTAACAACACAAAGAGAAGAATTCTTACTAGATGTTTGGCTTTCCAGAGGCATTGTAAATTACATTCTACGTTACAGTGGCATAGAAAATTTTCTATTATCCAATTTGAGGCTTGGTACTTGAAGTTGTTACCAACAAGCTGTTGCTTTTTTATTTTCTCATTGAATGTGGTAAAGTTGTGAGGAAATTCTAGTCTTTGAGTCTTTCTAAAATGAAGTGGTATTGTTCCTAAAAAAACAAAAACCTAGCAAAGCTGTATTTTACATCTGTTATGACTACCATGCCACCTAATCCAACATGAATATTGTGCCAAGGAAACACTACAGGTTTTGATATTTGCAGGTGGTCCTTGTGTGATGGTGTGGTTGACTGACCACTGATCTTTTCTTAAGATTGCTGGTTTTTATTCCTTAGTTCTTTCATTATTTTATAAAACCTAGTGGCAGTGGACATTGAAACTTCATATAAAATAGCATTTGAAGTACATTTTAGAAATCTTAATGTGGTATATTGCCCTAACTAAAAAGTACACCCAATTTAGTCCCCAAATGTATATTGTCATAACTAGCTTGCTAGGACTGAAAATTGAAGATGGGTCATATAGTAGGATCCTATGTTACCAATTCAAAAAATAGATGCTTAGAGTGTAAGGCAATTTGAAAATAAAGCAATGACAAATCATTTTATGATTATTTAATCAATTGGTTCAGGATGTCCAGAAATACAATCTATAGTAAACTAGTTGTCTATTGAAGTAATGTTTCCTCTCTCAAAGGAATTTAAATAAAAAATTGATTTTAAAAATGGGATTAAAGCAGGGAAAATTGGTATATTTATTGGTATTGGGTGGTGTATTGTTTTCAAATGACAAGGAAGATGATGAGCTGCCTTTTTTCATTTGAAATTTTCTTATCAAAATTCTGTTTGTACTGTGCTTACTATATGTAAGGCAAGTGAAATGATATTGATGCTTCTTACTGATGCTCTGTTTCAAATTTACCATGATTCCCTTAATGTTTCACATGAAACTTATGTCCATTTTCTTCTTTCCAGATAGTTGACTGCATTAAGGGCTTTCTAAATATTTCCTCTGACCCGGCAACTTTCATTCAGGTTTGTTATTCAAAATGCTTTTTCTGAATAATAGACACTAAGAACTGAAATTTCAATACTATTAGAATTTAAAAGATACAGCTAAGATGTGCTGATAAAAAAAGTTACATACAACAAAGAAGCTCTGATCTTGTGTTACTGCTGAAGCCCTGAAATGTTAGACGAATCAAATCAAGAATTTTCCATTGGATAGTTGAAGTAGGTAGCAGTAAGGATATGGCATAAGAATAATGTGTATTACAGAAGCATAAACTCCTTAAATTCAATAGTCCCCCCCCCCCCCCAAAAAAAAAAAAAAAAAAAAAGAAAAAGAAAAAAAAAGAAAAGAAAGTGTTAAAGCATGCATCACAAAACACGTCCATAGAGGTTATAAGTTGGTTGAAAATCTTGAGTACTTTGCCTTTTAATGGCTCATGTAACAGAGCAAAGCTATGGTCATTATTCATTTCTTATCAAATTATCCACTGCTGAATTCCTTATGGTTAACTTTTTATTTAAATTATTTATTGTTTCTGTCATGGGCCAAAAAAAGAAATAGGAAGAAATATACATTTACAGATACACTATTTACTTATTTATTTTTAATTTTTTGTGATTCGTCATGGAGGGCAATTTAGATTGTCTCTGATGTATTCTAACTACATTGTTTCCATAATTTAGTTTGATTTATATTATACAAATAAAATTCATCCAAGAATTTGTATTGTGCTTTATCTGTTTCACTGATTTATTAATACCATTGGTAGTTGTATTTCGTCTTTGTTTTTCTAAAGCTTGCACTTTACTAGAAGAGATTGAGCACACCGTCTAGTCATTCTACTTTGATTGCTTTCCTTCTGGAGATATGATTTTTGAGGTTTTTACATTATCAGGGGGCAATTCCTCAAATCCTTGAGAAAACGAAAGATGATTTCTTTTCCAAAATTGTTAATGTACTGAGAGAAGCTGCAGACATTTGCTATTATGGAATTAAAGAGATCCCTTGCATTTCTTGCCCAAGCAAACCTGAAGGATCTATGTTTGTAATGGTAAGGATGTAGAAAATTTGATAATGATTTGTGATTCAAATTGCGATTCAAATTTGATAATGATAATGTTACAACAATTGGTGCTTTTATTTTAGGTGAAACTAAATCTGTCACTACTGGAAGACATTAAAGATGATATTGACTTCTCTTTCAAGCTGGCAAAGGAGGAGTCTGTGATTGTTCTACCAGGTGAGAAGCAAACAAATTAAGCTCCTAAAGCTAGTTCACTGCTAACATTTTTTTCAGCACTCCTTTTCATATTAGCTTGTAAACTTGAGCTGTGTGACTACTTGTGAAATCTGCTGTTTATTTCTCTATCTGTCAGTTAAATGTTAAAGAAAATAATATGCCATCAGTATTTCTGTACCTTGTGATGCATTACACTCTGAAATTTGTGATCCTTATCTGCTGACTTGGCAACAACCACACGGTGAAGAGCAAGTGCTAAAATTTTATGAGTCTTCATTCGTACTCATTGGAATTGTATGTGTTTATTAAACTTTAATGCATCAAAGCATACTTAGTTTGTAGACTGAAAACCCTAACAGATAGTTTATTGAATGGAGACTTGCATTGTTTTGTTATAGCAAGTACATAAATCCATAATATTTGTAGGCATGCAACAGGGGAAAAGATTGAACTATTCTATAATTGTGACAGTGCGAAAATTCTAGATGTGGTGGTTGTTGTTGTCACATTTCAGTGATCTGAAGTTTTTAACTTCTTTCATCCTCCTCCTCGCACATTTTCAGTTGGGCTTTTATTTCCTGTGGTATGTTGTTCTAGATATCTTAATCTTCCAGTTTCCTGAGAGTGTAGAATTTAAGAGCACTTCATTTCTTGTGTGATTCTATGTTGGTTTCGAATGAATTGCATCCTAGAGCTCTGACAAGGTAATCCTCAAATGATTGTTTTGGGGCTATTTTAACAACATCAAAAGCAAAAGAATAACTGAAGATATGATTTTAAACCATACAGAAGAAAATTGTTCCCAACTCATTTCTCATAATTAACAGGAATGACATTTGAATCATATGCCTTTCTTTGTTTTCTATGACAATTTATAATGTTGTAGTTTGATCTTTAGTCTAGTTAGATGTCTGTTCAATTTTTCTCTTTTTTTATTTGTTCAACCTCTTGATAAAAATTGTGCTTCTCTTCAAATATTGACGTTCTGCATAGCATTTAATAAAAATACATTTAGGGTCTTACATATGAAATTCTAAAATAAAACTGAATTGGAACTAAGATGTTTGGATTTTGACTAATTTGGACATTTTTTGCATACAAAATCGCTTCAGCTGGAGGGTATTTCAAAAAGAAATGGTGGTTATGAATTGTGGTAGTCATGGTAACAACAGCAGTTTCACTAGTTTTGGCACTATCTCAGTGCTTCCAAATTTAATAGACATGACAACTGGGAATGGGAAATTTTACTGAGACAACAGTATTCAAATCATTGGGTTCAGTGTCCTTACAGAATGTGTTTTGTCATAATCTTATTTTAATGTACCTTAAGGAGTATACTTCTTGGGTTTTTGATTTTGGCATCTTACTTGCGAAATTGCAAATAAATCATTGACATCTAATAATGTCCTTTGTTTGCAGGGGTGGCTGTAGGACTAAAGAATTGGCTCCGCGTAACATTTGCCATTGAGCCATCATCTCTTGAAGAAGGCCTGGGGAGAATAAAAGCTTTCTACCAAAGGCATGCTAAGAAGCAATAAGGTAGGTGACATTGCTGCATCAAGCTATTTGAAGTCATGAAGTCTCAACGAAGGGGTCATGTTTCCTGTCTAGTAACTTGGTTGTTGCGCAGAATTTGAATTTGAAAAGTGTGATTTGGGTGTTTACTGTTGATCAACAACTGCTCGTTGATCTCACATCCTTTCAAGTTAATAATGTTTCATGCGGCTCAACGCTAGTATTAGTGACTCAAGCCTTGAATATCGTGTAATAAGGACACAAGATGGTGGTGGTGATCACCAACTCCCCGTTGGATGTCACGCTTCCTCTCATTATTGTAGTTATTATTTTCAATAATTTATTAATTGTTTTCTTTTTGCATTTATTTTCAATGTCGAAAAGTTCCAAAATGCAATTACATAGTAGTCCCCCAGTCCCAGTTGCAAACTTTCTTAAGATGAAATCAATTGATGGATCTGTGCTGAGCTCTCTCATGCTTTTTGCATGTGCTCTCTCTGTTTTTGTGTACTGGGTTGTAGTCTGCCGGCTGGTTGGCTGATGATAAGTTGAAAATATCATTCCAGCTGTTGAGTTACGTAGCTCAAATAACAATGAAGCTAACAATTTGATTCAAGGAATATATATATATATATATAAACATATATTAATGGCTTAGAGGGCATGATGTTCCTAATCTCCAGTAAAAAGAAATCAGAATCAATCTTAGAGATGTGTAGTATACCCCTTTGGCATTTCTGTTGTGTAGGCAATTTCATTCTAAATTATGTATTTTTTATATTTTAGCTTAGTGAAGTCCATGGACAAAGTTTAGTAGTTGAATTTTCAAGATGGTGATGCAAAGCTCTAATGGGGTGATTGAAAAAAGAAAAACGTGCCTTGATGACAAAGGTAAAATCATACATTGCATTATCATTCCATTTAGATTTCATTTTTGTTAGGTTTTTGGTTGGATTTTAATGACCATGAATAATTAAATGGGGGATTAACAAACCGGTCATATTGAGCAGATTTATTTACCTGCTAGTCTTGGTCATTTTTTTTACCTATCAATATCCTCAAAATATCCTTCCTACACCTCCTTTTAACAACTCAATCATCAGATCACTGCCATAACCCACCACTGTCCACTTCTAGCCTCAGCAATCACTTTTGACCACCAATGATAACCTCCGGTGACACCTCCGGCAACCTTCAGCAATCACATCCATCAACCACTTCCAATGATAGTTCCCGACGCCATTTTTAGCAAAAATAACGTCCATTTCCACTACATCACTACCATTACTACCTCGTTAGATCTGATGGCAACAAAAGAATAGAAAAAGGAGAAGAAGAAGAATGAGAGAGAGGAAGTTGATAAAGAGGAAAATGAAAGGCCTTACCAGAAAATAGTTGTCCTCAGTGTCATAGATCAACACAATCATGCTTTTAGCATCTACTCTCTGTCCTTTTTCCAGTGGAAAATTTATCACTGGTGAATTTGTTAAAAAATTTATCGCAAAGTATATAGTATATAGCACCAATCAATGATAAATTTGTTAAAAAATTTATCACAAAGTATATAGCATATAGCACTAATCAATGATAAATTTATCATTGATAAATTGACCCATTCAACATATATTCATCTCTACAATGATAAATTCATGATAAATTTATCACTGTATATTTATGAAAATTCGGCAACAGTATACAACATATTCAATAAATCAATGATAAATTTATTACTGATAGATTGATCATGCTGTATATTCACCTCTCCAGTGACAAAAAATGATAAATTTATCACTGTTTAAAAATTCATCAAAAATAAGGTTCATCTCAAAACAAAATAACATAATTTACAAACTTACAAAAATAACATAACTTTCAGAAAATAACTGTGATAAACTAATCAACACAACAAACAAGTCGAGTATTGTTGACGACGGGAGAGGAGGATGGTGGTTGAGACAAGTGATGTTGATGGCGATAAAAGAGAATGATGGTCAATGGTGATGGTGATGGCAACGAAGAAGGAGAATGGTGGTGTGAGGCAAGCAACATCGGTGACATGATGCGAGTGACGACAGCAACAAGAGAGGAAGATGGCTACAGAGTGTAGATCTGTTGTTGGCTGTATAATTTGTAAAAGCCAATCACAATTTAACACGTAGCACGAAGAGGGCAATTTGGGGAGTTAATATAAGTTGCCAATCAAAGTAGGACACGTGGCAGTTCGTATTGGTAATAATAGATCTGCGTAGCACTGAAACAATCGAGAGATACGAGATGATGTGGCCTAACGGTTACTCATAAAGTTTAAATTTAAAATCAGGAGGGAAGCTTAACTGTAAGAGTGGCGTAGTGGGACTGACTATGAGAGAGCATGTTCAGCAATCATGGGAGGACATTTCGACGGTTGGAAGCCCAGTTCGACGGTTACCACTGACAAGTATAAATAGCAAGAAATGCCCAGAATGAAGGACCTAGACTCAGAGCCAGAAACTAGTTTATTTACTTCATTTTTTGTCCAGTTTTACATTTTCCAATTCTTTACATTTCTAGCACTTCAATTCCGGTACTGCACTTCATTTCCTAGTAGTAGTTTCAAATAGTTTTTTGCTGTGAACCTCTACGAGGCTGGGTTAGAACATTGTAAGTTTTTATTTACTTAATGAAATTCAGATTCTAAAATTGTTCTTCACTTATTATTGTTTACTAATTTCTCCTAAACAAGCCACTAGTAAAAGTCCTCTTCATTGAGGCTGAAAGAACTATAACACAATCGTCTGATAATTGGTTGGAAATTAATATTCTGTAAGGACTAATTAATTCTTGCTGGCACGCTTAAATTTACATTATTAACCTTCGAAAGCCAAAAAGCTAACATATATTTTTGGTACACCCAGTGGGACTCTAAAATGTCTAGATGTAGGAGACAAAGAGAAAATGAACGTCCGGAAGAAGGTGTGGAGGGACAGGTAGAAGTACCTGATTCAGAGGATAATGTGATAACACATCCTATGGAAGCACCTATCTCATCAGAACCTATGGGCGAATAGACTAGCACCTCGGAGCATGCACCACAAGTTCAAAATATTGGACGAGGCCATGGAATTGGACAATCGACTGTTCCGTCCACCCAGCCAATGAATCCGTGGGGAGGCTTGGTAGATGCCATGGGACAGCAATTAATGTATACAATAGAAAGATGGGCAACATCCTTCATGGATCGAATGAATTCCTATCAACCAACTATCACAAGACATATGGAGGAAAATTCAAATGTTCTTTAGCAAAGATTAGCTAGAGATAAGCAGCCTATGCAAATTAATGGACATACTAATGGTTAGACTAGTAATCAAAATTATGAAAGAACATCACCTGTATCTCAGTCATGGTATGAGCCTCCTTCGAGGCATTTGGTAAATCAAAATATCTCATTATCTAACAGCGAAGCCATACGAATTGGAGGATCTAGGCCAAAACAAGAAAATGGCATGAGAATGTTTCCAAATCCCATGTTCGAAACCATGACTGGCACAAGGGGGTTCATTAACCCTTTGTCCAAATTCACACCTGGGGGGTTGAAAGGGTTTCTTGCAGCTGGATTTTGACTAATTTGGACATTTTTTGCATACAAATTCGCTTCAGCTGAAGGGTATTTCAAAAAGAAATGGTGGTTATGAATTGTGGTAGTCATGGTAACAACAACAGTTTCACTAGTTTTGGTACTATCTCAGTGCTTCCAAATTTAATAGACATGACAACTGGGAATGGGAAATTTTACTAAGACAAGAGTATTCAAATCATTGGGTTCAGTGTCCTTACAGAATGTGTTTTGTCATAATCTTATTTTAATGTACCTTGAGGAGTATACTTCTTGGGTTTTTGATTTTGGCATCTTACTTGCGAAATTGCAAATAAATCATTGACATCTAATAATGTCCTTTGTTTGTAGGGGTGGCTGTAGGACTAAAGAATTAGCTCTGCGTAACATTTGCCATTGAGCCATCATCTCTTGAAGAAGGCCTGGGGAGAATAAAAGCTTTCTACCAAAGGCATGCTAAGAAGCAATAAGGTAGGTGACATTGCTGCATCAAGCTATTTGAAGTCATGAAGTCTCAACGAAGGGGTCATGTTTCCTCTCTAGTAACTTGGTTGTTGTATGGAATTTGAATTTGAAAAGTGTGGTTCGGGTGTTTACTGTTGATCAACAACTGCTCGTTGATCTCACATCCTTTCAAATTAATAATGTTTCCTGTTCTTCAACGGTAGTATTAGTAACTCAAGCCTTGAATATCGTGTAATAAGGACACAAGATGGTGGTGGTGATCACCAACTCCTTGTTGGATGTCACGCTTCCTCTTATTATTGTAGTTATTATTTTCAATAATTTATTAATTGTTTTCTTTTTGCATTTATTTTCAATGCTGAAAAGTTCCAAAATGCAATTACATAGTAGTCCTAGTCCCAACTGCAAACTTTCTTAAGATGAAATCAATTGATGGATCTGTGCTGAGCTCTCTCATGCTTTTTCAATGTGCTCTCTCTGTTTTTGTGTACTGGATTGTAGTCTGCTGGCTGATTGGCTGATGATAAGTTGAAAATATCACTCAAGCTGTTGAGTTACGTAGCTCAAATTACAATGAAGCTAACAATTTGATTCAAGGAATATGTACGGGGAGAAAATATTCCGGCGAGCCCGTACTCCTTTCTTCCGAGCTCCGTCTCTATCTGATCACCTGCGAGGACAACGGCGGTGAGCTACCCAGCGGTGCGTGGCCGGAAAACCCCTCCGACGGTCAAGTTAGCACATACCTTGGGATAGAGAGAGAGAGAGAGAAAGAGAGAGAGGAGAGTGTTGAGTGTAAGCATTTCTCTTACCAAAAAATGTCCATCCCCGTATGGGGGGCGCAGACATGCTTATAGACCCTCTGCGTCCCAAATCTACTCCAAGTGATCTCTCGACACGTGGTATTGTTATCCCATCTGTCAGCACAAATCTTGCTGAACATCACCTAACCCAACTGCTAGCCCACTCTACTGGGAGCTCGGCAGCCGGGCTACACCATCTCGGCTATCAACTGCCATGCTGCACTTTATGCCTAAGTGTTCTCATAGCCAAGCTCAAGGAGGACCGAGCTCAGTTGCATTCCGACATAGTCGAGCTCGGGACAACTCATGCTGGTTCACCGTCGGCCTTCCTGCCGAGCAAACTCATGAACCGCGGAACACCCACGCCTTGCCTGGCGCTGGACATCTCACTTGACCGGCTTCTATACCATGAAGCCAAGTAGCTCGGTCCAACCACATCTTGCCTTAACCGAGCGAATCTTTTCAGGACAGGGCCGCACTACCTCGGCCCAACCTTGTTCGGCCCAAATGTGTCCAGCCCAATCCCAGACCATAAATCTCCCTCTCAATTGCCCCTTAATTCCATCCGCGCAAGCGTGACTGGGATTACTTATTCCAACCGGGGTAACACTTCCTCGGTCCTCGGTTTGCAAAACGTGACCGGGCTAGTCGACATACCTGTCTTCAAAACTTGCCCGGTCGACTCCTCGATTCATCATCCTGTCTCTTGACTTGCTCGGTCGTCGCCTCATCTGACATTCTCGTCTCTTTAATTCTAACGTTGCATTAATGAGGGACACATGTCGTTCTCTTATTGGCCCTCGAGCAGCCAACCAGCGCGTCTGTTGGCATTTCAAATTTTTGGCGGCCCTTGGGTCTATATACACGCCCCTTCTTCCTCATTTCGTCCCTACTGCCTCTTCTCAAGCCTTCGACGTTTCAGAGCTCAAGCATCCCCAACTAAACTTCGTCCCTACCATTCCTTGCATTTGTGCTCGAAGAAGTAGGCCCTGCCCTCAACTGGAGTCACGACCCAAACCCGCCCCTATGGGTTTAGCACCGTAACCGGCCAGTAATCCGAGATTACCGAAGGCCTGCTTAACAGTAAGACAGTATAACAGAGTACAGGGGTATGGCGGAAGCCAATACAGTAAATAAACAATGTCCAAGGAGCTGTGATAGTCTGTATGCAAAAGGATTTTTCATACATATACATATATACAGTACAGAACAGTATGCACAATATTTACAATCATACAAAACAGGGGCCTAATCCCCATTAGACAGTACAGTGACAGTCAGTCTATACAGTCACTACAAAACAGAACAGAAGGGGGAAAACTAAAACACCTCATAGCCTTAGCTAGACAGGCTCGGAACCTCGCAGTGAGGCACAGTGGTTGGCTGGACAAAACTAGGAGTCTACCCCGACGCTCCTAGCTTCGGTCTGGTGCCTATTCACCTACATATATATATATATATATATATATGAGCAGTGAGCTAAAGCCCAGTGAATAACATAAAGCGTAAAAGGGTTTAGAATGAATGTCCTTACAGTAATGAAAACAGTTCATTTCAATCAGTATATCAGTTGTTCAGTACAGTAAACAGTCATATGTGGTACATCCATTAGCATAACAGTAAACAGTAGGTCTTAAAAGACCGAACAGTAAATGATGGCCATCAATCAGTAAACAGTAGTGGTTCCAACAAGGGAACCGACAGAGATCTCTGTAACAGTAACAGTCAGTAACAGTAGTTGCTAAGGATGCCACAATACAGTTCAGAATATAGGACATACATTCATTCAGTTAACAGTAGCAGTTTAGAAAACAGTACAGTTCAATTGTTCAGAAGATAATCATTTTTGAACATATCTTTACACAGTTGTTACTTTCAGAGTTCTGGGCTACAGTAAGCTAGAGCGTCTCCTCGGAAAGCCAACCTTACACAGTTACAGATTGAACACACACTAAGCTACACAGTCGGGAAAGATAATAACTTAATCCCTAATTGCCTCGGTGTGTTCTACATCTATATCCTCATTAAGATGTCTTAAACTAGGCCTAAGAATGCTTAGGACGGGATGAGGATGCAAAGATGTATTCAGAAAACATTTTCAAAATTTTCAGTGAAACAGGGTCCCGCTCGAGCGCATATTTCCCTGCTCGAGCGGACATGCAGACAACGGTTCCCGCTCGAGCGTCACTTCCTACGCTCGAGCGTACATGCAAAACAGTCAAAAGTGCTGGATACTCAAAAATCACGCTCGATTGGGCACTCGATAGCCGCTCGAGCGCAAGACACAAGGCCCCGCTCGAGCGAACTGTAATACAGTGCAAAGTACTGGGAGCACGAATTTCCCGCTCGAGCGGGAGTCCAAAATCTGGAATTACCAGATTTGAACTTCCAAGCTCAAATCAAGTTTAAATGCATCAAATTCGATCCTCTTGGGCTAATTTTCTGGAAAACACTTCAAAACTCATAATATCACATGTTTCAAAGATCAATTTGGTAAATCAAAGCCTAAGGGTGTTTAATTCAAACTCAATTTCAAACCAATTTTCATGAACATGTTACAAACATGACATGCATGAGTTTAAATCATTTCAAAGCTTTAAATACAAGCTCAAATGAGCTCATTCTTTTCAAAATAAGATGAAATCATGGTCTACTCTCAAAATATGGACATGCATGTGAGGAATTAAGAACTACAACCTTAAAACTTCAATATATATACATGCATGCAACAATTAAGCTCCAAGACAACAATTTGAGCCATAAATTGGCTCTAGACTTCAACTCACTCTAAACCATGCAAGAAATCAACTCAAAACATAAACAAGGAGGCAATGAATCTACCTTAAGTCTTGTAGTTCAAGAAGGGAGCTCAAATATGCAATCTCTTCTATAATTTCTTCAATTACCAAGCAAATCACAAGCTAGAACTCAATTTCTCTCCCTCTAACTCTCTTGGTCGGCAAGAACAAGGAAAAAGGAGCTGAGGAAAAGTTTTGAATCAAGTATACAAAGACTCTAATATGTTCAAGATAATGGGCCACTGGGATGGCAATGTTGTAATTAAAGCCAACTATGCAATTCAACCTATTTAATCTAATTTAAATCATACCAAATCAATTTTCAATTAAATACACCATAAAATCATATAAATTCTAATGAACACAGAACATCAATAAATTTCAGATTCGGCCGCCGATAAGGCCTTCAATTTGCAGTTTAAACACAAAGACATGAACAGATAATCAAACGATCAACAGATAGAATGCAATTCAAATAGGTACACTCAATCAATTCAGTTTCAGTTTTTAGTCAATCAGTTCAGTATTTCAATTACTTCAATTATCAGTCATAATCAGTCTCAGTTTAACAGTATTCGGTAGTTTATCGGTAAACAGTGGTGAGGGTTATTACAACTGGTAAGTTCTTTGAACCTTGTTTTTGCTATTTCAATTGGTATTTCACATATTAGGGCACTAAATATATAGTTTTTAGGACATAGGCACCCAAAATCATCCCAAACCCTTAACTCTCCTTGTTGTTCTTCATTTTCCTTGATGAACATTGAAGATCTGGGGCGGACTGGGCTCCAGGTCCTCATTTGATCAAAAAATCACTCAGACCGAGCAAATAGCCTGTTTGTCCCAACTTTAGTAGAAACTGGGATAGCCAAAGGACTTGGACGCTCGACCGGGTTAACATCTGGTCAGCTTGGGCGACCGAGCTCCTTGGTTAGCCTTTACGACCAAGGTGGTTTGGCACTCTTTATGACCGAGCTAAGGTCAAGCTCGCTTTGCGCGACCGCGCTCTCTCTTACACTTGCCATCCTTTTCCTACAGAGTCCAAGGGGACCACAGACCGTTACCGAGGCTCTCAAGGACCGAGCAGCCATCAATCCCCAGTCTGTGCCAAACCTCCTCAACCAAGCTAAATTAGTCGACCACATATGGGGAAATTCGTTTCCTTGTCGACACTCCGGCTGCCCTGGCTGCGTTCCGGGAGGAGTACGGTATCCCGGCCGATGTTCACTTAGAGCTCGCCGAGTTTGAGACAACCCCTTGGGGCAGATTAGACCAGTGCCCCTTCACCGTGCTGTCCATCATTGAAGGAGGCCTCCACTTCCCGGTCAACCCATTGATGACCGAATTCCTACGCCGGACCAGGCTTGCACCCACACAAGTATCAACCAACACTTACCGAATTATCAATGGCGTACACGAGTTGAACAACCGGCTAGGCACCAACTTAGGTTTAGCCGAGATACTGCGACAATACACCCTTGGGCACACCGGCGATGGCTTCGCCTATTATTTAAAAATTCGACCGGACAAAGAAAAAATAGTTACCGGCACCCCAGATAAGGACTTACACGACGATGACTTTTTTTGGATGTCTGGCAACTATGAAACAGCTGACGTACCGGGCTGGTCAATTAGCAAGAATTTCGGCGAGACATGTAAGCAAGAAGAACTTGCCTGGTTGCTTTGTTTCTCTTCACTAAACTGTACTTAACATTTTTCTGTTTTCCTTTGCAGCAATCCAAGCCTTGCAAGCCAACTACCAATATCCCAACGTAGAAGCCATCCGGACTGTGCTCCGCTACCGCTACCAGGACTGCAACGAGCTACTCGGCTACACTCCAACCTACAAATATTCAGCCCCACGCCGGAGCAAAGTTACAGACTTTCTCCGTGCTCCATCACCTCCTCTAGACCCAACTCTACCTGACGTGCCGCTAATCCGGTTGACCGAAGAACAAGAGATGGCAAAACGAAGCCGTATCAAGAACCTCCTCACAGCAACTTCAGCCGAGATACCGAGCATCATCACCCGCTCTCTAGCTGCCGGTCAATCCAGCGGCGTCGTGGTTGCCTTGGCATCTCCAGCCGCCAGGCAAGCCAGCCAAGAAACCCGCCGTGCTGGAAAAAGGCCTCGCACAGATCCCTCTACCGAACTAGTTGAGGAGCTGACCACCGAGTAACCCGCCGTCACCGTAGACCCAACGCCGGCGTGGTGACCACAGCTCAAACACCGGGGTAAGGAGATCTCGGCAACAGCCTCTATGAAGGGCGATAAAGAACATCTACTCGCCTTTGACCTCTCCAAGGCCCTTCTACTACCGAGCGACGTGGTCGGCAGCGACCATGTTCCAGACACTCGGTTGGTGAAGTCGGCCGTGAAGTCCATGACCAGGGTAAGAGTCACAAACTTCTACTCAAATTTTCACAAGTGTTTGCATAGTTTCTTCTCTGATCAATCATTCTTGCAGGCCATCCAGAAGCAACATTTGGTCATGGAGCGAATCCATCGACTGCGACAGAGGGCTAATGACACTGCCAGCCAAGTCCAAAGCCTCCAAATCGAGCTTGGCCGAGCAAAGTCTTCACTCGAAATTGCCAATACCGACAACAGAAGGTTGCTCGGCCAACTCGGAGATGCCGAGAAAAAGAGGAACGAGCTCCAAGCCGAGCTGGATGCATTAAAAAAGTCCAGGGAGAAAGAGTTGGAGGATGAAAATAAGAAGGCCGAGGACAGCTACAAAAAACAGGTCTTTGCCACCCAAGACATCTACTTTAAAGTAGGTTGGAAGGCTGCTTGCACTCAACTCGGCCAAGGTCCTGATACCGACGTGTTTGCCTCCCCACCAGCCGTCTTCCTACCGACCTATCTCGTGCCATATGCCAACGACGCCTTCAGTGCGTTGCAGGCTGAGGCCGATGAGGGACTTGAAGGAGAAGGCGAGACAGATGCTGAGGGAGAGGACCGCCAAGAGCAGGAGCAGCCCGGCCAAACAATGACTGGTGTCCAAGACCAAACCCCACCGATCAACCTGGAGGAAGCTGGCGACGAATTCACTAACCTTTCCCCCTAGTGTAGTTTTCTTTTTCTTTCTTTTTGCTCTACATATGTAACCGGGCTGTCTGCCCCACCTCTTGTACATATTTCTATCATCAATGAAAAAGCTCAATTTTCCTGAAGTGTTTGCACGGTCTTTAAGTCTCATAACTTCGGCCGAACAAAATACCTCGACAAGACAAACCATGCTAATTAACTCATAGAACCGGAAAAGACATCTCGGTTTGAATCACATAGTTGAACAAATCTTCAACTTTTTCAACCGGAATAATCACCTCGGTTGAGAACACCTAAGTTGAGCAAAACATCAACTCTTTCAACCGGAATAAACATCTCGGTTGAGAATACCCAAGTTGAACAGAACATCAACTTCGTCAATCGGAATAAATCATCTCGGTTGGAATCTGAGAGTTGAACAAAATATCAACTCCTTCAACCGGAGTAAACATCTCGGTTGAGGATACCTAACTTGAACAAAACATCAACTCTTTCAACCGGAGTAAACATCTCAGTTGAGCATACCTAAGTTGATCAAAACATCAACTCCCTCAACTGGAAGAAACATCTCGGTTGAGAATATCCAAGTTGAGCAAAACATCAACTCTTTCAACCGAAGTAAATCATCTCGGTTGAGAATACCAAAGTTGAGCAAAACATCAACTCTTTCAACCAGAGTAAATCATCTCAGTTGAGAATATCCAAGTTGAGCAAAACATCAACTCTTTCAACCGGAGTAAATCATCTCGGTTGAAAATCTCAAAACTCAAAGCAACAATAAAAATGCTAAGGAAAAGATGAGTCACTTCTATATATTGACAAAAATGAATATTACATGAAGTGTAAGGCAAAAAATTCCTTTGCACAAAAAGAAAGCAAAAGCTAGAAATAATACAGCTTGAGGTTGGCTGCATTCCATAGCCGGGGTATTCCTCTACCATTCAAGTCCTCCAAGTGATATGCCCCCTTGCTCGCCAGACCGGTTATCTTGTAGGGTCCTTCCCAATTTGCCCCTAGTTTGCCTTCACCTGGCACCAGGGTATTGCCCATGACTTTCCTCAAGACCCAATCACCTACTTTGAACGGTCTAGGGTGCACCATTTTGTTGTATTTCCTTAAAAGCTCTTGTTGATAGGCGGCCACATGGATGAAAACCTTTTCCCGACGCTCTTCCAATAGATCCAGTTCCAGGGCAATGGCCTCGGTGTTCAGCTCGGGCTCAAAACTTTCGCTTCTGAGGGTGGGCATGCCAACTTCCAAAGGTATGACCGCCTCCATGCCATAAGCCAAAGCAAATGGAGTTTCCCCGGTAGACCGCCGAGGGGTTGTTCGGTATGCCCAAAGGACGCTGGAGAGTGCCTCAGCCCACTTTCCCTTCACCTTCTCCAGCCGTTTCTTCAACCCATCAAGTATGGTCTTGTTTGACGCCTCGGCCTGACCATTAGACTGCGGGTAAGCCGGAGTAGAGTTGTAGAATTCAATGTTTAAATCTTCACAAAACCCTCTAAATAGGCGACCGTCAAACTGGGTGCCGTTATCAGAGATCAGAATTTTAGGGACGCCAAACCGCGTGACTACATTCTGGCAGACAAATCGCTTCACGTCTTTCTCCTTGATTGTTGCCAAAGGCTCCGCTTCAACCCATTTGGTGAAGTAATTTGTGGCCGCGATGAAGAACTTCCGGTTGTCTGGTGCTGTTGGGAGCGGCCCCACTATATCTAGCCCCCACATCGCAAAGGGCCAAGGGCTGGTGAGGGGAAGAAGTTCCCTGGCTGGCTGGTGGATCTGACGAGCAAACTTCTGGCACTTCTCACACTTACGAACATACTTCTGTGCGTCGGCCTGTATGCACGGCCAGTAGTAGCCTTGCGAAATAGCTTGGTAGGCCAAGGACCTGCCCCCTATATGACTGCCACAGATGCCTTCGTGAATTTCGTACAGAAAGGCCTCCACGCTGCTCGGGTGCACACACTTCAAGTAGGGACCGGTGAAAGACTTCTTGTATAAAGCGCCGGTTGGAGAGAGCCAAAACAGCTCTGACTTCACCCGCACTTTATGTGTTTCATTCTTGTCGGCTGAAAGGGTCCGTTCCCTGAGAAAAATGATGATAGGGTCTATCCAAGAGGGACCTAGCTCGGCGCAGAGTACTTATGTCTGCCCGGTTTCCTCAATGCTGGGTCTCGGAAGGAATTCAATCAAAAGAGGGTTGGAGGATGTGCTATCGACCATGGAAGCAAGGCCTGCCAACTCATCTGCCCGGCCGTTTTCTTCTCGGCCAATCTGTTGGACCCTGATCGCCTGGAATCGCTTGATGTGGTCCCTGACCAGAGTCTGGTACTTCATCATTCTTTCATTCTTTGCCTCGTAAAGCCCAGACACTTGGTTAACCACAAGCTGGAAATCACTGTAAACCATTAGCTCGGATGCTTGCATCTGAAGCGTGCTCTTGAGCCTGGCCAAAAGCGCCTCGTACTCAGCCTCATTGTTGGATGCTGGGAAGCCAAGGGTGATTGAATGTTCGATAGTCAGCCCGTCTGGCGAAATCAAAACTATACCTAGCCCGGCCCCGTGACGGTTCGAGGCTCCATCAACAAAAAGTTTTCACATCTCCCCCACAAAGAGCCTCTAACATTCTGAGGGGTCCTAAGAAGCTTGAAGGTTGAAGGGATCACGGCTGCTCGGCTGTTCGGCTTTAAGTTCTGTGCTGATTGGTTCCACTTCAGCCCCCCTTGGTGATTCGGCGCCGGACTCAGCAAGTTGATCTACAATGCCTAAGTCCGTAGGCGAATCACCAGGTTGCGGTATTATGCCGACCGCAGGCGCTGTGCTGAGTGGTTCCATTTCTTCCCTCCTCGGTGATGCGATACCGGACAGAGCAGGTTGGTCGGTGATACCAAACTTCGTCAGCGCATCACCGGGCTGTGGAATCGTACTAACTAAAGGTGTTTCGGTGGGGCGCGCAACTTCCGCGTCGCCAACTCCGCCAAGTTGTATCTCGGTCAGGCTTGCATTCACCTCCTTATTGGCCTCGACAATATCGACCAAGCATATCGAATGAGTTCCGGGTGAGAATTCCGCAACGAAATCGGCCAAGGTCTGGGCTTTTATGGCAATGCGTGGCTGGAACTTCACGTCAAACTGTCCCAATTCGACTGCCCACTTGAGAATTCGGCCGGAGAAGTCCGCCCGTTCGAACAAAGCCTTAAGAGGGAACTCGGTCAAAACGATGATGGTATGGGCATGGAAATAGTGGGCCAACTTTCTTGAGGCCATCATCAATGCTAACGCGAGTTTCTCCAGCGGCAAGTATCTCGACTCTACTGGTAGCAAGGTTTTGCTGACGTAGAAGATAGGGAGGTGCTTGATCCCTTCAGCCCGGACAAGCACCGCACTGACTGCATGCTGTGAAACGGCCAGGTAAAGGTAGAGTTCCTCGCTGGGCTTCGGTGTAACCAACAGTGGCGCTGAAGACAAATACTCCTTGAGCTCGGCCAAAGCCCGGTCACACTCCTCGTCCCATGAGAACTTTGATTTCAAGGCTTGAAAGAAAGGGTGGCAGTGATCTGATGACCGGCTTATAAAACGGTTAAGCGCGGCGGCCATTCCGGCCAGATGCTGCACGTCCTTGGCCGAGCTGGGCTGTTTTAACTCTTGCACGGCTCGGATTTGTGTAGGGTCTGCTTCGATACCTCGGTTTGTGACTAGGAAACCCAAAAAATTTTCAGATCCCACACCGAAGGCACACTTAAACGCATTCAGGCGTAGCTTGTGCTTTTTGAGAATGGCGAACATCTCGGCCAAGTCGGACAAATGGTCTGCTTGATGCCGGCTCTTAACCACCATGTCATCAATATAAGCCTCCATTGTCCGGCCTAGCAGAGGTGTGAACATCTTGGTCACCATCCTTTGAAAAGTTGCCCCGGCGTTCTTCAAACCAAAAGACATGACTCGGTAGCAGAAGAGTCCCCTTGGTGTAGTGAATGAGGTGATCTCTCGGTCAGGTCCATGCATGGCGATCTGATGGTAGCCGCGGTAGGCGTCCAAGAAACTGAGCCTGTTATGTCCAGCCGTTAAGTCCACAAGCTGGTATATTCTAGACAGAGGGAAGCTGTCTTTCGGGCATGCTCAGTTGACGGTCTTGTAATCGACACAAACTCGCCACTTCTCATTCTTCTTTGGTACAACAACAGTGTTTGAAATCCACCGAGGGTAGTGTACTTCCTGAATTGCTCGTGCCTCAAGCAAGTTCTTCACTTCCTCTACAACTACCTCGGCGTGATGTAGCGCCGATCTCCTTGTTCGCTGGATGACCGGCTTGGCTCCAGGGAAGACATTAAGATGATGGAAAATAAAACTTGGATCGAGACCGAGCATGTCGTAAGGCGACCATGCAAAGACTTCGATGTTGGCCATCAAAAACTCAACCATCTCGGTCCTTTCCTGGGCTGTAAGGCTTGAGTTGAGCAAGAAGAACTTGTCCGGATGCTCTGTATCAATTCACACCTCCACCAATTCCTCGACAGCTTTGTCCTCGGCCTTGGTGCCCACATCATCAAGGACTCCCCGGTCTTCCGGTCCCTCAATCATTTGAACGAAGCCTTTTGGCAGCCCGGCTCCCATTGACTGCCACGAAGCATTGCTTCAACATGACTTGATCGCCCCAGACCTCCTCGATTGCCCCCATAGCTGAGAGGAATCTCATCACCTGATGGTAGGTCGACGCCACGGCTTGCATAGCGTAAAGCCATCCCCTTCCAAGGATCAAATTATAAGTAGATGGCACCTGCAACACCCAGAACTCCACTTGTTTGACCACGGATCCCGCTTTGACCGGCAGGATAATCTTTCCTAAAGGCCATTCTGGTTGCGAGTTGAAACCAACTAGTGGCGAAGTTGCTAGGGCCAAATCCGTATCTCGGAGCTTGAGCTGTTTGAAAGCGTCGTAGTACATAATCTCGACCGAGCTTCCCTGATCGATCAAGATCCATCTGACATCAAATTCTTTGACGCGGAGTGTAACCACTAAGGCATCATTGTGTGGCGTCTGACCGCGCTCTAGGTCTCTTGAGGAGAAACTGATCACATCCTTCTCTTCGGTCTTCCCCCTCTTGATCGCAGGCTGAACCGACAAAACTTCCCTCATGTGCTCTGCCTTCTTGATCATACCTCGGAGCTCGCATACACGCGCCGGTTCTACTAGGCCATAGATGACATTAATAACCCCTTGTGGAGGTGCATCTCGGTCATCCAGTGCCCACGGGTCAACCGGAGCTTGATTTGCTTTCACGCCCCCATTAATGTAAAGGTCTAGGTGTCCGGCTGCGACTAGCTCTTCCAAGTGTTGCCTCAAAGGCAAACAGTCCTCTGTCCGGTGGCCTCGCTCCTGGTGAAACGTGCAACGGTACCTCGGATTGAAGCCCTTCTATCCGTCGCCTAACTTAGCAGGAAACCGGACATACTCCTCGTCACGGATTTCACTCAGTATGCGATATATTGGAATTTTAAAGACCGTGGTGATGTCTGTCCTTGCTTTCAACCTTCTGTTTGCATCGGCTACATCATTCCGGGGGTAGTCATCCCGGTCATTCCGACGTCCCCTACCCCAGTTTTTGCGATTTGAGCCACGGTCCGATTCCTCAGCGCGGTTACTTGATCGGTTGGACTCTTGTCCAACCGCGTGTACTTTTCCAGCCGACTTCTTGTCTGTTGCTACCGGAGTTGCCTTCGCGGTAGATGCTGACGCATCATCCTCAACTCGGATATGCTCATTGATGCGTTGCATGAGCTGGCCCATGGATGTCAGCTGGTGCATGGTAAGCGAGTCCCGCAGTCTATGTTCGGCCAGGAGACCACGCTTGTATTGTGTTATTGCAAGGTTGACCAGGCAATCCAAGATCTCGTTGAAGGTCTCCTAATATCTGAAATTGTATGCTTTCAATGTGTCGCTCGGTTCCATCTTGACACTCAGTAGGTGGTCAACTTCCTTTGGTGTTTTTGTGTTGGTTTTAAAGCGCGTCACAAAGGCTTCGGCCAACTGATGCCACCTTTCTATGCTTCCTTCCGGCAACCTCTCAAACCATTTCAAGGCCAGTTCGCCTAAACTTGACGGGAAGATAAGGCACATAAGAGCGCCATTCCGCCTATGTCCGACCATGACCTGTCGAAAGTGGCTCACATGCATGTAAGGATCGGTTTTTTCGTCGTAGAGCGTGAATTTAGGCTGGTGGAAGCCTGCCGAAACGGTGTTGTTTCTATCTCCAAGGAGAAAGGGGTGGCGTTCAGCCTTGCCAAGTCTGTATCTAGAAGGAGTGGCGTTGCTAGGCGGGGTGGAGGCATTCCGACCTCTTCACTGGCGTGAACCCCATAGGATAACTGTTGGAACGCCGGTACCCTCTGAGCCTCCCGTCGGCGAGCCCGTTCCTTCAAGACTGCCCGCAAATCCTCTGAACGAGCAGAATAGGAATACCTTGATGTCGTCGCCAGACGTGAGGGCTGGTAAGTGCTATCTTGCACGCTGGACTTCTCTGCACACACATCGGAATCACCAACCTTGTAACTTCTGGTAATAGAAATGGACGGAGTGTGTCGCTGACTCTGACTGCCTGAACGGCCGGGTTGGGTACGCTCACTGTGGTCTCCCACTTCAGCTACACCCTTCCCTTTGACATGCCGATTCAGCTCCTCCATTTCTGCCGCTATTCGCCGGATGATGGCGTCCTTGTCCCTAAGCTTATGTTCCAGACGTCTCGCATGTGATTCTCTCCGCCGCCGATGACCGTCTAGACTCCGTGAATGACCATAACTCCTTCCGCGTTTATCTCGCGCGTCTCTCGACTGTCCTCCTTGGAATGTCTCCAGGTCCGCCGTTGGAGGGATGGCAGGATGTCCTTCTCTCCGTCTGCCTGACTCCGGGGTAACTCCATCGATGGCGGACAACGGAATCTCGTCGTTGTTCGCCATGTGAGGCGATCAGATGAGCCTGGAAGGCAAGGTTTTGTCTGCAAACTTCCCACAGACGGCACCAATTGTACGGGGAGAAAATATTCCGGCGAGTCCGTACTCCTTTCTTCCGAGCTCTGTCTCTATCCGATCACCTGCGAGGACAACGGCGGTGAGCTACCCGGCGGTGCGCTACCCGGCGGTGTGTGGCCGGAAAACCCCTCCGACGGTCAAGTTAGCACACACCTTGGGATAGAAAGAGAGAGAGAGAGAGAGGAGAGTGTTGAGTGTAAGTATTTCTCTTACCAAAAAATGTGCATCCCTGTATGGGGGGCGCAGACATGCTTATATACCCTCTACGCCTCAAATCTACTCCCAGTGATCTCTCGACATGTGGTATTGCTATCCCATCTGTTAGCACAAATCTTGTTGAACATCACCTAACCCAACTGCCAGCCCACTTTATGGGGGCTCGGCAGCCGGGCTACACCATCTCGGTTATCAACTGCCATGCTGCACTTTATGCCTAAGTGTTCTCATAGCCAAGCTCAAGGAGGACCGAGCTCGGTTGCATTCCGGCATAGCCGAGCTCGGGACAACTCATGCTGGTTCACCGTCGGCCTTCCTGCCGAGCAAACTCATGAACTGCGGAACACCCACGCCTTGCCTGGTGCTGGACATCTCACTTGACCGGCTTCTATACCATGAAGCCAAGTAGCTCGGTCCAACCACATCTTGCCTTAACCGAGCAAATCCTTTCAGGACAGGGCCGCACTACCTCGGCCCAACCTTGTTTGGCCCAAATGTGTCCGGCTCAATCCCAGACCATAAATCTCCCTCTCAGAATATATATATATATATAAACATATATTAATGGCTTAGAGGGCATGATGTTCCTAATCTCCAGTAAAAAGAGATCAAAATCAATCTTAGAGATGTGTAGTATACCCCTTTTGCATTTTTGTTGTGTAGGCAATTTCATTCTAAATTATGTATTTTTTATATTTTAGCTTAGTCGAGTCCATGGACAAAGTTTAGTAGTTGAATTTTGAAGATGGTGATGCAAAGCTCTAATGGTGTGATTGAAAAAAGAAAAACGTGCCTTGATGAGAAAGGTAAAATCATACATTGCATTATCATTCCATTTAGATTTCATTTTTGTTAGGTTTTTGGTTGGATTTTAATGACCACGGATAATTTAATGGGAGATTTACGGGCCGGTCATATTGAACAGATTTATTTACTTGTAAGTCTTGGTCAATTTTTTCACCTATCAATATCCTCAAAGTATCCTTCTTACACCTCCTTTTAACAACTCAATCATCAAATCACTGCCATGACCCACCACTGTCCACTTCTAGCCTCAGCAATCACTTTCAACCTCTAGTGATAACCTTCGATGACACCTCCGGCAACCTTCGGCAATCACATTCGTCAACCACTTCCAATGACAGTTTTCGACACCATTTTTTAGCAAAAATAACGTCCATTTCCACTACATCCTTAGATCTGAGGCTGATCTTTGATCAGGCGAGTAGGGGTGCTCAATTCATGACTTTCCTCTCTCGTACCTAAGTTCCCGAGCCGAGACACTCTTGGTGATGACGAATAAGTGGCCTTTGGCAGGAGTCTCGGGTTTCCTAAATTTTTCAAAAAAATATTTAGGTGACGACTCTGTATCTGACAAAGCAGTTCATTTTTGGCAATTTGATTCAAAATTGATTTTCCAAAAGATTTGCCGGATTTGGGTTTTTTGTTGTTTATCTATTTCACATTGCACTTGTGAGATTAGATTCAAAACTACGGGAGCCCGATACTGTAGGGTTTATTCGTCTTCCGAAAGGAGGTACGAAAAGTAGAGTCACAGAGAGTTGTATTATTTTCTGATCATAGTGAAAACTGCAATAGCCGTGGATCTAGTCCTATTCTGGAATAAACCACGTAAATCCTTATATTCTTTGTGTGTTAATTCTTTGATTTGTTTATTTTTCTTGTTGGTTATTTTGTGTCTGTCCGATCCTGATTAGGAAGAGACATTTTCCTAACAATGTGCTAAAGGAGGTTGAGCATCATTATATCGATGATAACAATGGGAGGCAAGTTGACCAGGGCCATTGCAAGTTTGGCACTGAGGGCAATGTTCACTTTGGAAAACCGATTGCCAAAGGAGGACAAGTGATGACCCTCATGATTATGACTACTAGAGAATGAACCACGGCCACCTCAGCTATGAGAAGAAGATGAGCTGCTACATTAAACTAACTGGCAGTTCAAGAGGCAGCCACTGGAGGGATAATGATAGTAGGAGCAATGGTAGTACTATTGATAAACTTGTGGCTAAGCAAACAGCTATGAAATCTATAGCAAAGGTGACGGGCTCAGAACAGGCGGCAATTGTAGTAACAAGATCCTTAAAAATCAAAATTCAAGCCTTTGAGCATATAATATTGAAATCAGCTAGAGAAAGAGGTTGACCCGCTACTACAAGTTCACTGAACAGAGCTTTGGCTCAATGTAAAGAGAAGCGTCAAGTGTATGCCAGACATAGTTTGAAATACCATAGCGAATTGGTCAATTTGTAACAGGTTTTGGACCCTCTGAGTCAGATATACCCCGATATACCACTATGATTCAATTTCACAAGCAAACCAGCCAGTTTGTGTTGCGAACTGATGTGAACTAAATATGGACCCAGCCCACAACTTTTAAGTGGTAACCCTTTTAAGTAGTAAGTCTGCTTGTGTTGAAAATGCATTCCATCATGGCAATAGTGAGGTCAGTCAATCCTACTTCTTGATTAAGAAAAAATAAAAAGGAAAATTCTATGTTCCTTTACATACTTATCTTGATGAAATACAAAAATTATTTCTTTGATTGGTTAATGAAACGATTGTTAGAATACAATGCTTAGTTAAATCTAATGAAATTAAAATAATTGGATAACGTGTGGAGAAATTTATGAATGAATTTTTTTTTTTTAAATTTAAAATAAGAAAAATAATCTAGCCATAAATTCTTTCAGTAACTTTATAGCCATAAATTCGGCAGCAAATTATGGAATTTTTTGTCAATACCTGAATTATGTAACCTTGGTATATAAGTTGACATCTTACAGCAAGAATGCATGGAATGACTTAACTTCTTGTGTAAGTATTGACACTGATAACATTTATTGCAGGGATTATTGCAATGGGATTGAAGAATTGGCTTCGGATAACGTTTTCCATGTAACCATCATTGCTTGAAGATGGCCTTGGGAGGATAAAAGCTTTCTACTTGAGGCATGCCAAGAAGCAATAAGATCCCTTTTTCCTTTAGGTCAGGGTTTAGTTGTGATGATCTACAAGTGCACGTTGAATTCTGCAATAGGTTAGTTGTGGTATTACTATGTGGCTATTCCCCCAATGCTTTGGCTGGTTTAAATACAATAGCTTAGTTCGGGCAATCTTGATTAGTCAAGTTTAAATAAATATGTGGTTAGTATAAGAAAAAATAGAGCATTTCTAAGAGAGAAACATCTCCTTGTGGACACACTTCAGCTTCCATTGGCTGAGACTTCAAAAAAGGTGGTTTTATTTTTAGTGTGCAAGAACAACTAAAATGGAATACAATTGTAGCTGTGGCGAGGAGATTTTGTTGTTGATTTCACCACAGAAGATGATGGGATTATGATGAATCTGGTTCTGTGCCAAACAAAGATGTTTGATGGAAATTGATGAATCAGGTTGTCATTCTAGCATTACTATTTGCTATTTCTTTTCTCCCAATTGATATAGGTTATTTGCTTTTATTGTTAAAATTTACATTAAGGTGGCAAATTTTGTAAGACACCTTGGTTTTGCTGCAATTTGTTTGTGGGGACTGGTTAGGATTTAGTGAGTTGAGAGTAGGGGTGTAATTTTGGCCCGCGAGCACGCGGCACAAGTAGACCCGGGCCCCGGCCCAGCCCAGGACCCTGGACCTGGACCTAGACCTAGGTCTTGTGTTATGGAACCCAGCCCAGCAACTTTGACTCGGCCTATGCGCTGGCCCGACCCCGACTAATTTTTTTTTGTTTTGTTTTTCCCCCTCTAGCTTGGCCTGGCTCGACTCACCCAATGGCTGCCTGCTGCACCTGCACTGCAACAATAAGAAATTTGAAAAATGAAAAAAACAAAAATAATCAAAACGGTCAAATGACGTTAATTCATTTTTTTTTACTTTTTTTTAAAAAAAATAAAAAATTAACCCCTCCCTCCCAACTCCTATAAATACGACTTCTCTCCTATTTTATTTTTTACAAACAAATCTCTCTCTCAAACTCTCAACTCTCTCTCAATTAATTTAAAGTCACATCCCTAAAGTGGTAATTGCAATTGTTTAAGAAGAAGCTTTTATCAGAAGAAGCTAATTTTTGTATCGCATTCGCCATTACATTAATTATTTCATAACATTTGTTATTGTTTACTCATCATTTTAATTAATTATTAGTTGATATATATTATTTTACTTACATTACTATGGATCCTAACATGGGGCTTTTCCCATATTAAGCCTCTTTTGCATCTTATTTCCCAAATTAGGCCTAGTTTGGATGGATTTTCCAAGCTAGGCTAAAGCGTTATTACAAATCGCACTTTCACTGTTTGGAGCCCAAATTTTGATGAATAGTGAAAATGCTATTTAAAACGCGGTTTTGATTAAGAAAGCGCTGTTCTAAATCACGCTTTTAACATAAAATTTTTTTCTGAAGAAAACGCTATTTGAAATAGCGCTTTCACTGTGCATATGACGAAATCACGGTTCCAAACCACGCTTTCACTATATAGCTGTTTTCTTAAGAAAATGTTTATAATATATTAAAATGTGATCAACATGAAGCATAAGTGCTTTGTAGCACAAATGGTAGTGCACTTGTTTTGCACCACAGTGTCGTGGGTTCAATCCGCGAGAGTTGCTACCTTTCCATTAAGTTCAACTTTTTTTTTGTTTTTTTCCTTCCACTCACTCTATACTTTATATATTTATTATGTAATTTTTTTATCAAAAAAAAGTAAAATGTTTGTTTGGTTAACTAAAAATCAACTCTATAAAATACAATTTTTTTCAAAATGTCAATATGATTGTTTAAAAAGTATTCAGTGTATTTGGTTTGAATTTTTTGGATTTAGTTATTTGAAAACTGAGTTTTTTTATTTTCGTATTTTTTTGTTTTTAGTGAATATTTTTAAAATCTTAAACTTTTTTTTTTACTTTTTTAGATGCACCTTAGTTAGATGTATCTAAAAAGTAAAAAAATTGTGAAAAAATATTATAAAAAATTAATAAATACATAAAAATACAAAAAATGTACTAAAAAAATATTTTTATATTTTTATTATCTTTTCAGCAAATTATCATTTTTTTTCAGCAAAATATACTCAAAAAAATATGCACAGTGAAAGCGTACTCAAAAAATATTTTTTCAGCAAAATGTATGCTTTTAAGCGTACATTTTTTTATTTTTTCATAAATATATAAAGTATAGAGTGAGTGAAAAAATACAAAAATACAAAAAATATACTGAAAAAATTAATACAAAATATTAATTTTTTCAACAAAATGTACTCAAAAAATGTATTAATATTTAAAATTAATATTTTGTATTAATTTTTTCAGTATATTTTTTGCATTTTTGTATTTTTTCACTCACTCTATGCTTTATATATTTATGAAAAAATAAAAAAAATGTACGCTTTTAAAATATTTTACGTACATTTTGCTGAAAAAATTAATATTTTGTATTAACTTTTTCAGTATATTTTTTGTATTTTTGTATTTTTTCACTCACTCTATACTTTATATATTTATGAAAAAATAAAAAAATGTACGCTTTTAAAATATTTTAGTACATTTTAAAAGCGTACATTTTGCTGATAAAATATTTTTTGAGTACGCTTTCACTGTGCATATTTTTTTGAGTAAATTTTGCTGAAAAAAAATGATAATTTGCTGAAAAGATACTAAAAATACAAAAATATTTTTTCAGTACATTTTTTATATTTTTATGTATTTATTAATTTTTTAAAATATTTTTTCATAATTTTTTTACTTTTTAGATATATCTAACTAAGGTGCATCTAAAAAAGTAAAAAAAAAATGTTTAAAATTTTAAAAATATTCACTAAAAACAAAAAAAAATATGAAAATAAAAAAACTCAATTTTCAAATAACTAAATTCAAAAAATTCAAACCAAATACACTGAATACTTTTTAAACAATCATGTTGACATTTTGAAAAAAATTGTATTTTATAGAGTTGATTTTTAGTTAACCAAACAAACATTTTACTTTTTTTTTTATAAAAAATATAAAGTATAGAGTGAGTGGAAGGAAAAAAACAAAAAAAGAGTTAAACTTAATTGAAAGGTAGCAACTCCTAATTGTCTTTTATAGAGTTGATTTTTAGTTAACCAAACAAACATTTTACTTTTTTTTTTTATAAAAAAATTACATAATAAATATATAAAGTATAGAGTGAGTGGAAGGAAAAAAACAAAAAAAGAGTTAAACTTAATTGAAAGGTAACAACTCCCGCGGATTGAACCCACGCCACTGTGGTGGAAAACAAGTGCACTACCATTTGTGCTACAAAGCACTTATGTTTTATGCTGATCACATTTTAATATATTATAAACATTTTCTTAAGAAAACAGATATGCACAGTGAAAGCGTGGTTTGGAATCGCGATTTCGTCATATGCACAGTGAAAGCGCTATTTCAAATAGCGTTTTCTTCAGAAAATTTTTTTATGTTAAAAGCGCGATTTGGAACAGCGCTTTCTTAATCAAAAGCGCGTTTTTAAATAGCGTTTTCACTATTCATCAAATTTTAGGCTCCAAACAGTGAAAGCGCGATTTGTAATAGCGCTTTAGCCTAGCTTGGGAAATCCGTCCAAACTAGGCCTAGTTTGGGAAATAAGATGCAAAAGAGGCTTAATATGGGAAAAGCCCCTCCTAACATTCCTAATATTTATGTTGATATTGATGCATATACACAATATGAATATGTTGATTCTCCTTCTCATGTACCTAATATCCCTTTTTCAACAACAGAATCATCATCTAAGAGCATGACTAGCACTGTTTGGGAGCACTTTGAAAGAGTATATGTAAATAATCCTGATGGTACAATTACAATTAAAACAAAAATGTAAATATTATGCACATTACTTAGTTTTGCATCTGTAAGAGGTACTAGTCATCAAAAAATGCATGTTAACAAACATTTATAAAATCAACAATTTGATATATTAGAAGTCAAATGCAACTAGAGACTTCATCAACTGGTAATTTACAAACATTTTTATACGATTCTATACGTGTATAAAATTTTGTAGTTGATTATATTATTAAAAAAATAGCATTTTACTACTAGTGAATATCCCGATTTTTTAGAAATAATTTAAGGAAGTTTTGCACCACAATATCAAGGTTTTTCAAAAATACAACTAAAAATAGGATTTTAAAAAAATTTGAGAATATCAAAAGTGAATTATTTGATATTTTTAAAAATTTGAATAGAAGAGTTTGTTTAACATCTAATATGTGGTTAAATAATGGTTTAGAATATCAATGTATCACTATACATTTTATTGATAATGATTGGAAATTAAATAAAAATCATTTCATTTAGATTAGTTGAACTTCCATACACTAATCATTCACTTGGGGTAGAAATAAAAAATGTATTGTATGAGTGAGATTTGCAAAATAAAATATTTACCATTAGTTTAAATAATACAACATATTACAATCAGATTGTAGCCCATTGGAAATCACTTTTACAATTACTTGTTGATGGTGATTTATTTCATATTCATTCTTATGCTCATATTTTAAACTTGATTGTTAAAAAAATTATGCATATGAGACTTCTGTATTGGTATAAAAAAAAGCAGTCATTACTGTTTTCTACTAATTGAATTTCAGAACAAATGAAAATTTATCAACCAGAAGGTATACCATTTAAAAAATTAATTTTAAATATAGACAACAAGTGGAATTCAACGTATAATATATTAAAGAGAGCTTCTAAACAAAGAAAAGTATTATATTTATTTTTTACAACAACATTAATAGGAGAAGTACTGATTCCCAAACAACTTAATTGGCACCAAATAGTCTTATGTAAAGATTTTCTAAAAATTGTTGATATTGCAACAAAATTATTTTCTTATATATATATATATATATATATTCCTACTTCACTATTTATTTTACATATGTCAGCAGAAATAATTAAAGTTTTCACAAAATATATGGGTAATGAATATTATGTAACCATTATTACTGCAATGAAAGAAAACTTTGATAAATAATTTGATTCATTGCCTCATCTTTTAGATTTAGTCATAATAATTGACTCTAGGTGTAAATAAATTGGTTTATAAGAATTTTTAGAATGTATTTTTACTGATCAAGAATAACTGGCCTCTATTTTGAAAATATGCAACAAATTATTTGAAGAATACAAGGCAGCTATATCTACAAACACACCTACCTACACACACTACACCAACCTCATCTCAGTGTGGAAGATTAAGTATTTTTTTTAGCAATAAAAAGTAGAAGAATATCTCAACATACAAGTGTAAGTAGTTCTGAATTACAACATTATTTGGATAGTCGACCAATGGATGATAGTGATGATTTTGCTATTTTGGATTGATGGAAACAAAATGAAACTATGTGGCATGTGCTTTCACAGATGGTCCGTGATATACTAACCATTCCTATTTTTACAGTTGCTTCCAAAATAGCTTTTAGTGCAGTTAGATATGTGTTGAGCAATTACCGCAGTAAGCTTTCACCCCAAATGATTGAGGTGTTGATGATATCTAGAGATCATATGTATGCGCTTACAAGAAGATAAAATTATAAGGAAAATGAAAGAATTCAAAGGAATTTGGATGATATATCCTAGGACAATGCGAGTGAATTGTCTACATCCTTCGATGATTGATCAACAATTTTTTTTTCACTATTTCATTTTGTAATGTTTTTATTAGATTATTGAGGTGGTGTATAATACAAAATGATTGGTAGATTAATAAGTGTCAATCTAATTGGGATGTACTTCACCTATAGTGATACAATTGATGATCTATATCTGTTTTATTTGATTATATAAATTTTTATAATATTTAATTTCATTTTTAAATAAAATTATTCATTAAATAAATGTTATCTATTTAATTTAACGATTGCAATATTTCATTTTGTTTTGACATATATAAAATTACGTAATTTTATACTTTTTTTACTCATAACCAAAAAAATATAAGTCATACATAATTAAATACCACCGCATGAAACATAACCAAACAACTCATTAATCTTAATTAAAACACTCTAGTAAAATTTTTCTTTTATTTGTTTATCCCTCATAAATAATTTATATTTATAATATCTATTGTTTATTTTTTAAAGAAAAAAAAAAAAAAAGGCCCACTAGGCCCGACCCTAAGTTGAGTGGGTCTAGGCCTAGACTAGACTTTTTGGCTCGTGGCCAACCCGACTTAGTCCAAAAAATGGCGAGAGTCCATGAGACCCGAAGGCGAGCTGAGACGGCCAGGCCCAAATTACACCCCTAGTTGAGAGTGTTTTGTTTAAGATGATGATCAAAACCAAGGTTGATGCAACATATATCTATATGAAGGAAGATTCGTTCCAATCTAGATTTTGAATTGGAAGGCGTTGTTTAGGCTCGTAAGGCCCACCACGGGCTCCATTACAATGATTCGAACCGTTTATTTTGTTGGGTACTTTGTGTATTTGATCTACACAAAAAATTAGGACGATCTGATAACTATAACTTGTTCAATTTATTGCATTTTTAACACAAAAAATTGTTTTTTAAAAATAAATTATAATTTTTTTTTGATTAAAAACACGATAAATTGAATAAGTTATAGTTATCGAATCAATCTAATTTTTGTGCAGATGAAACAGATAAAGTACTCGACAAAATAAATAATTCAGATCATCGCAACGGGGCCTGTGGTGGGCCTCACGTGCCCAAACAACGTTCTCCAGTCCAAAATCTGGATTGAAGGGGATCCTCCTATATATATATATATATAGGGTAATGTTATGGTACACATTCTTAAAAGGCGTGTATCATATACAAGTTATAATATTTGTAGGGTTGATTACCACAAATGTCATAATTAAATCCTTTTAGGATCATAATCAAAATAATGTCATAACTAGTATCACAAGCAATCATAATTAACACCACAATGTGTATAAGACCATCTCCAACGTTTCACCAATTGTTTCATCAAATTAAATTTGATGAAAAAATGCCCCTTTTGCTGCTCCAATATCGTTTCACTAGATAAGTATCAAATTGAGGATATGTTAAATCTTTCACCAAATTGAGGATGGTTGGGAGCTTTTGTTAATTTACTGTTCATAGCTGTTAGAGTTGCAGGTCATTTTCACTACCGGACAACCGGCCGAATGTCCGGTCAGTTGTCCCTCTAGATGACCACCTCCTTGCAAAAATTTGTGAAAAATTACACTGGCCGGTCGACCAGTCAGACATCTGCTTGATCGTTTGGTATTTTGACCAAAATTCAAAATTCTTCGTTGGAGCGCATGATATCAGATGAAATTTTTGCTCAAATTTGTGGAAAAAAATACAACGTTGGAGATGCTCTAACACTACAAGAAAAGGGGCTTTATAACACGAAAGCATTTGTGACGGCATCATTTACTGTCGCAAAAAGTATTTTTTGTGACGGCACCACTTGCTGTCTCTAATAAATGGGTTTTTAGTGACGATACCCCTTCCTGTCACAAAAAAGTAACTTTTTGCAACGGTAACAACTGCCGTCACAAATAATGCACATTTTTTGCGACGATAACCTATGTTGTCACAAATAAAGCTGTTTTTTGCAACGGCATGAACTGCAGTCGCAAATAAGAGAGTTTTTTGTGATGGTAATTGGTGCTGTCGCAAAAAAAAAAAAATATATATATATATATAGAAAAAGCGAGATTGTTTTGATGAGATGGCATTAGAAGTATTAGCGACGGCATTTTTGCCGTTGCAAAAAGCTAAAATTTTTGTAGTGTTTCACCCATTTTTTCATCTTTCTTTCTCTCTCTCTCTCTTTCTCTCACTCATCTCTCTTCTCTTTCTCTTTCTCTCTCTCTCACTCATTACTCTTTGTCTGTCTATCTGTGTCTTTGCCCCTCTCTCCCACACATTGTGCTCGGTTACTCACTCTGTCCCTCATCTCTTCTCGATTTATCGATCTCTTTTTTTTTTCTCTCTCTCTCTCTCTCTCTCTCTCTCTCTCTCTTCTCTTTCAATCGCTCATCTCTCATTTCTCTTAATCACTTGTTGAAAGAGAAAAAAGTCAAAAAATGAAACGAGTCTCTATGTCTCTCGCTCATCTCTCTTCTCTCTCTCTATCTCTCATCTTTCTCTCTCACTCATCACTCTTCTCTCTGGCTCTCTCATCTCTTTCCGCTCTCTATCTCTCTTGCTCATCTTTCTTCTCTCTCTCTCTCTCTTTCTCTATGTCTCTCTCTATATCTCTTGTTCATCTCTTTTTGATGTCTTTCTCTCTCTCTCTCTCTCTTTGTCTATCTCTCGCTCATCTTGTTTCTCTCTTTTCTCTCTCTCCCTCTCTCTCTGTGTGTGTGTCTCTCTTTCACTTATCACTCTTCTCTCTGGCTCTCTCATCTCTCTTCGCTCTCTATCTCTCTTGCTCATCTTTCTCTCTCTCTCTCTCTCTATATATATATATATATATATATCTCTTGCTCATCTCTTTTTGCTGTCTTTCTCTCTCTCTCTCTCTGTGTCTCTCTATCTCACTCATCTCTCTTCTCTCTCAATCGTTTATTTCTCTCAATCACACTCATCTTTTTCTCTGAGCCCATTGTTGTTGAAAGAGGAAAAAGTCAAAAAATGAATTGGGTCACTCTCTCTCTCTGTGTCTCTTGCTCATCTCTCTTCTCTCTCTCTTTTACTCATCTCTCTTCTCTATCTCTCTCGCTCATCTCTCTTATCTATCCCTCTCACTCATCTCTCTCTGTCTCTCTTGCTCATCTCTCTTCTCTTTTTTTATGTCTCTCTCTATATCTCTCTCGTTCATCTCTCTCTCTCTCTCTCGCTGATCATCTTTTGTTTTTCTCTCTCTTCCTAGCTTTCATTGCGCAGCAAATGGACATGGAGGTTTTTGGCAAAAGATGAGTTTTTTTTTTTTTTTTTGGGACGAAAACCTTCCCCCGTCGCAAATACAAGTTATTAGCAACGGCAATACCCCCGTCGCAAATAAAAAATTTACTAAACGAGCCATGGATTCATTGTTTAGGGCCTGTTTGGTAACCATTTCGTTTTCAGTTTCCAGTTTATATTTACAAAAATTTAAAAAATTGTCATAAAAACTTATTTGATAATTTTTTTGGTTTATAAATGGTTGTCTCGGTTTATAAATTTGAGGAAAAATTGTAAACTCAAAAAATGAGTTTATGTTGGTTTTTAAACAGAAATTTAAAAATTTGACTAACAATTTTTTTTCAAATATTTTTTTTTCAATTAATTTTGTTTCAAATAAATTTTTTTAATTATTTTTTTCAATTAATTCTTTTCCAATCAATTTTTTTTTTCAATTATAATGTGTATGATCCCATTGTCATAAATAATATATATATATATATATATATTTTAGGCCTGGACAAATATGTTTTTTAGTTTATGTTTTAAAATTTTTTTAAACATTTTGTTCAAATAAAACGCGTTTGTAGTTTATGTTTTTCTAAAATTAAACAAAAACAAATTTATAAAATTTTTGTAAACATAAACAAAAATGTAAACGTTACCAAATGCTACCTTAAATTTTCATTTGTGACAGTTATACTTGACGTCGCAAAAAAAAAAAAAAAAAAAAAAACCCTAAAATTTGATTTGCGCTCATTTTTCCCCCTCAACCAAAAATTCCCAAATCTCAAATCCCTAATCTTTTGAACCAAAAATCTCCATCTCTCTCTCTCTCTCTCTCTCTCTCTCTCTCGCTCGCTCGCTCGCTCTCGCGACTGTGACCAAGGCAGACGACGGTGTCAAGCGACGACATCGACAATGTGAGACGGCATCGAGCAGCGCCAGACGATGGCGTCGAGCGATGGCGAGCAACGAGCAGCATGAGACTTATATTCATCATTAATTTGATGTATAAAATTTTGCAGAATATCTCATTTGTATAGATGAATTCAAAATCTATACTATTATCAATTGCAGGTGCATGACAAAGCTCAAGTTTTTATGTCATGCCCTTCTAAAGATGATGCTAGAAGATCAACATACATTGGTATAATTGAAAGATGGTCAAATAGACCTCTTAGTCTTCCATATATTGACTGTCCTTCCAACGTTAGATTGTTTATTCTGGTATGTGGCTCTTTTCTCTCTTTTTTGCTTTTAATTAAAGTACTTTGGGTTTTGGGTTAATCATTTTGGGTAGTTAATTATTGTTGAAAGCTAAAGTTTGTTAGCCAATTTTGAACAACTGATGAAAAAACAACTTCTTGCTTGACACTACACATAGGGAGTTATCGATAATATTATTCTCTTTGCAGATTTCGAAATGGTTGTTGGTTTAGAAAACCTAACGGAAGCATATAATGTTAAAATTTAAATGTGAACTCATGTTCGTAATATTCTACATGAATTATAAGTAGAATCATATATTTGTGGGTCTTCTTGCAAGCCAAAGTATGAGACCTTTGCGACCCTTTTACTATATAGGCTTGGATTAAGAATTCTAAGACTTCTCTAATGCCTAGCTCTAATTAGACTCTACACCTTATCTCATAAGGGTAAGATACCATTTAATTGCAATTAACTGTATATAAATTGCAACAAAGAGTTAATTGTTATAATTAATAAAACTTATGTGCCACAATACCACAACGCAACCCTTCCACCATAACCATGTCCATAAGTAGCAATCGAGTAAATACAAATTTATTAACTAGTGGAACACAACATATTTACCACTTGCATTCTAATGAACAAATTATAAAAGACCAGGCCTGGGTTCAAAGTGACTAAACAAATTGAAATAGCTAACTCAAAAGGATGTTTACTGTGCTTTTACACAAAGGGTGAATTTCATCTTGGAAAGAATGTTTACACAACTCTAATCTTAATCACTTAATACACCAAGGTGTTAGCCAAGTAATAAAACCTCACTTATTACTGAATTAAAGTTATCTTCACTAAAAGCTTGAGTTCATAACTTCTCTTAGGATTACAAGTCTAATGCATTGGACACTATAAGATTCACAGTAAAGTAGACAAGGGTTTTACATAGTGTGACTCTTATTGTAGTCCTTCAGTGTATACTAAATAGAATAACATATTGACTCGAAGTTTTCCTCTTCAATTGTTGAGATAAACCATCCTCTCCCATATGATTTAATCATGTTGCAGTTGTCCTTATGGAGACCTTTAAGTCTATTAGCAACTTTGAATTTTAAGTTATAAAACTTGTGATTTATATCTCCTAGAAGTGAGACATTTTCATTTACAGAAATGACATTCAATGTAACTAAAAAGGGTTCAAGTATTTATCTCATAAATCATATCTAGTATGTATGGAAACTTTGCAGATGGAAATCAAATTAATGAGATATTTTCCTTTAAAGCCAACTATATCATTTTAGCTACACTCTTTTCGTAAACATGCTTTTTCTTAACCACCAAACATTTAGTACCATACATTAACAGATCCTTATAGCTATTCTATAAAATTTTTCCTTAAACTTAACAGGAATATACTATGTGCAGAAGAGATATTTGAGGGAAGAACAGAGGATGGATAAGAGTTGGATTGACTTGCCAAATAGGATGTCGAGGGAATAAATTAATGGGATTGATCAATTCCTTGTAAACATACAAAATTGGTGACTAGGAAATTGTAACTAGGAACATACAAAATCAACGACTAGGAAACATACAAATCATGTTTATATACTTACATTTGTTGAACCTATTATAGAAAATTACAACTAGGAACGCTAAAAGGATGTCGAGGGAATACATTAATGGGATTGATCAATTCCTTGTAAACATACAAAATCGGCGACTAGGAAATTGCAACTAGGAACATACAAAATCAACGACTAGGAAACATACAAATCATGTTTATATACTTACATTTGTTGAACCTATTATAGAAAATTACAACTAGGAACGCTAAAAATCGGCGAGCTCACGGCATATCTCATACCACAGGGCGTCCTACTTCCGCTCAGATCCGACATGAGGTTTATATTTTATTGTTTTTATTTTTGTATATAAATAAGCATTATATATTTGCAAATTATTTGGATTCTAATTTTCATATTTCTAAAAAAATCTAGATGACCAGCCAGGGAGAGTCTACTGATAAGATGAATATTTGGCTTATGATACGTAGAGCAGATAACCCTGAGGTTATCCAGACCTTGGTAGTTTCCAAACACCTAACATTGTATTTAAATTTTATTTTTTATTTTTTATTTTTGTGTGTCAACCATCTTCATTTGACATATACTTGTATGTCTTATTCAATACAAGATGAGTTTAATCGTTAACTCTCCATGCTACTTGAGGATCCCAACAGACAGGTTCGATATAAATTAAATTGTTTGATAGTTAAATTTTCACACAACATATATATGCATATATATAATAAAATTCGAATATGATCAACACATCGGGTATGTTTGGTTTGGTTTTAGGAGAGTAGTTTTTAAAAATTGTTTTGGGAAGAGAATTTAGAAATTTTTTTGGTTTGTTTGGTTGTGTATTTTGAAAGTAGTTTTGGAGTTTGGGAGTTTGAAATGATTTGATATTTTGTTATAATTGAATAGATGTGTGTGAGAGAAAAAGTGATTGAGAAGGAGATAGGAGAGAGAAAAAGTAATTGATTGATAGGTAAGAGAGAGAAAGTGATTTTGAAAATTGTTTTGGAAAATTTAAAATTTACAAACCAAACAAATTTAATTTTTTTTTTCCCCCAAAATCACTCTAGAAATCCAAACCAAACATACCCATTATGTATGGACTGTCATAGGTTCCTGATGCATTGAGTGGCCACCGAGTATTTAGGGAATCTGCAGGAGATGAGACTCCATATACACCACAACCAGAAGATCAAGTATAAAATGTATCTTTGCATTCTAAGTTAAGAATAACCATACATTAACTGTACACAGCCCAAAAATATAGAGGCTAATTACATAATTAGAAAGAAAGACGAAGGATTTTCCATTGTTAAGTTTCCCACTAGGACTGGCGCACCATTGCAGTCTGGTCCTTAGCACATACGACCGCCTAGGCACGAGAGACTTGTGGGGGAAGATGGGACTCGAATCGGGTTTTCGGTTTGAAAGTCAGAGTCGGATTTCACTCTAGACAAACTAGTTTCTTAAGAAACTTAGAATTTGAGGTGTTGACGCCCAAAAATCACCAAATGGCGTCGGATTAGCACGAAACTTGGCACACAAGACCGCCTAGGCACGAGAGACTTGTGGGAGAAGGCGGGAATCAAATCGAGTTCCCGATTTGGGAGTTAGAGCCGGATTTCACTCTAGACAAACTAGTTTCTTAAGAAACTTAGAATTTGAGGTGTTAACACCCCAAAATCACCAAACGGTGTCGGAGTAGCACGAAACTTGGCACAAACGACCGCCTAGGCACGAGAGACTTGTGGGAGAAGACGGGACTCGAATTGGATTCCCGGTTTGGGAGTTAGAGCTAGATTTCACTCTAGACAAATTAGTTTCTTAAGAAACTTAGAATTCGAGGTGTTAACGTCCCAAAATCACCAAACAACGTCGGAGTAGCACGAAACTTGGCACACACGACCGCCTAGGCACGAGAGACTTGTGGCAGAAGACGGGGCTCGAATTGGGTTCTCGATTTGGGAGTTAGAGCCGGATTTCACGCAAGGCAAACTAGTTCCTTAAGAAACTTAGAATTCGAGGTGTTGACACCCCAAAATCACCAAACGCATTGAATTAGCACGAAACTTGGCATACACAACCGCCTAGGCACGACAGAAGACGGGACTTGAATCGGGTTCCCAGTTTAGGAGTTAGAGTCGGATTTCACTCTAGACAAACTAGTTTCTTAAGAAACTTAGAATTCAAGGTGTTAACGCCCCAAAATTACCAAACGGCATCGGATTAGCACGAAACTTGGCACACACGACCGCCTTGACATGAGAGACTTGTGAGAGAAGACATGACTTGAATCAGGTTCTCGGTTTGGGAGTTATAGCCGGATTTCGATCTAGGCAAACTAGTTTCTTAAGAAACTTAGAATTCAAGGTGTTGACGCCCCAAAATCACCAAACGGCGTCGGATTAGCACGAAACTTGGCACACACGACCGCCTAGGCACGAGAGACTTGTGGGAGAAGACGAGACTTGAATCGGGTTCTCGGTTTGGGAGTTAGAGCCGAATTTCGGTCTAGGCAAAATTATTTACTTAATTATCTTTGTAATTGTATAGTAGTTAACTTTTTATATGTTTTTGTAATTAACATATTATCACATAATTATATTGTCACGACCCGCTCCCCGTACCCAAGGGTTAAGTATCGTGATGGCCAGTAACTGAGGTTACATCCGGCAAATTCTTAAACAAATTAATAAACGCGAACGAAAGTAATATTTAAATGAAGGTACCAAAATAATCATTGGAGCTTCTATTTTTATTACAAAATTATACTGACCAAAAAATGCCGATATTTACATAGAAAAATATCAATAAAAGTGTTGTGTGTGTCTATTCCGTAGCCTCGCCTCTAAGACTTTGCAAAAGCTATTTCTGAATTGCATGTTTCTTGAAAATTCGTAAACAGCTATAAGCACATGGCAGAGTGAGAAATATTATACCAAGAGTATAAGGGACATGAAATAACCATGGATAGTTAGTTAGGCCAAAACATTTAAGATAACTTAGTCGGAACAAATAATCCTTTAAGTAGCAAAACTGAGATTATGTAAATAAATAACCGTAACCACGGTAATTTAGTAAACAAATCATTTAAGTGGCAGAAACTGAAATACAAAAATTATGTAAGTAAATGACCATAACCACGGTACTGAACAGAACAGAACAGAGGTCACAGGTGTGACAATCAGAACAGAGGTACGGATTCTAGAGGTGGCTCCCACAATAGTGTAGCACTTAGCTCCGCACAGCACTTAGCTCCGTACAGACCAGAGGTCAATGGATCCATGACAAACTGATGACCACAAAGTGATCAAACAGAAGCCAGTAGTTATTTAAGTCCCCCAAGGCGTGGAACTTCCGTGGTGGTACTTATAAAACATAACTGTTTATAAGATCATGGTGAAATATTCTTTAAAATATAAAACAAACATATCCATGGGTTTCATTTTAACAAATAAGGTTCAGAAATTAAACCACGTAACTGAAATATTTATATAATTTGTAATAGTTTATAAAACATTACTTGTATAAAATAAACATGGTAAGTCAAAACATACGTAAAATATATTTTGGTAACTCAAGGTATAATATAACTCATCTTAACTTTAATACCTCACCCTTTCTTTCTACTATCAAAGATCCTCTCAGCTTCCACTATTTTTTTCCTTCTTCCTCTCTTTCTTTTCTTCTTTCTTTCTTTCCTTTCTTTCTTCTTTCTTTTTCTTTCTTCTTTTCTTTTCCTTCTCAGGTTGATCAACTCTCCCTATTTATAGGGAGGTGAGGCCATCCGCGGGCCAACACGTGGCTATGCGTTACTTTTCCCAAGATTTGATTCATAATTATATAGATTTATTCTTATTCTTAATAGATATTTAAGATAATTACTATTTGACCCAATATTTTAATATAATTATATAATTTAATTAATTCTTAATTAAATTACACTTTATTGTATACCAACATAAAATAAATTATTTATTTTACTACCACACCCATTATTATTATTATTATTATTATTATTATTATTATTATTATTATTATTATTATTATTATTATTATTTTGACCCTTAAACTTTTACTAATTATATTTTTTACAAAATTACGCATAATAATATATAATAAATTATATATTTTCCAAATTGAGATTAAATAATATTAGTATAAATCCTATAGAATAATTAAAAAATCTGGGTTATTACAATCTTCCCTCCTTTTAAAATTTCATCCTCGAAATTTGTCATATGAAAGCTATCCGCTGCGCACTTTGATAAATATATATTAGATGATTAATCTGATAGAAAATATTACCTCAAAAAAAAAAAAAAAAACTTTACCAAAAATAACTCACTGTCTAGCTGTCAAAAATTGTTTTGGGCCAAAATAAGAAATAAAGAGCGACTTTAAAAACTTTTCACTCGTTTTGTTTACGATAAAAATAAATAAAAATGAGAACACAATGACAGAATTATATTCAAGAATTAAAAATTTTGAGATGAACTTTTCATTGATGGGAAATAGTTTCAAAATTAGTATCTTTATAATTTGAACCCACTTTTAAAAAAACATCAAAATAATTTATTTTTTTTTGAATACTGAATTGAAAATTATATGTATTTAATTATATTATAATTTTGGTGGGTGCTTGAGCCCAACATTTTTCTTTTCTTGTCCTTCTTTTACTATAACAAATATAAATTATATCTAATATCCTTCACAAATTAGGCACACTAAAAAAAAATTTATTATATATATATAATCATATAAAATTATAATATAATTAAATCGACTAACAAAATATAATATTTAGGTACTAATTACCCGCTATCTTATTTCTTAAATGTGCGTGTGTCCTATGCTCCAATGATGACTTTTTTTTATTTATTTATTTATAAACCATTACTCTGATACCACTTGTCACGACCCGCTCCCCGTACCCAAGGGTTAAGTATCGTGATGGCCAGTAACTGAGATTACCTCCGGGCAATTCTTAAACAAATTAATAAACGCGAGCGAAAGTAATATTTAAATGAGGGTACCAAAATAATTATTGGAACTTCTATTTTTATTACAAAATTATACTGACCAAAAAGGCCGATATTTACATAGAAAAATATCAATAAAAGTGTTGTGTGTATTTATTCCGTAGCCCCGCGTCTAAGACTTTGCAAAAGCTATTTCTGAATTGCATGTTTTTTGAAAATTGGTAAACAGCTATAAGCACATGGCAGAGTGAGAAATATTATACCAAGAGTATAAGGGACACGAAATAACCATGGATAGTTAGTTAGGCTAAAACATTTAAGATAACTTAGTCGGAACAAATTATCCTTTAAGTAGCAAAACTGAGATTATGTAAATAAATAACCATAACCACGGTAATTTGGTAAACAAATCATTTAAGTGGCAGAAACTGAAATACATAAATTATGTAAGCAAATGACCATAACCACGGTACTGAACTGAACAGAACAGAACAGAGGTACGGATTCAAGAGGTGGCTCATACGGATTCTAGAGGTGGCTCCCACAATAGTGTAGCACTTAGCTCTGCACATCACTTTGCTCCGTACAGAACAGAGGTCAATGGATTCATGACAAATAGAGGACCACAAAGTGGTCAAATAGAGGCCAGTGGTTATTTAAGTCCCCCAAGGCGTGGGACTCCCATGGTGGTACTTACAAAACATAACTGTTTATAAAGTCATAGTCAAATATTCTTTAAAATATAAAACAAACATATCCATGGGTTTCCCTTGAACAAATAGGGTTCAGAAATTAAACCACGTAACTGAAATATTCATATAATTTATAATAGTTATAAAACATTACTTGTATAAAATAAATATGATAAGTCAAAACATACGTAAAATATATTTTGGTAACTCAAGGTATAATATAACTCATCTTAACTTTAATACCTCACCCTTTATTTCTACTATCAAAGACCCACTCAGCTTCCATTATTTTTTTCCTTCTTCCTCTTTTTCTTTTCTTCTTTCTTTCTTTCTTTTTCTTTCTTCTTTTCTTTTCCTTCTTAGGTTGATTAACTCTCCCTATTTATAGGGAGGTGAGGCGATCCGCGGGCCAACGCGTGGCTATGCGTCACTTTTCCCAAGGTTGAAACCAAGTAAGATCAACAGAGAAACCAAGGCTAACAACCTCGGCTTGAAACCAACTTCGGCGAACAAGATCACATGCACAAGCTTAATGTGAACATAAGTCCACATTAGGGGGCAGAGAGTTATAAATGATGTTTAACACTTGTTGAAATTTATAGCAATTTACAAGTTGAAGTTAAACCGAGATTATTGTTTAACACTTGTTGAAATTTGTAGCAATTTACAAGTCGAAGTTAAACCGAGATCATTGTTTAACACTTGTTGAAATTTGTAGCAATTTACAAGTTGAAGTTAAACCGATGTTATGTTTAACACTTGTTGAAATTTGTAGCAATTTCCAAGTTGAAGTTAAGCCGAGATGATGTTTAACACTTGTTGAAATTTGTAGCAATTTACAAGTTGAAGTTAAACCGAGATCATTGTTTAACACTTGTTGAAATTTGTAGCAATTTACAAGTCGAAGTTAAATCGAGATCATTGTTTAACACTTGTTGAAATTTGTAGCAATTTACAAGTTGAAGTTAAACCGAGATCATTGTTTAACACTTGTTGAAATTTGTGGACAAGTTACAAGTTGAAGTTAAACCGATGTTATGTTTAACACTTGTTGAAATTTGTAGCAATTTACAAGTTGAAGTTAAACCGAGATGATGTTTAACACTTGTTGAAATTTGTAGCAATTTACAAGTTGAAGTTAAACTGAGATCATTGTTTAACACTTGTTGAAATTTGTAGCAATTTACAAGTTGAAGTTAAACCGAGATCATTGTTTAACACTTGTTGAAATTTGTGGACAAGTTGCAAGTTCAAGTTAAACCGAGATCATTGTTTAATACTTGTTCAAACTTGAGAAAAGTTTACAAGTTAAAGTTAAACCGAGATTATGTATGATAGCTCATACACGTGAATAGGTTCTTAGAATTCTTGTTCTTTAAAGAGACATGTCGGCCTTAACGATGATCTCGGCTGCGATACTTTAAGCTGACGTACTGGAAAGTACCGATATAGGTTCCATCACCTCAGAATACCGAGGTAATAGAACCTAGGGGGCAGTTATGGGGATATATTTTATGAGCACCAACACGTGGCCAAGGTGATGCCGACGTGTCAGCCGAGGTGCTACGTGTCCTGGTCATAATGCCGAGGTTATCTCGGCTAGGCCGAGGTTATCTGCGAGGATACCGGAATCCGAGATAAGCGGATATGGGACAAGAGTTCTAGATTGGGAGAAGACTTCAGTTTGGGTAAATATAAGACTCTTAGAGAGTTTATCCTAATCCCACTGGGAGTCCCAGATTAGCAGCAATCCTAAGTCCATTAGGGCTAGGCTCCTATTGGGACTAGGATTGTATTGGCTAAAAAAGAGAGGCATCCCCATGGGTCTAAGGTATGCTTTTATGCTCAAGCTTATGAGTTTAGCTATTGATTATCTATGAGAGATATACTGACTTGATTGTCGGAGTGCCCTCGGGTGGACGAACCACTGCCAGAATCTTCTCTTTCTGTTGCAGGTTAGCCAGGTGTCCTCTATTCTGCCAGTTCTCTCCAACTGATCACTGAGTTGGTAGTGTGGTCAGAAAATCACTCACACAATTTGGCGCCGTCTGTGGGAATGAAAGAAAAATAGATGGCCATCACCGTACAAGATCAACGTGTTGAAAACAACAAGTTTAGCGAAGATGGAGAGTCTATTGACATAAACGGAATGAAGACCCTTCCAGAAGAGACGCGAAGACAGGGGGCATGAACGCTCCCAAGGAGATGACATTCAAGTATAGAAGAGCTCAGCCTAAGCGAGCAGATCCTGGATTTCAGGCCCCGGACCCCAGATCCCGAAAGACAAGATCTCGGCCTAAATAAGCAGGTCCGAGAAGAGAAGAGCTCAACCTGAGTGAGCAGATCCAAGATTCCAGAAGACATGATCTCGGCCTGGATGAATAGGTCCGAGAAGAGAAGAGCTCAACCTGAGTGAGTAGATCCAAGATTCCAGAAGACAAGATCTCGGCACTTAAGTCCGAGAAGAAAAACGGCTTGCCGATGCGAGGCCGAGGTAATGATGAATAACTTAGACTCATTCTATGGCAGAGTCGAATCTTGCATATAATGGAGTTGAACTAAGTTGGAGTAACATAGGCTTGCCATGTCGGCAGAATCAAACTCAGGTTGAAACCAAGTAAGATCAACAGAGAAACCAAGGCTAACAACCTCGGCTTGAAACCAACTTCGGCGAACAAGATCACATGCACAAGCTTAATGTGAACATAAGTCCACATTAGGGGGCAGAGAGTTATAAATGATGTTTAACACTTGTTGAAATTTGTAGTAATTTATAAGTTGAAGTTAAACCGAGATTATTGTTTAACACTTGTTGAAATTTGTAGCAATTTACAAGTCGAAGTTAAACCGAGATCATTATTTAACACTTGTTGAAATTTGTAGCAATTTACAAGTTGAAGTTAAACCGATGTTATGTTTAACACTTGTTGAAATTTGTAACAATTTACAAGTTAAAGTTAAACCGAGATGATGTTTAACACTTGTTGAAATTTGTAGCAATTTACAAGTTGAAGTTAAACCGAGATTATTGTTTAACACTTGTTGAAATTTGTAGCAATTTGCAAGTCGAAGTTAAACCGAGATTATTGTTTAACACTTGTTGAAATTTGTAGCAATTTGCAAGTTGAAGTTAAACCGAGATCATTGTTTAACACTTGTTGAAATTTGTGGACAAGTTACAAGTTGAAGTTAAACCGATGTTATGTTTAACAATTATTGAAATTTGTAGCAATTTACAAGTTGAAGTTAAACCGAGATGATGTTTAACACTTGTTGAAATTTGTAGCAATTTACAAGTTGAAGTTAAACCGAGATCATTGTTTAACACTTGTTGAAATTTGTAGCAATTTACAAGTTGAAGTTAAACCGAGATCATTGTTTAACACTTGTTGAAATTTGTGGACAAGTTACAAGTTAAAGTTAAACCGAGATCATTGTTTAACACTTGTTGAAACTTGAGAAAAGTTTACAAGTTAAAGTTAAACCGAGATTATGTATGACAGCTCATACGCGTGAACGGGTTCTTGGAATTCTTGTTCTTTAAAGAGACATGTCGGCCTTAACGATGATCTCGGCTGCGATACTTTAAGCTGACGTACTGGAAAGTACCGATATAGGTTCCATCACCTCAGAATACCGAGGTAATAGAACCTAGGAGGCAGTTGTGGGGATATATTTTCTGAGCACCAACACGTGGCCAAGGTGACGCCGACGTGTCAGCCGAGGTGCCACGTGTCCTGGTCATGATGCCGAGGTTATCTCGGCTAGACCGAGGTTATCTGCGAGGATACCGGAATCCGAGATAAGTGGATATGGGACAAGAGTTCTAGATTGGGAGAAGACTTCAGTTTGGGTAAAGATAAGACTCTGAGAGAGTTTATCCTAATCCCACTGGGAGTCCCAGATTAGCAATAATCTTAAGTCCATTAGGGCTAGGCTCCTATTGGGACTAGGATTGTATTGGCTAAAAAAGAGAGGCACCCCCATGGGTCTAAGGTATGCTTTTATGCTCAAGCTTATGAGTTTAGCTATTGATTATCTATGAGAGACATACTGACTTGATCGTCGGAGTGCCCTCGGGTGGACGAACCACCGCCGGAATCTTCTCTTTCTGTTGCAGGTTAGTGTAGACATCCCTGAACGTCTCGGGAGGGAATCCCGTTTTGTTCATTGAGCTCACTACAGTTCAGGACTCAATGTCACGGTCCTGTATCTAATCTCGCAGAGTGCAATGCAAGACCGATGAATCATCAAAGAGTCCAAATCCGGCAAATCGTTTTTGAGAACAGATTTTTTGAGAGAAGTGCCAAACATGGACTGCTTTGCCAAATACAGAGTCGCCACCTAAATATTTATTTTGGGAGAATTTAGGAAACCCTGACTCGTTGCCTAAGGCCACGTGTCCGTCATCACCAAAGTTGCCTCGGCTCGGGAACTTGGATACGATTGGGGAAGGTCACTTCGTGAGCACCCCCGCTCGCCCGATCAAAGATCGGCCTCTACTAACCATGATATCGAGTTTTGAAAACATTATGTGCTCTTATTCCGGTTATTAGCCTAGATTTACTACGTGATGCGCACAGCATACAAATATAGACCGGATCGCCTGAATTGGAACAAAACATCTCATGTTTGTTTTTGAAAGCGGTTTGCTACTCGTAAGTAGGCTAAAATGTGAATTTGCCACCCTTGGGTGGGCTTAGAAAACATGGTGATTTGCCACTATCTAGTGGGCTTAAAACTCGCAATCAATGAATTGTTCCAATTCAAATAACCCAACCTTCACCCACAGGCATTCAGACAGTTATATCACATAAGCACATAGCCTCATGGTAAGCATGCTATCATGGCAGTCACTCACACGAATGCAAGGATGCTAAAGCATAAACACTTACCGAGTACTCCAAGCCAAAACAGAAGCTATGTTAGAAATCCATGCATGATCCTAACTATGCTGAAATGCCTAATGCAACACATGCAGGAATGCAACTACAATAGGCTCGGCTATTCTAAAGATGGCATGTGAAATGCTACAACTAACAAGTATTCAACTCGGAATTGAAATACAATGCAGTTAGTATGATGCGCCGAGCCCGGTGCATGCAAGACAGATAAATGAATGCAAACATGCGAGCATAAGTATGCTAATTGAAACATGCCCTAAACTAACCATCATAAGCTGGTAAATAAAAGGGAGAAAGACGTGGGGTTGGAAGACATGCATCACACACACGCACACTTATTACAACATTGCCCTATCGCAGAGGGTCCAAAAGAATAATACAAATTTAACTAACTAACAAGCCAATTAAATAGTTACAGACCACTTAACTAGTTAAGCAAATTAACTAAGCTAATAAAGCGGTAAAACAGCCTCGGGAAGAGGGTCCAATGAATGCATGCTCGGCTTCGCTCGGAAATCCACCACCATGCACAAGCTGCCTCTATTTACACTGTTTTATGCCTTTGAAGACTGCACAAGTCCCAAAGTTGCTTCTGGAATACTCCCTGAGGATTGTGGAAGGTCACCGGCCAAGAGGAATGGTCACCGGCCATGGCAAAGTGGTCATCGACCATCTATTGAGCTCTCAGCCATCCATTGCTGGTCGATCGGCACTGAAGATGGTCGGTCGACCATATCTTCCTGCAACACCCTATTTTGACAGCAGCAGAGGCAGACAAAGCATGGCGATGCATTTCAAGCAAATGTTTGCACAACCAACCTCCCCATCATGTTGTGGACTCAAGGGAGTATGGTACTCGACCCTCGGACCACCAATTGCGCATTTCAATGCGTGATGGTCCAAGAAGTCAAGTGTGCATTTTGATGTCAAATGTAATGCACACAAACACACTATGGGCCCAACCTCTATCATAATCAATTCAAGAGGTAAGGCATGCATGCCAAATGCAACCTAAGCATGCGAGCTAAGTATGCAACATGAAAATGCAAACACGCATGCAAACATGCAAGCATGTGACAATATTCACACAAATGAGCATGCAAGACATGATGCAACCAAAGCATGTAAACATGAAGCAATGTAACAACATTTGAGCAACATGCAAAAGATGGACTTAGACTAATATGGACAAGCCTCAGCCATGTCTAAATAAGTAGCCAAAATGCTATGGAAATGAAGGCAAATTTACATACAAACATGCATGCGAACATGGTTCAAAACTTAAGCACAAAGAAGCAACTTTTAAGCACACTTAAAAGGAACAAACATGGACAAATGGCATACATCGTAAGTTCTGAAATCATGTTAGAATGGCGCCAAACCAAACAAACAAAACATGCAAGCAAGCCTAAGGCCTAAGGCTAACCTAAGGGATCAAATCAAGGCCATGCAAGGCGAGTCCCAAAGGATCGAGGGGACTCAAAACAGTCCCAAAGTAGGTCGAGACAAAGCCCAAAACACACTTAGATGGCATCTAAATGGCCTACATATGGAAGCATACACAATGGTCCAAACATGGAGCATAAGACATCAACCTTTTAAAGCATTAAAGGAGTATCAAATGCAAGCATACAAGCATGCCACAAGGACTAAAATGACATAACTAATGGTGCCAAACCACTGAAATGATGCAAGTAAAGCATGCTAGAGGATCCAATGCTCAAAGCTTACAAGGGAGATTACATGGTAGCTATACAAAGCAAGTCATGGATGGCCCAAACAACCAAAATCAGACCTTAAGCACACCAAAACATGCATAAAAGCTTCACAAAGCTAAGCCAAAATTATGCTAGAAAGTCATGGTACATCATGATGCATGTTAAGGTAATTTCATGGCATTACAAGACAAGTATGCAAAGCATACATGGTGTGTCTAAACCAACTTAAAACAGTGCTATAACATGAAAAAATAACCACAAATACCAACTAAGACATGGCCAACATGGACTTAATTAAGGTGCTCACACATGAGGCTAAAATGACAAGTTTTGAAGACAACAAGGAGAGGGGATCCTTCTTAGGACCTCAAAACAACATCTCCACCACTGAAATCCCTCTAGATTTCAGTGGTGAGGAGGCCAATACAAGGTGGTCCCAGAGCTCACCAAAAATAGCACAAAAATGAGGCCAAACAAGGCCTAAAGGGGGGGGGGAAACAACCCCAAACCTCAAAACAACCTTAAGCAAAGTTCAAAAGAAAGGAAAATCAGAACTTTTACTAGTTATACACTAAGCTTAAAAAAATATGCAAGATAGGTCAAAACCTTGTGCAAAAATAGGGAATAAAGGGGTAAGTTTCTTACCCTTGAAGACCTCTTCAAGAATGGAGCTCCAGCAGCCTTTCCAAGCTTAAATCCACTCAAGAACTTCAAGAACAACCCTTTGGCACCTCAGCAACCGAGGTATGGTGTAACACTAGGTGTCTTAGTGCAAAACTAAGGACAAAACAACCTTATGCACACACAAAGGCAAAAGGGAGGGAGATATAGAGATAGATAGATACACAAACCCCTAACCCTAAAACCAGACCTCTGGAATTTTTTTTTGGAACCCTTGAGGAAGGAGGAGAAGCCCTCCCTTTATCGGACTCCACTCTTGCAAAGCTTACAAAACAAGCTAAGCAAGAGGGAAATCCCTCCATACACGTGTATGGAGGGGGTGCAAAGTGTATGCCAGCTATCACAGCTGGCATAAAATATCTGTCAAAAGCAGATGAACAGTGATCGGCCAGCCAAAAATGAGAAATTGACCAAAGAAATGGTCGACCGACCATAAAAGGTGCCGACCGGCCACTACCAATGGCCGGTAGCAACAAAACAGGGCCGGTGGCCTCAAGCCATGGCCGGTGAGGTGTGGGGATGGCCAACAAGCCATTTCCTGCCCTCATAAGCAAAACAACAAGTGTTTGGTGCAAAACCAAACACAAAACAGTCAAGTTGAGAGTTTCTAAGGCAAGGCACGTATCTGAAGCCTCCGAGAACTCAAAACGAACATGAACATGGATGATTACCGAGTGTTCAAACGGTAACGTCCAAGTCTTGAGGACGGTAAAAAATGGGGTGTCTATAGTTGCCCCTCTTTGACAGAACTCAAAAGTCATAACAATGACGGGAGTAAATGTCAAAGCCCCGAGACGACCCATTTTTGACAAGGCCGAAGACTTAAACAAAGCATACAAGCTACAGACAAAGATATGAACCCGAAGGCAGGGGCAAAATCCAAAACAATGTACAAAGCCGAGCATAACTCATGATCATGCAAAAGAAAGTCGTAACGAAGCAAAACATGCAACAGTTTTAAGCAATCAAACACAAATCCAACTACATTACAATGCAGAAAGGATGTAAGAGAATTATGTAATTCTCGCTACGTCTGACACGGAGAATATACAATACCTGTCCGGTTCGTTTGGTCACACCAGCTTCAAATGAACCGTACATACAATATCGTGCCTGCAAAGGAAAGAAACTTAACAGGTACAATATTGTTAGCAATATGCATAACAATGCAAGTGAAGAGCTGCGTGACAACGCGAATGGAAGGATGCAAGACAATGCAACCTAAGGGCGATGCATAACAATGCGGGATGGATGCAAAACAATGCAACCTGAGACAAATTCCAAACACGCTGAAAATGTGTAAGGAAAGGGAGAACCTCTCAGCGTAGCACACGCGAGAGAGGAAAGGGGATGGTACAAACATTGGAACGTATTCCAAATGCTCTTGAACCAAAGAAGGAGAAGAACAGGGACATATCCCGGTGTTCAGAATGGCATAAGCATTGGAACGTATTCTGAATGCTCTGATCCAAAGAGGGAGAAACATGGGGATGTATCCCGGTGTTTCGGAAAGGTATAAGCATTGGAACGTATTCCAGATGCTCTTAACCAAAGGGGGAGAAACATAGGGACGTATCTCGGTGTTTCGGAATGGTGTGAGCATTGGAACGTATTCCGAACGCTTTTAACCGAAGAGGGAGAAACATAGGGACGTATCCCGATGTTTCGGAATGGTGTGAGTATTGGAACGTATTCCGAACGCTTTTAACCAAAGAGGGAGAAACATAGGGACGTATCCCGGTGTTTCGAAATGGTGTGAGGATTGGAACGTATTCCGAACACTTTTAACCGAAGAGGGAGAAACATAGGGATGTATCCCGGTGTTTCGAAATGGTGTGAGCATTGGAACGTATTCCGAACACTTTTAACCGAAGAGGGAGAAACATAGGGATGTATCCTGGTGTTTCGAAATGGTGTGAGCATTGGAACATATTCCAAACGCTTTTAACCAAAGAGGGAGAAACATAGGGACGTATCCCAGTGTTTCGGAAAGGTAGGAGAAACATAGGGACGTATCTCGGTGTTTCGGAAAAGGAGAAGAAACATAGGGACGTATCCCGGTGTTTCGGAAATGGAGAAGAAACATAGGGACGTATCCCGGTGTTTTGGAAAAAGAAGGAGAAACATAGGAACGTGTCCCGGTGTTTCAGAAAAAGGAGAAACATAGGGACGTATCCCGGTGTTTCAGAAAGGAGAAGAAACATAGGGACGTATCCCGGTGTTTCGGAAAAAGAAGGAGAAACATAGGGACGTACCCGTTGTTTCAGAAAGGAGAAGAAACATAGGAACGTATCCCGGTGTTTCGGAAAGGAGAAGAAACATAGGGACGTATCCCGGTGTTTCGAAAAAAGAAGGAGAAACATAGGGACGTATCCCGGCGTTTCGGAAAAGGAGAAGAAACATAGGGATGTATCCTGGTGTTTTGGAAAAGCAGAAGAAACATAGGGACGTATCCCGGTGTTTCGGAAAAAAGAAGGAGAAACATAGGGACGTATCCTGGCATTTCGAAAAAGGAGAAGAAACATAGGGACGTATCCCGGTGTTTCAGAAAAAGAAGGAGAAACATAGGGACGTATCCCGGTGTTTCAGAAAAAGGAGAAACATAGGGATGTGTTCCCGTGTTTCGGAAAGAGGAAGGAGAAACATAGGGACATATCCCAGTGTTTCGGAAAAGGAGCGTGCAAAACAATTCAAGTGGAATGTGCGTGACAACGCAAGTGAAGAGGTGTGCATAACAATGCAAGTATAGTGCGTGACAGCGCAAGATAGATGTGCAAAACAATGCAAGTAACGGTGCATGACAATGCAGGTGGGACGGTGCATAACAATGCAAAGGAAAAGTGCATAACAATGCAAGTGAAAAGGTGCATAACAATGCAATTGGAACGTGCATAACAATGCAGGTGGAGTATGCATAACAATGCAACTGAAAGGGTGCATAGCAATGCAGGCAGAGTGTGTATAACAATGCAACTGAAAGGGTGCATAGTAATGCAGGCAGAGTGTGCATAACAATGCAAAGAGAACGGTGCATAACAATGCATTTTCAGTGCAACATCAACAGCATGTTTGAAGTAAACTACTGAATAAGGAAATACACGCCTTAACGAGACCAATTCAAACGCAACCTCCAATTTACCTCTCGGAGGACTTGGCAACACACTCAGCTCAAAAGGGTATACTTTGTTCATATTGGCGAGAGGTAACATCTGCATGTGAAACCCTCAGGTGCTGCCTGAACTGCCATTCTGACTTGAAGCAAGCTTAAACTTGGGGTTGAGATACACTCATACTCCAGAGAAACGGCGAGGCCTGAGAAGTTGCACCTGGAATGCAGTCTCGGAATTCGCTGGAGTTAAAACACACTAAGATGCTCCACATTTTCCCTCTTTTCTTTTGCTTTGCAGTCTGGAACCCACATAGCTTCAGATAGGTCCTTGTCTTACTGTTTTCACAGGACCTGGGTTGAACCCTGCAGTTTTATGAAAGAACGAATTCTGTTTTGCACAAATATAGAGAATGGCACAGCACTCTGAGCACAAAATGATTTATTTGAAATTGAAATTGAGAAATGAGTTCTTGACCGGGTATTGAGCCTACGACTGAACACAGCGCACCACGACTCAACAAAGGAAAATAAAAGGTAAACAACCTAAACACATCGAGTAATACTCAAAACGACTCAAAACAAGAATCGAGACAAAACAAAAAGACACGACACTCAGACGTGCACAGGGAGCCTATTTCTCTGGGTATTGTTTCCCACAATTTCTTATTTGTGATTCTCACATCACTCGGCCCTCAGGCTTTGTTTTTCTGAAAAAGCCCTTTCCTTACTTTTTCTCTCAACGCATATCTCTCTATTATTCAATCTCTCATTTTTTATCCCTCTCCTGGGTGGTTGATGGATAAACAAGAAGTTGTGGGTTCATGCCCGACATCACTAACTCGCGGCTATTTCTTCCGGTGATGTCTAGTCGACGCCCTGGAAGAGGGAGTGGAGTATCTTGATCCATTCCAATTCGTGCTTCGCACTTGGCTTGATACCCCGTTGTTTGGAGGTTGAGAGAGCTTTTAGCCCTTTTCTGACAGCTTCAGTTGTGCCCTTTATGGCAAGAATGGTGCATTTTCTGGCAAATGCGGTGCCCTTTCTAGCAAGTACGTTGACAACGGGGAGAAGACAGAAAACCTGACTCAACTGTGCCCCTAGTTCATCATTTTGACCATTTTTTTTGTTTTTAACTTTCTGCTGAAATAATTTTGACCAATATGAGAGTTAGATTAACATGCTTGTTTGATTTTCTGATTTGAAATCACGCAAGTCAGGTTGTAAGCACTGAAAATTTTACTTTTTTTGGGTCCAAGAAATGGTCTAGTTTTTAAAAAAAAATGAAGCAAATTTTTAATAAAATTAGTCAACTTCAGTAAAAATTCTCAAAAACTATTTTTGCAAATGGCCACCGCTCAACGAGCACGGAACCTACTCTTGAGATGTACAACCTCATATCCAAAACAATGGGAAATTGCCCCTTGCCTGAATGGCACCGCAGCACACTGAATGGCAATGGAAAGTTGCCCCTTGTTTGAATAGTACCGCAGCATTGCACGGTAACGGAAAGTTACCCCTAGTCTGAATAGCGCCGCAGCACATGGCAACGAGTCCTCACAGTGACAATTACCGCCGAATTCTCGGATACAAAGAAGACAAAGATGATCAGAACCATTACATGGACACAGTCGATTTGAAGTGTTTTACGGCTGGACTTCAGAATGAAGTTGTCTACGTATCCCAAAGATGGGAATCAAGCCTTACGTAGTTCGGGGTAAGGTACACTCAGGTATTAACCTCTCCTTTTGCGCTCTAACTTTTGCCAAGGCCACCCTTTCTGGGTTTTCAACCTTGCGAGCTTTGTTTCTCTTTTCTTTTCATTTTTTTCATTTTTTTTTTTTTTTTTTTTTTTTTTTTTTTTTCATTCTTTGCATTTTTTTTTTTTTTTTTTTTTCTTCCTTTTCTTCTTTTTCTTGCTCTAACTTTTGCCTGGGTCGCCCTTCCAGGTTTTCAGCCCAGCGAGCCTCTCAAGGGTAAAAGTGTAGCTTTGTCCATGTCAAATGATTTTGAGATCTTGAAGTCATCTGAATCTAGGAGAATAGCTGTTGTTCGCTAATGATGCAGAAGTCCATCCAATGGAGGGTGAATTTGCCCCTAGTGTTGTGGATAGGAACTCGGTTGTCCTTCAGCAATGTCTTCTTCTTTCCTCCCTTCTGGGGTTTGGCATTCTTGCCGGTCTTTATTGATTTGTGGAATGATCCATCTTCAGCTCTTCGAGCACAATCTGGCATCTTTTGCCCCTAGCTCGAGGGGTGCTTCTGATCTAGCTTTGCAAGCTTCTTTTGACGACATCTGATCTTCTTGATCTGACTTTCTTGCCCCTAGTTCAAGGGCTGCTTCTGATCTGGCCACACAAGCCTCACGTTGTGGTTGACCGTTGAACATTCTGAATCCCAGTTCAAGGTTTGAAAGTGAGGGGTCGAGTCTTGAGGCTGAGAGCGATCTTAGGCTGCACAATCTCAAGAGCGATTCCACACAGGTCTTCGCAGGACCGCGCAAAACATTTCTTGAAATCTTTTAAGAAAACGACTAATCACTCGCGCGGAAGACAAGGTAGAACCAATTTGGATCAAGCCAGGATCCTTCTTAGTACTCACATTAACAAGCATGATCTCAATCATTAAGGGCTTAGCATGCCTCTCTTTCTCTCAATTGATCAAGTTTTGCAAAACCCGAGGAATTCCTTCCTCTTCGTTTTCAATACATTATTCAAAAAGTTTTGAAAAACTTAGGTCAAATGCAATGACTTTAAGGCACAGAAAAGCAAGTGAAAAGCACTGCCATTTCATTCAAATCCTCTGGCACAATTGGCGCAAGGCAGAAGCAAACACAAGAGTGTGAAAATCACTGCTGTTCATTCAAATCTGTTAGCATTACTGGCTCCAAGGTAGAAACAGACTCAAAAGAAAACAAAAAGACAAACGCAAAACAAAATGGTGATGCCCGAGGTAACACCCCGGAATCACCCGACCTTAACAAAACAGGACTGACTCGATACAATAAGACAGACCCAACTGACTCAGTATGAAAAGACTGACTCTATATAACGGGACAGACTCTAAACAACATAACAAAAACTGACTCAATACCCGAATCAGAAAGCACAAAAACCAGCATTCACGAATGCTCGAAATAGTGCGTGCCATACGCCATATCTGGAGTAAACTGAGTGCCATCCGCAGGTGGTTCATCCCTCGATCACATCACATTATCCCCCACAAGTTCACTGATCAAGTGTCGATAGACTTTGCAGGACCTGGTGCGTGGATGACCTTGTTGTCAATCAAATTTTGTATCTCGTGGCGGAGACGGACGCAACTGTCGGTGTCATGACCGGTTTGTTGATGAAAAGAACAGTACTTAGTCGGGTCATGCTTTGGAGGGAGAGGATCGGGTAGAGACCGTTGTTCTAACGGTTTCAGATGTCCTTTTCTGAGTAGGACCCCCAGGGCTTTAGACAAAGGCATATAAAGCGGGGTGAAAATCCTCTTGCCCCGGGGTAGATAGTCTGAGGTTTGGGGGTTTGGATTAGATGTACCAACAAAGGGGGTGGCTGTTTTGGTGGTGACCATTCCAACTTCAGAAGACCTTGCAGCTGCATCACCACTGGTGGTCGCATTCGAACTGCAGGAAAACGCCCTCTTGGGTTGCTCTCTGTCATTGTCAATCAGGCCCTGTTTCAAAGCATCCTCGATCTGTACTCCCATCTCATGCAAATCTGAAAAGGTGGGGAAGGGGAGAACGATCATCTTCTGCATGAGCTTGGGTTGGAGGTTGCGCACAACCATCCGAATTTGATCTTTGTCAGTTGGCCTAATGGTCATCATTGAGGCCTTGGCCCTCCACCGGGTCACAAAGTCAGAAAAGCTCTCCTTAGGCTCCTGCCTATTCGTCTCAAGATCACGGGTTGTAGTCTCGATCTGTGTATTATAGGAGTATTGAACGACGAAAGCCTCGGCCATCTCATCCCAATTCCTCTTGACATTGTCTTCCAATTTTGCATACCAGATGGCCGCTACACCTGACAAGGTCCGGCCGAATAAAGAAAGCTTCTGTAGTCTGGTGAGGCCCATCGGCCTTAGTATGTCTGAAAACAGCCGCAGGTGCACCATAGGATCCCCGGATCCATCAAATCGGTCAATATGCGGCATCTTAAATCTGTTCGGCAGCGTCACGGCTGCGTTGGTATACCCATCCTTGATGTCTGGAATGGACTTCACACCCTGAGATTTCTTGAACAGCTTTTCAAACTTGCTCACTTTTAATGCCATGGGGTCCATCTCGAATTCGAAGGGAGAATCCGGTTGATTAATAGGAGTGGGTGCCTTGGATAGTTGAGGTAGAATCGGGGGCGGAGCCAGCCCTGTTGGGATGTCTGTATCCTCCTGGACATTCTGGACATTCGCCATCTCCCCGGGTATTGGAACTCTTGGTGGGGGAGGAGCTTAGTGTGAAGCTGATGCTCCGGCTTGCTGCTGTAGCCGGGTAATTAGCTCTGCCTGTTGGGCCATGACGACGACCTGCTGTTTGGCAAATTCTGCTTGACGAGCAGCGTCCTCCTGCATGGTTCTCATGCTCTCCTGGAGCTGACGCATCATTTCTTCAATTCCTGCCATACTGCCCTGATCTAACTGATCTATCGGTATATCTGTCTCTGTGGTAAAAGCAGATATCTCAACCCAATTACACACAGGTGAGATGGATAATGACTGCTAATCCGAAGACTGTTGAACTGATGATCTGTGCCTGACCGGTCTTTTTACCCTGCCTCTGGCGAAGGAACACTGATTTGCCCTTGAACTGAATCTCTGACCTAACAAAGTCTATCAACACAAGTCCAATGAACCTGGGGGATATCGGAGTCTTCTGAAGCTATGGTTCCCAGACTACCTAGCAAAAGAGCAAACAGACAGCACCTCAGCCTGATTTCACCAAAACCAAAATGAGCAAAGCTGAATGACTGTGCCCCCCTACAGAATTCTGCCACAAATCTGATACCCTCGGGTAAACTGATTCCCAAAACACTGATGTTGATGCCCGCAGGCCTGATACCCAGACTTGCAAACTGATACATGCATTCCTGTAGAGACGCACTCTAAAAGCACATAGCAAGCAAGTGAGAGCCAAAACACCTCTATGTTGGGATAGGGTTTCCGTGTCTTATTTTGTTAGGAGCTAGGGTTTCACTACGCACGCAGCGGTTTCACACAACCTACAATCAGGTAAGCAACCTGTCCTAGTTTGGAATGGTCACTATGGATTCCGAATATGCACTAGGTCGAATGGTCAAAAAGGGTGCCCCGGTGAAAACCGGGGTTTGTGTTTCCATCGTGGCAGAGCCCGTAACCGGTCAGCCTTATGGCACGCAGCCTCCGGCAAACCGTTCAGGAATAGCAGATGGAAAACACGGTGTCCTTGGCGCACCAATGCAAATGCAATGCAAAGAAACACATAAGTGTAATAAAAAAAAGATATCATGAGTTCGAGTCAAGTTCTCTAACTCCCCAGCAGAGTCGCCAGAAACTGTAAACGTCCCCGAACGTCCCAGGAGGGAATCCCGTTTTATTCATTGGGCTCACTACAGTTCAGGACTCAATGTCACGATCCTGTATCTAATCTCGCAGAGTGCAATGCAAGACTGATGAATCATCAAAGAGTCCAAATCCGGCAAATCGTTTTTGAAAACAGATTTTTTGAAAGAAGTGCCAAACATGGACTGCTTTGCCAGATACAGAGTCGTCACCTAAATATTTATTTTGGGGGAATTTAGGAAACCCTGACTCGTTGCTTAAGGCTACATGTTCGTCATCACCAAAGTTGCCTCGGCTCGGGAACTTGGGTACGATTGGGGAAGGTCACTTCGTGAGCACCCCTGCTCGCCCGATCAAAGATCGGCCTCCACTAACCATGATATCGAGTTTTGAAAACATTATGTGCTCTTATTCCGGTTATTAGTCTAGATTTACTACGTGATGCGCACAACATACAAATATAGACCAGATCGCCTGAATTGGAACAAAACATCTCATGTTTGTTTTTGAAAGCGGTTTGCTACTCGTAAGTAGGCTAAAATATGGATTTGCCACCCTCGGGTGGGCTTAGAAAATATGGTGATTTGTCACTATCTAGTGGGCTTAAAACTCGCAATCAATGAATTGTTCCAATTCAAATAACCCAACCTTCACCCACAGGCATTTATGCAGTTATATCACATAAGCACATAGCCTCATGGTAACCATGCTATCATGGTAGTCACTCACACGCATGCAAGGATGCTAAAGCGTAAACACTTACCGAGTACTCCAAGCCAAAACAGAAGCTATGTTAGAAATCCATGCATAATCCTAACTATGCTGAAATGCCTAATGCAACACATGCATGAATGCAACTACAATAGGCTCGGCTATTCTAAAGATGGCATGTGAAATGCTACAACTAACAAGTATTCAACTCGGAATTGAAATATAATGCAGTTAGTATGATGCGCTGAGCCAGGTGCATGCAAGACAGATGAATGAATGCAAACATGCGAGCATAAGTATGCTAATTGAAACATGCCCTAAACTAACCATCATAAGCTGGTAAATAAAAGGGAGAAAGATGTGGGGTTGGAAGACATGCATCTCACACACGTACACTTATTACAACATTGCCCTATCGCAGAGGGTCCAAAAGAATAATACAAATTTAACTAACTAACAAGCCAATTAAATAGTTACAGACCACTTAACTAGTTAAGCAAATTAACTAAGCTAATAAAGCGGTAAAACAGCCTCGGGAAGAGGGTCCAATGAATGCATGCTCGGCTATGCTCGGAAATCCACCACCATACACAAGCTGCCTCTATTTACACTGTTTTATGCCTTTGAAGACTGCACAAGTCCCAAAGTTACTTCTGGAATACTCCCTGAGGATTGTGGAAGGTCACCAGCCAAGAGGAATGGTCACCGGCCATGGCAAAGTGGTCATCGACCATCTATTGAGCTCTCGGCCATCCATTGTTGGTCGATCGGCACTGAAGATGGTCGGTCGACCATATCTTCCTGTATCACCTTGTTTTGACAGCAGCAGAGGGCAGACAAAGCATGGCGATGCATTTCAAGCAAATGTTTGCACAACCAACCTCCCCATCATGTTGTGGACTCAAGGAAGTATGGTACTCGACCCTCGGACCACCAATTGCGCATTTCAATGCGTGATGGTCCAAGAAGTCAAGTGTGCATTTTGATGTCAAATGTAATGCACACAAACACACTATGGGCCCAACCTCTATCATAATCAATTCAAGAGGTAAGGCATGCATGCCAAATGCAACCTAAGCATGCGAGCTAAGTATGCAACATGAAAATGCAAACACGCATGCAAACATGCAAGCATGTGACAATATTCACACAAATGAGCATGCAAGACATGATGCAACCAAAGCATGTAAACATGAAGCAATGTAACAACATTTGAGCAACATGCAAAAGATGGACTTAGACTAATATGGACAAGCCTCAGCCATGTCTAAATAAGTAGCCAAAATGCTATGGAAATGAAGGCAAATTTACATAAAAACATGCATGCGAGCATGGTTCAAAACTTAAGCACAAAGAAGCAACTTTTAAGCACACTTAAAAGGAACAAACATGGACAAATGGCATACATCGTAAGTTCTGAAATCATGTTAGAATGGCGCCAAACCAAACAAACAAAACATGCAAGCAAGCCTAAGGCCTAAGGCTAACTTAAGGGATCAAATCAAGGCCATGCAAGGCGAGTCCCAAAGGATCGAGGGGACTCAAAACAGTCCCAAAGTAGGTCGAGACAAAGCCCAAAACACACTTAGATGGCATCTAAATGGCCTACATATGGAAGTATACACAATGGTCCAAACATGGAGCATAAGGCATCAACCTTTTAAAGCATTAAAGGAGTATCAAATGCAAGCATACAAGCATGCCACAAGGACTGAATGACATAACTAATGGTGCCAAACCACTGAAATGATGCAAGTAAAGCATGCTAGAGGATCCAATGCTCAAAGCTTACAAGGGAGATTACATGGGAGCTATACAAAGCAAGTCATGGATGGCCCAAACAACCAAAATCAGACCTTAAGCACACCAAAACATGCATAAAAGCTTCACAAAGCTAAGCCAAAATTATGCTAGAAAGTCATGGTACATCATGATGCATGTTAAGGTAATTTCATGGCATTACAAGACAAGTATGCAAAGCATACATAGTGTGTCTAAACCAACTTAAAACAGTGCTATAACATGAAAAAATAACCACAAATACCAACTAAGACATGGCCAACATGGACTTAATTAAGGTGCTCACACATGAGGCTAAAATGACAAGTTTTGAAGACAACAAGGAGAGGGGATCCTTCTTAGGACCTCAAAACAGCATCACCACCACTGAAATCCCTATGGATTTCAGTGGTGAGGAGGCCAATACAAGGTGGTCCCAGAGCTCACCAAAAATAGCACAAAAAGGAGGCCAAACAAGGCCTAAAGGGTGGGAAACAACCCCAAACCTCAAAACAACCTTAAGCAAAGTTCAAAAGAAAGTAAAATCAGAACTTTTACTAGTTATACACTAAGCTTAAAAAAAGATGCAAGATAGGTCAAAACCTTGTGCAAAAATAGGGAATAAAGGGGTAAGTTTCTTACCCTTGAAGACCTCTTCAAGAATGGAGCTCCAGCAGCCTTTACAAGCTTAAATCCACTCAAGAACTTCAAGAACAACCCTTTGGCACCTCAGCAACCGAGGTATGGTGTAACACTAGGTGTCTTAGTGCAAAACTAAGGACAAAACAACCTTATGCACACACAAAGGCAAAAGGGAGGGAGATATAGAGATAGATAGATACACAAACCCTAACCCTAATCTCAGAGCCCTCTGGAACTTTTTTTTGGAACCCTTGAGGAGGGAGGAGAAGCCCTCCCTTATAGGACTCCACTCTTGCAAAGCTTACAAAACAAGCTAAGCAAGAGGGAAATCCCTCCATACACGTGTATGGAGGGGGTGCAAAGTGTATGCCAGCTATCACAGCTGGCATAAAATATCTGTCAAAAGCAGATGAACAGTGGTCGGCCAGCCAAAAATGAGAAATTGACCAAAGAAATGGTCGACCAACCATAAAAGGTGCCAACCGGCCACTACCAATGGCCGGTAGCAACAAAACAGGGCCGGCGGCCTCAAGCCATAGCTGGTGAGGTGTGGGGATGGCCAACAAGCCATTCCCTACCCTCAGAAACAAAACAACAAGTGTTTGGTGCAAAACCAAACACAAAACAGTCAAGTTGAGAGTTCCTAAGGCAAGGCACGTAGCCAAGGCCTCCGAGAACTCAAAACGAACACGAACATGGATGATCACCGAGTGTTCAAACGGTGACGTCCAAGTCTTGAGGACGGTCAAAAATGGGGTGTCTACAGTTAGCCAGGTGTCATCGATTCTGCCAGTTCTCTCCAGTTGATCACTGAGCAGGCAGTGTGGTCAGAAAATCACTCACACAATTATTATACAATTATTGGTTTCTTTTTCAATTGTTTTTCACTTAATACAGGTAATTTTAATATTTTTAATAATTTTATTACAGTTTTTTTTTTTTTTTGACGACACCACACAGTCGCAAAAAAAAAAAGGTAACTTTTATTAATTTTATTGCAATTTCTTTTTTTTTTTTTTTTTTTGCGACTGTACCACATCGTCGCAAAAAACATTTGAACCATTGGTGACAGTGGTCATGCCGTTGCAAAAAAAACACAATTCGCGACAACATTTTTTGCCGTCTCAAAATCAGGCCGGATCATTAAGATAAATCCAAAATCAGGCCCACCGAAACTCAAAACAGCAACATCCATTCCATTTCTTGTGTCTCTTACATATGTAAACAACTTGGGCTGACCACTCTCAAAAAGAAAATTAGCAATTGAATTAAAATCTCCCCTTCTACACTATTCTCATCTCTTTCAATCAAACAAATTACAAGAGCTTCTTGCTCTATTTTACCTTTACAAATTTGTATTTTTATTTTCGCACCAAAACCCTGGACGCTGTGTTTGGTTGGGGGATTTGGGAAAGAATTTGGAAAAGGAATGGGGAAAGGGAAAAGGTATGTGAAACTAGGTGAAATATAGGTAAATTTTATTCACATTTCACCTACCTTTTTCATTTCCTTTTCCAAATCCCTCATCAAATTCTCCAACCAAACACAGAAGTAATGATGTCATAAAATAAATAGAACAAGAGAGTAAGCCGTGTCATGAGAATTGAGAGAATTAAACAATCCAGACGTCTCATTTTATTAGACAAATAACAACAATCCAAAAATACAACACTGAGATATAATAATAAGTATGAGATGTGAGAGTTTGACAACAAATACATCAATCCATCCTCAGATCAGAAACAGGCGTCCAATAAACAGCAGCAACACAAGGCAGCACAACTGCATTCGAAACAAAGAATAAACATCATCATCATAAACGCACACATAGGCCATGTTAGGGAATAATTTTGTTTTTATTTTATTTTTTTTAAGTTAAAATAATTAATAAAGTTAAAAAAAAAAGCTAAAATAATTAATAAAATAAAATGTCACATCTTACACATCAATTAATTAATTTTTCTCTCACAACCATCTATTCAACTACAAAAAAAAATACAAATCATCTCAAACATAATTTTTTTCTCATCTCCTAAAATAGTCAAAAAATCAACTAAAATAGTGAGATTTCCAAACGAGACTATATATATATTACACTAGAATGGAGAAAACTTCAAGGCTACAATTCCAAAAATTACAACAAAAAATTTTATTGTTTGAAACCGATTCATCTAAACCATGACCTCACAATACAATAAATGAATCTCACTCACATATTATTTTCGGCAAAATTATGGACTCCTAGCTTTTTTGTAGAGAAAATGCAAGTATTCCATAATTTTGATATAATTATATTAATATCTCTTTTAGTAAGGTTAAAGTAACTGAAACTAATGCAAATAGTGTAAAATCGCAATGATTAATATATATACACATATTTCTTGGTAAATATATGACATCATCATTTTTCTATGGGTCATGCTACTATACACACCCTCAATGTGAAAATTATAACATTTGTGATATTCATAATTAAACCATTTTCAATCATAACTAAAAAAAATAATGAATCATAACCAAACACTACCTAAAGTATTACTAAAACATTTTGAATCATAGCAAAATAACAGTTACAATAGATTATAATCAATTTCATAATAAGTCATAATTAATACTATAATGATTTATAACTAAAGATCACAAATATTATAACTCGAGCATATGGTATACTCCCCAAAATAGGGTGTATTATGGAATTTCCCTTTTTGCTATTTATACGACTAATAAAATATTGATGAAAATTGGCTGAGTGTTATATGAATTAAAACTTTAAGAGATCTCAATATAACTATACCAAAACTATAGAACTCTCTGTATTTTTTTCAAATGTTAGGAGAGATTAGTGTAATTTATCCACAATATACATATATATATATATATACAGGGTCACAAGGCAATTGTTAACAATCCATTAAATGAGTATTAACTTTCTCCACTATATATTATATTGTTTATATTTTATTATATAAAGTAAAACATGACTTAGTGTTTATATTACGATTTTTTCCAAACTTTGATCCTGGAAGATTTTCAAATTTATAATTATTTTAAATTAAGAAAAGATCATTACACTTGCTTTGGATAATGTAATGGGGAGAATCACAATTCATTTTTTCATTTTTTCTAGTGCATGACGCACTAGAAAGTTTAAAAAGGATCTTCAATTATTCAAAAATGGCACAAGAGGCAAGAAGGATGCAAGCTAAGGTTCTAAAAATGTAGTTCTCCACTTTTATGGCGTTCTTCACATTCTCTATGGACAACTAAACTTCTTCCACAAATTGTTTAACCACGTAATTTTGATTTGTTGTATGATTTTAGGATTGATTAGTTAATATGGTGGTTGTATAACATGGACGATTATTTATATAGGCCTTGTTAGCAAATGTCTTTAGGACCTGAGGCGAGGGAAATAAGGGTCCAGGGGAGTCACGTGCCCCCTGGGCTTTTCATATTTACCCTATTTCTCTTATATATAAAATTTATATTTAATTTGTCCTTTATAAAATTATAATAGTGCCCTTTCCTTAAATCATGTAAAATTCTTTTATACTTTAAAATTTTTGAAAGTGCTCTATTATATTTATATTTTTTCAGTCTTTTATACTCTAAATTGAAAAGTTAATGGTAAGAATTGAATTAAGTGAATATTTCATTCTTATCATGAAATTTGTTAACAACTCCGCCGGTCCTAAGCCCGGGTTAAGGAGGAGGGTTGTGTGTTAGGTAGCCAACAGCCAACATGTAAAAAAGCCGCTTGGATCCCTTATGAAAATGAATCCTACTTTGAATCGTTTAATGAAATGGCCTTTGATAGGGCCGCGTGGAGAAGAAGGATTCATGTAGCCGACCCCATTTGATGGGACTTAAGGTTTAGTTTGGTTTGGTTTGGGTATCATGAGATTTGTTTAGTTATTGTTTTCTCCATTGTGAGATTTTTTGTTGAGTTGATAGTGTTGAATTTGTTAATCATAAATTCAGCTAAGTTATTAATTGTGAATTTCTAAGCTATATTGATGTAATTCTCACGATAATTGTAATATTAAATCTCAACAATAGACAAAAAAAAAAAAATGTATACATTTAACAGTAACTTGTTGTTTATGATGGATTTTTTGTTTTTTGTTTTTTTTCCTCTCCTTTCAATGATGTGAGTAATTGGTGCCCCCTCTATTTTGAATTTTTAGTTCCTTCACTGCTTAAGACACGAGTAAAAGATAGACTGCATTTTTCATAAATTTCAATACACTTTTATTAAAATTAATACACTTTTAAATATTTTTACATATTTTTAAGAATTTTTTTATACACTTCTCAACATTAAACAATTCTCACGAGCACTTGTTAGCATTTTACCATTTATATAATCGGTTTTAATGTTCAATCTCGTATTGCTTTTGATTTATGTGATTTTAGATATAATAGTTTATGCAATAGTAATCTTTGTGTATGTATCTAAGGATTGAGACAAGTCTTGTCTAGAGAATGTTTTGTTCTAATCTAAGATGAGTTATACCTAATTCTAAAATTCATGAATCAGCTAGAAAACACTATTTAAGAAGAGATTTTCAAGATTTAAAGCTACTCAGTCTTTGTGATTAATATCCAAACTCCTCCCTCACAAAGATTGACATACAAAGAGATTCACAACTACATCATGAAACACCCATGATTTTTTTTAAAGAAATTACGGATAACTGTAATTCTAAAAAAAATAATTATAAATTAATAATAAACATTATCTATTTTAATAATTAAAGATATAAAATTTTCAATAAATCTGTAATTATTTTTTTCAAGAAACACAGAACAATAATTATCCCTTTTTTAAATTGTACATCTACTCATCCTTCTAATATATTATAGGTTAAAGTACAAATACACTTGAACTTTGATCCAAATACGAATAATTCCGGTGATTTTAAAAATTACATTTCGCCTGAAGTTTCTAATTTTATAATAAATCATGAATTCAATTAACAATTTTTAATTATGTTAAAAATATATTTTAATTTATAATTTAAGTAATTTTATTATTATATAAGAAAATAATTATAATTATAATTTTATTTTTTAATAAATTCTATTAAATAAAAATTTTGATAATGAAATATTTATAATTTTTTAAATCACATATAGCAATCTATCCTATTTATAATTTGCCCTATATTATATACATATATATATAGAGTGAGAGAGAGAGGGAGAGAGAGAGAGTTGGGGTGGGGGGGTTGGTTATGACTCACCATCCCTTCCAGAAGCCATCACCCCTGGATTGGGTTTGGGGTAGAGGTTGTGGGTTATGGTGTTGAACTTGATCATCTCTCATGGGATAACCTGCTGGTGGTGGTGGTGCTACTGCTGCAGGGTATGCAGTGCCAGGTGGAGGATATGCTACTGTTAATTTAATTCAAAAAAAAAAAAAACCCCACAACAATATCTCAATAAATAAACCCAAAAACTAAAAAGACAGAATTTGAAAGACAAACTATGAGAAAACGATCTCCCAAGGAAATTAAAAAAAAGGGTGCAAAAAACATACCTTGAGGCTGGTTTTGATCGTAGTGATTCATGTTGAAAACAGATCTATCTATCTATCATCTTACCACAATACAATACTATGAGGAATAAAAGGATGGAGCAGATATATACAAGATCACGATTGGGTTTTATATATAAAATAAACAACAACAATGCTACAATATTGATAATAAGGATTAGGTGGAGAAACAGACAGACTGATGGTGGAGCTGTTGACTGTATTGATTGGCAGCGACGACGACGAGGGCGGCGACTAACGCGTAGGAGGAGAACCCAAAGATCAGAAAAATTATTGTAGTGGTATATCTCTTACCAATCATAATTTACCATATTTTTTTAGGTTGCTTAATCACTTAATAGTAATTGGCATGTCTCAATCTCTTCATATCCTCTTGACGGATAGAATAGTGAAATTCATTATTTTGGATGCGTCATTATACCTTTTTATTATATAATTCATATATTTGGATTAATTATATTTTCTATATTATTTATATATATTCAAAATAATGTGTAAATAAAATAATTTTTAAGTAGAACCCGAGCAATTATCAGAAGAAAAATGTAAGAGACTTTAAAAATTTTATCAAATATCACACATGAATATAGACTCCATACTTATGTGGAATCTACCTCATATGAAATATTTGATAAAAATTTTGGTATTCTTAATATTGGTCTTATTATTGGAATCCCAAGGGTCAAAGTAATTTTTTATAAAAAAAAAATGTTAATATGTATTTAACTAAAATAATTTTATATGTATCAATTGATGTATTAATTAGTGTCCTAATTGATGATATGTTATAATTTAAGATATTTTTAATATTTGTAATTTATATAATGAGTAAAATCAATAATAATATTATAACTAATATTAATATACTAATTAATACATATAATACCACTTTTAACTATCGGTAGTGCTACGTAGCTCGAAAACCGTGGCTCGAGTTTTGGCTTGACACCAAAACGACGTCGTTTTGGTGTCGATTTTTTTTTTTCTTTTTTCTTTTTTCCGTGTTTTGTTGCAGAACGAAGAAGAAGAAGAAGAAGGGAGAAGAAGAGAAGGGAGGAGGAGGAGGAGGAGGAGGAGGAAGAAGAGGAGGGGAGGGGGCCATAAAAATCGGCTGGAGGAGGAGGCGGGGCTGCGACTGCGACTGTGACGATCGGCGAGGCGGTGGCGGTGGTGCGATGATCGACGAGGCGACAGTCTGAAGCTGCGACGATCGGCGGCGGTGCTGCGCGACGATCTCCTCCCTCCCTTCTTCCTCTCCCTCCCTTCTCTTCTCTCTCTCCCTTCTCTTTCTCCTCTCCCTCTTTCGAGCCATTTCGAACTTTTGGTGTCGAGCTACGGCTCATTTCCGTTTAACTATTAACCTATCTTAATGTTAAGCATATTTTGGCGGTGTTTGAGGAAAAAATCTTTTAGGTTTTTTTTTGATTTTTTTACTAAAAGACAAAAAATTTGCAAAACTAAAAAAAATAAATTCAAACAAAATATTACATCTAACACCATAATCATTTTACTTTTTCTCTCACAAATATCACATCTAACCACAAAAAAATCTAACTATCTTTCTAAATATAAAAAAAAGTTTCTCCAATAATATATTACAACTAAAAAAAACTTATATAAAAGTCACACTTTCCAATCACTCCCTTTATATAAGAGGTTTGTTGAGAAGGTTTAATGGAAATCCACGTTGCGTCGAGGTGGAGTGAAGACGGTCAACCTCCGCAACCTTCCTTGGTTGGACCACGTGGTGGTAGTTGGTTGTTCGCTTTTTGTATTATTTTTTTTTGAAATTTGGTCAAAATTTTTTCATAAGACAACTTTAATCTATTACGAACATGTATAAAAAAATTTCATAAAAAATTAAATATATATTAATACAATCAAAATATATTTAATGAGTAATTTAATATTTTAAATTTTAAAATAATATATCGTTTAATTTAAATGTTAATTTTTCATAAAATTAATATTTTTAAAATAGTCTCATCAAGATCTATCAAATAAGATTTATATAAATATGAAATTCTTAAAAAATATTAAAAAAATACCCTCGAAATTGATGTAAACAGTAACATATTATTTTGTTTCACAATAACATATTATTTTAGTTCACAATAATATTTTATTGTTACAAAAAATAGAGCAAATATTAGATGAACCAATTAAAAATACACATACACAATATTTTTAAAATTGTATAAAATAAAATAAAAATATTTCTTGTCAAAAGAGTTCTGTAAGATATATATATATATATATATACATGGGCAATATTGTCTAAGAAAAAAGAAAAAAAAATTTACTCTGTCCTTACTCAATTATACGCCTCTTCCTCGGGAGGTTTATGAAGTAAAATAAATTAGATTGCCCTTTTCACCCAACAAGGTTCCAATGGAAACATTTTGGCTAAATTTCCCTATTTTTTTTTAGAACTATGTTAGGACTTCAATTAATTTACTAAATTTTTTACCAAATTTCATAGATATGGGATCCAAACACAAGTAGATTTGTGTGGATTGTGTGGATTCCACGTGTATGTGAGAAATTTAATAAATTATTTACAATCCATAACATTTTTCTTTCTTTTTTTTAGGTAGACAATTATCCTTTGATTAGAGATTACTTTTATTAAAATAAACTAGTAGTTGATTACTTTTATTAAAATAAACTAGTAGTTGACTCGTGCGCTGTACGAGTTAATTTTTTTTCTATTTTTAAATAATATTTTATAAAATAAAATAAAATTATATATATCTATATATAAATTATTTTTATATGTTGCAATGTTGCAATGCAAAAGAATAAGAATAATTTAATTTTATCATAATAATTTAAATTGAATTATTTATGTATATATCTATGGATTATATATAGAACTATTTAAAAAATATATTACAAAATATACATTGCAATTTTCATTATGTTAAACTATGGAAGTGTAGTTTAAATATATATACATATATATATATGATACTTTTGTACTTAATGTCAATATAATAAAAGAAATATTCATTTTAATATTAAAAATAGTGATTAAATTGGAGAAAAAAATCATTTAAAATTAAAGAATGATTCTAATTATTTATTTTCATAATCTTAACCTTATTGTTCTATAAAAGTGTTATTTAAACAAGTATATATAATAATTTTATTTCAATTATTTATGTATATTTTAATAATCTTAGCCCTACTAGGCTATAAAGGTGTAACTAAAATAAATATATAATGATATTAAATTATAAAATAGTAAAATAAACATTTAATTTGACGTTAATAATAATAGTTAAATTGGAAGAAAAAAAAAGTAGCAACATACAATTAAAAGTGATTCTAATTATTTATTTTTTCATTCAGTTGGACATTTATAATAAAAAAAAGTTGGAATGAAAGTTATAAAAAAAAAAATTATTTTAAAAAGTTAAATATAAGTATGTTGCAGTTAGATTAATTATGTTTAGTATTGATTTTTCTTTAATATCTATTTTAAAACTATTTGTACATAATATATATAATTACATATATGTCTATAAAGTTTAAATTAAATATAAATTTTTCTTAGTAAAAAATTTCATGTTAAATAGGAAACTCAATATAAATTAATAATAAAATATAAATAAGATAGACAAAAAAAAGAAGAAGAAGAAGAAGAAATGTATCTAATTTTAATATAAAAATTGAATACTTGAATAAAAGTGAAAAAAGTAGAAGAAAATTAATTCGTAAAATATTTTTTAGTACGTATAATTATTTTAATTTTTATTTATGAGTAATTTAGATTAAGTAAAAGTCTTTTAAATATTAAATTTTAGAAATAATTAAGTATAAGGATATGTTACGTGACACTTAAAAAAAACAAATAAAAAAAAAAAACAAAACAAAACAGAAGAGATATATGCCACATAGGAAAGAAAGAAATTTTGAGGGTAAATATTACTTATATATATAATTAAATATAAATTAATATTAAGACATCAATAAGATAGACAAAACATATAAAAGAAAATTAATTTAATTTGTGCGATACATATAATTAAACACATTCTGTCTTATTTATTTATTTATTTGTATATCGAGATAATTTTTTTCAAATATCATAATAATTAAATTATAATTATATACATGAAAAATAAGTATTTCTCAAATAGAATCCATATAAAATTGATTAGTATAATTGAAATTGAGTTTGTGTAAAACTTTATATGTAAATGAAAAATGCATGCTGATGTGGATTTCTTTATGTAGAGGGTCAAAAATTAAGGTCGAAATTAAGTATGGACCTAAATGCGGAGGTCACCTCTGTTAGGCGACCAAGAATGATTCAAGGAGTATAGACCAAAGCCCAAGGAAAGTGGGTCAACAGTAGGTCGGATTACGTCCGACCCGCCAAAGGTCCGAACAAATTCCATGAAGCAAAATGTCTAAGTCAGGTTGCGGAGGCAGCACTTACAGAGGTCAAGTTGCTGAGGTACTTTGTTTCAGCACTACCATTCCTAGTTTGTCAGCACCGCCGTCTCAAGTATTGTCAAGTTACTGAGAGAAAGAGAAAATCGGAGCAACTAATTTGCAGAGGCAGCACTTACAACGGTCAAGTTGCGAAGGTACTTTGTCGACGCCGCCATCTCTAGTATTGTCGGCACCACCATTTGAACTTGCCACAGGAAACAGCCACCGTAGCAACTATAACCGCCACAACTAACTTGCAGAGAGAACACCCCACCAAGGTGATAGCAACTTTTGAGAGAAGTTTTCCCTCCACAAGTAGAGGCTGATGCTTGGCACTGATAATAGGCCCCAAGGCATTACTAGCCTATGGTTGATAACAGGTCCCCCAAAGTCATCATTAGTTTGGTGCTGATAGTAGACCCAGAAGCTTACTAGCTTGGCGCTGATAGCAGGTCCCAAAGCTTACTGGTTGGAGCTGATAGCAAGCCCAAAAGTACCAGTATACCGCGGTGATATCGCTAAGATGCAGGGTAACCCAAAAGTAAAGGACTCTATTTTTATTACCCAAGTCATGGACCTGCCTTAGTTGCATAGACAAGACCAAGGAAATCCCCTTAGGTTTCATACTAAGGCACAATATGGCTGATAGTAGGCTTGGTTGTGGCCTTCGCTCTAAGAAGCTGAGGAGTTTGTGGTTAAGCGGCTAAGGGTGGAGACGTCGCTGAAGTGAACACGAATATAGCTGATAGCAAGCTATGAAGTCCTGAAAATGCATGTCTTGGTTAAACCGAACTAAGAAGACAAGTGCAACGGCAAACATTACCGACGCAAGTGCACTTGTTGAGGTTTAAGCTGGAGAAGCAAGTTGTAGCGGCAAACACTCTTACCGCAAAGTGCTTGTTGAGGCATCGGTGCCAAACAGATAGTACAGAATACATGTAGAGGGACACATAACAACTTTAGCCTGGTGGTCATGTGATTATCAGAGACACATGCTCTCACTTTATTTGGCTACTTGGTATCCTTTGGTGCCAAGGAAAATGCTATAAATAGGGCCCATTTCCCAAGGTCCAAGAAAAAGATTTTTGGAAACTTGAGAGATGCTACCCATTTGTGCACTGTCATTTTTTTCTTCTTGAACCACTTGCTCCACCCTCACCTAACTACTCATTCTCCAATTTTCTAGATTTTTGTTGACTCATTTCTCTAGCCATTTTGACTTTGTTGGACCATTAACATAATTTTGTTTCTCTAATCACTCTCTTAATCATTGTTCATCTCGAACCCCTTACACTTTAAAAGAAAATAAGTATTTAGAATGTGTCACTTACGCATGAAAAAAATATTATTTTTAATATATATATGAAGTGAATATACATATTTATATATTTTATTATTTGTATTTAAATTGGCACAACTTCACGACTAATTTGAAGTCCCCATGTGGCAATATTTACTAGCATAAAAAGAAAATAAAAAAAAGGTTCAAATCGTTGTGAATAAAAATTGTAATTATTGGGTATAAAAGTTATTATATCAATTTAAGTCTGAATAAGTTAGTTGACATTATTTGTTTGTTTGTTTGTTTATTTATTTATTTATTTTTTTTTTTGGTAAAGCACGCCAGTTACAGTTGTAGTCCTATTTTTTTCCCCTCTATTCTCTCCCTCTTGGGTTGAGATTTTCTGTCCCAAGTTGCTGTACCAATCTTCTGTCCCACTGCTATATTAATGCCACATGTTTTTTAATCAAATTAGCAGCAATCCTCATTAGTGGCGATCCCTTCTCTCTCCTCTCCCCTTCTCTTCTCTTCCGTCTCTTCTCTTCCTCTTTGCTTTGCTAAATATATATATATATATATATAATGTTTTTTGGATAGGAAAATGAATCAGAACATGAAGATGGATGAACATGACTGCAATGACAAAATTGGAAAGATTGTATCAACATACAGCTTCCCGAAATCTTCATCCTCCTTATTCAAAAGCTAAGACTAATCCTAAACAATCATTCTCTAACCAAATCCCATGAAGACCAATCTCTAATTCAAACACCAGTCCTCTGTGAAATATATGTATACATATACATACACCTAAATTATACAATCGCAAAGTAAAAGCAAACATGGAAGAATCTTGAAACCCAAAAATATTTGTTAAAGACACAATCCTAATTATGTTTTTTTGTTGATTTTAATCTTCAAGAAACTCCCAAAACCCAGATTGCCACTAATTTCTCCTCTCTGACCCAATCATCACTGACCAACCTCACGAGTACAAATCCAATATTCCAGTCTTTGCCGAGAGAGATCTGGTCAAGTCCAGATTGCTGCTGATTTGATTAATAGATACTTGGCAATAATATAGCAGTGGAACAAAAGATTGGTATAGCAACTTGGGATAGAAGATCTCACCCACTATTTTCTCTGCTATAACTGACAAAGACGATCCAATCATGATGCACATTACATAGATTTCAAGATTTCTTAATGATTACTCTCATTGTCTCAGCTTCCGTAACTTGCTACATTAGTGGAATAGCTCCGAAATACTTAGAAAGAGACGCATAGTAAGATGTCAAGTCCTTTCACAAACATGGGCAGTTTTATCAGGTTGTGAGGAGTTGTTCATAGTAAAAAAAAAAAAAGAGAAATGTTTGGGATCCTTGTTTTGGAGGTTTCATGATTTCATCTTGACTTTTGATGTGTGTGTAGGGTTACTCATGCATGTGTGAGTCCTATATTATAAGTGGTTGGGATGAGAAAGGGCGCTGTAAGGATTATGTATGTGTGAGGATTTCTATCACAATTGTATAAAAAAAAATCATCAAAGAACATGGAAAATGAGAGGTTGATAGTGACGAGAGCAAGGAACACAAGGCAAAACTTGGTTAGAATCGCAGGCACAAATTAAATTTTGGAAAACTGTTAGCACAGCCAGAGGATTTTAAGGAACATGGGCATACTTTTAAGAAAGTGTCGATGGTTGTTTATGGATGAAAATTAGTAGAAATATCTTTTGGTCATCTATGATCTTTAGTATCAAGTGGTCAATTAGGTCTCATTAAAACTGGCCAAGTAGATTGTTTGCCATGTCAACTTACAAAACAACCTATTTTACTGTTTCAAACAAGTGATTTCGTGTCTTATGCATCTTTTGATCTTATTTATTATGATATTTGGAGGTCTTCTCCTACTACCATGGGTGGATCTAAATATTTTATTATTTCTTTTGAGAAAGCAAACAAACGGCAAGCATTATATTAAGTAGGAAAATTATTTACAGAACGTGCTAAATCATGTGTAGGTTTAACATCTTGACGCTTGACCTCACATACACAAAAATAATACTTACCAAGCGACCTTATATCTGCTATTATAGTGGAAGAAGACCAAAAAGGACAGACTCTTTTATATAGTACATCCATCAAAAGCTATGAGTCCATCTATATTGGCACTGATTGAGAGCTCTAGTAGAGCTGCTCTAATAGCAGTTCTACTGAGCTGGCAACCCCTTTAAAAAAAAAAAAAAAAAGCAGAAAAAGACAATTTAATGCCAGTTTAGAGCTACATTTTTAGAGCTCTAAAGCAATTTCCATACATAATATGCGCAAAATTTTGTTCTTTTTTCCACTGGATCGCCCTCTGACAAGCCATCACTTCCGCCGGAATAACCCTACCTACCAACTAGAGAGAAACTGGTTGGACAACCAAGAGTCCTAGCCCTTTTGCAATTTTTGACTTTGAGTTTGCGATTCCCGACGGGCCTCCGACGAGGCTTTAAATCTGTTGCTCTTACCTTCTCTAGTTGATTTTTGTCTTCTAGGGGGGAGAGGGAGTTGAGGAAGCTGGGTTTCAAGTTGCTTTTGCACCGATTTGGCCTTCCCCTCCCTTTCCCCTATCCTCATCCCCTTTGTCTTGTCTTCCTCCTTTATAATTGCAAAATAATAAGAGTAATGCTAGGCTTCAGGAAAATATTTCAGGAAAAGCTTCAGGAAAATGGAGGAGGAGGAGGAGGAACTGGAGGGGGCCATCAAAATGGAAGGAGGCGGAGGCGGAGGCGGGGCTGGGCAGAGGCGGAGGCGTGCGACGGCGGGGCTGGGCAGACGACCGACGACGGCTGCGACGATCGGCCGCCGAGCCCCTCCAGTTCCTCCTCCTCCTCCTCCTCCATTTTCCTGAAGCTTTTCCTGAAAAATTTTCCTGAAGCCTAACATTTTTGAAATAATAAACTTTTTTAGCTCTTTTAGCTTTCCTCTTATCCCTCTGTTTTGCTCTATGTCCTTTGCACCTTTCTTAGCAAGTCCTTTTTCGAACGGTTTTCTTAGCAAGTCCTTAAAAACACAATTTTTGATGGTGCTGTTTGGAGCTCAAGACAGATCTACAAAGAGGGTAGCATCAGTTTGACCTTCTCTCTTCTAGTTTATAGTTGTTGTGCATCATAATTCTCCTTTGTAGGTTGTTATTTTTGTGGGTGGTGTGTTTTTGTTAATTTACTTTAGTTACTATGGTTGTTGTGGGGGGTGCAAATATGTTGAAAAAGGGTTTTCTCCTTAATTCTAAGCCGGTTAATAGGTGTTCATCTACGGACACAAAAGGTAAATGTATTGCAGTGGAAATAGATTTCATTCGGGACAAATTGGAAAACAAGTCACCATTTGATATGTTTTCATATCTTGATCCACTTGAAATTGCTTTAATCCGAGATATCTTGAGTGATGACTTCAATTTTGATTGGAAATCACTACTACAAAAACAGATAAAGATCACACTTTTTTGGTGTGATGTATGTTATTTAATCACATCTTTTAAGTTTTATTAAAGTGTGATCTTTGGGAGTGTGATTAAAAATGGTCATTTTTAATCACACTTTTTAAGTGTGCTTAATAACATTTAGATCACACCTTTTAAGTATGATTAAAAACATTTAGATCACACCTTTTAAGTGTGATTAAAAATATTTTAGATCACACCTTTTAAGTGTGATCTTTGGAAGTGTGATTAAAAAAGGTCATTTTTAATCACACTTTTTAAGTGTAATTAATAACATTTAGATCACACCTTTTAAGTGTGATTAAAATGGTCATTTTTAATCACACTTTTTAAGTGTGATTAATAACATTTAGATCGCACCTTTTAAGTGTGATTAATAACTAATAAAATCTGTAATAAAAAAAGGGTTCGACATATTTGAAAAATAATCAATATTATTTTTGTATGCACATTTGACGAATGTAATACACACTATATACTATATTTTGAATCATAACCACATATTGAATAGAATAACGTCATATATTTCATAAATGAAAATTAAAAATTCAAAAGTATATACAAAGGAATTAAATAAAAAAAAATTAACTGTGCTTACATATATTAAAAAATGAAAAAACTTAAAAAACTAAGTTCTTTAATTCTTGGACCATATTTTGCATCTCTCCAAAAAATTTCTGACCTGAAAAATAAAAACACAAATTAATCCAAAAACCGTTGATGCATATGAATAAACTAAAAAGTTAATTCAGCAAACCAAAATAGGAACATTAATCATTTCTGCTTAATCCTTTTGGAAGTAACTTCCCTGTTAACAATTAGATGCCATAGCAGCTCAGTGTCAATGACATTGTAATTAGGAGGTCACTAATGAGCATAGTATTTAAAAATGATAAATCTCAATACAGCTTGTGTACGATCTTTTTGTGAAGGTATATTATTATTACTGTTGAACCATAATTCTAGGTACCCATAAATAAATAAATAAATAAAAACTCAAGAATTTACTCCATTTTTTTTTTGGGGAGGGGGGAGAGTACATACATTGCAGTTACTATCACCAGCAGCAACAGGTTTTGGAGAAGCAGAGGCTGCATTTATGAAAAGAATTCATCGGAGCTTCTAAATACACTCGCTTATTTTCTCTCTACACTCACTATATGCATTGTATATCTTGTATGTTACGAAGAAAAATTTGTGAATATAGGTGTAGAGATGAACATAGCGGGTGTGTGGTGGGTTTAGAAACTCCCAATTGCATCATTAAAACGAGGATTATGTGTATATATATGTTGTTGACACTAATTAATATTCCTAACACCCTGTTCAAAAATAAAATAAAAATGAGAGCACACCTAATCAACAAAACTTGTTACCACAGTTGTGGAAAAGCAATAATTGAGAGAAAATTTTCAACTTCCACACCAATCAATTTTTTTTAAACACAAATCAACAAATAAATACACAATTTAGTGGACTGTCCAGAAAAATCTAAGATTAAAAAATATTGATGCACAAGTTGTCAATAAAGGACCACCCATATTATAAACACCCAAATTCAAAAGATTTAGGTTGGTAGGTAGGCCAAATATAAAGCATGAACAATATTTTTCATGCTGTAAGAGAGAACATTCTGATGTATCTTTAAAGCAAAAGATTAAATTTATGTCCTAACACTGCAATCTTTTAACTGAAAGATTCAAAATAGCACAAAGCAAAAAAATACAGGAAAAAAAAAATTACAAAACAACAACAACGAGGAGCTTTGAAGCCAAGCAGAACAAATTAATGGTACTTACTAGTTATCATCCCAGCCCACCACCAAGGTTCCAACAAATATGAGTACCCCCTGACCCTGAACAAAATGACGACACGATGGTTACAATAACATAAAAGATTTATATACACATCTCCACGCATATACGTTCATGTAAGTACTTCTATGTCTTTTGATGGGCATATGTATATATATATACACTATCTATACTATATTATTATATAAAGTGTATAAGTCAGTTGATGTGAACACATTCTCTGTCACGCCTACTTGATTTTTCAAAAATGCCTACAACAATTGGTAAGTTTAAAAATTGTCATGTGAAACTGATTCAGAAATTTAAAACTCTATTCATCATCTTCGTTCATAAACTATGTATCTTTGCACAAGCATTGTGTGTACACTCAAAGGTTCTACAAAGACCAAAATAATAAATAGAGCACCAAGTCTGGACTTCTAACCCTGTATGTCATCCATAATCACCAAGAAGAAGAAAGCACGGTGCAAATTCATATTGCTTACCTTTCACATGTCTTGGTCCATTATGCTTCTTGTGGGGTAGCAGCTTCTTAACATTGTAATGCCAGTGATGATAGTCAAGAGCATGAAGGACACCCCGCACGCAGCCCGGCTGATTATTCGCAATTTGCTCATCAGCATCTTCGGTCCACAAGTGTTTTCCCATTTACAACACTACAAGCAAAATCCTTGAAAACCCACTTGCTAAAGGAATTCAATGACTATCTTCTTCAATTTAATAGACATAATTAAGAAAATACCATGTAAATAAATATGTTGATTGCCTAGCATATGAAATTCAGAAAATAAATTCCAAATTACTAGCAGCTCAAATCACATAAAGCTTGTCAAAAATCTTAGAAAAACAAAAATCAAACACCATGTGAGCAAGGCTTTGACACAACCTTTTTAGGTACCTTGTACAAAATCCAAGCAGCAGCATCACTTATTACAAAATAACCATGTCTAAAAATGGCAATTTTTTATTTCATTTTTCAATTATTTTTTCGTTGTTGGAAATTGCCTGTAAATTTATACAATTACAAAAAATTCTGACAGTGTGCTTAGCCAATCCAAACGAAAAATTCTTCATCAGTTCTTCAATATCATTCATGATACGAGCAAAACAAGAAATCACAAAGATCACGAGAATTAAGTGAAAAGGAAAAATGTTGGGAACTTCTTTCTTAAGTACAGCGTTGGAATAGGACTTTTGAAAGAATAGAAAAGTTATTATTCAATTTTTCAAACCAACACTTTATTTAAACTCTGTTTTATTCCATGAAAAAGCCAACTTCAGTTCAGCAAATGAGTGACAACTGAACCATGTTAATGGCAGGGCAAGTTTCTATATCATAGATTCATATTGAAATAATTGACCTACCGAGATAAGATAAACGGCACCACAAGCAAGAAGCATGTAGCTTGCTATGTTTTGGAGAAGAATGAGCTCCTTCCGTTCCCCAGAGTCCTCAGGGTAAGTTCTTGTCATCACTGCAACACTGAAAGTAACAATAGTGACCTATGATTAACAAACAGAACTAAAATTTCACTAAAATGTCTGATTGTTTCACTGAAAGTTTCCATCAATGATTAAATAGTTTCGTGATAATTCAGTTCTTTTTTCTTTTTCCTTTTCTTGGTAGTGATAATTCAGCTCACATATAGCTTCTTACACACTAAAGAGCAGTCAAAACTATGCAACCAAATATCTATTTTTTGGTAAACAAGTCAACCAATACCCACTTCGCATTACCTACCTTATAAAAAACTAAAATATTTAATATATTCTGAAAAATTGTAACTATATAAAATAAGATCATGTTGGATTTGGATTTGATCATGCCAAGAATCCAACTAAACCACAGGCAGTGTAGTCAATCTATGAAAATAAATAAAAACTTCTTTCAACAGTGAATTTAAGATCTAATAGAGATATCTATATATATATATAAAATTCCCAATTCAAATTGAGCCTAAAATAACAATGTGTCCGAATTTATCTTTCGAAAACCAACAATCAAACAAAGGTTAAATATAACATACTGAGATAAAAGAACATGAAAATTACTAAATTTAATAAGACGATTAAACAAACACAATCAGTATTTCATCAAGAGAACGTAAAATAACTAAGTTTCCTCAAAATCATTAAAGTTTCAATTAAAATAGCATCAAGAGTTGAATTGCATTTGAGAAGCTTGAAGCTTCTAGCATGTAACCAGAATAACTCATTAAAATCCTTTGAAGATGAGGCCTTATTGCATTACACAATGTTGAGAAAAATGTTAAACACTCAATTGGCCATTTTTACCTTTATAAACTGCAATTCCATATATTTATTACATTTCACAGTTACAGATATCATCCAACAAACAAAAAATACATTAAAAAAAATGGGTACACATAACACGTGATGTATGACATGTATAGAGAATCAGAGATATCATTGGGGGAAAAAAATAGCATCAGGAAGATAATATGGAATAAATATATAAGCTCAAGCATAAGCAGTTTGTATCAAAGCACAAACCTTGATCATTTCTGGCAGTGAAGATAATCATTCCTGTCTCATCATCTACCAAGCATTCAGCAAGTTGCATTTGGCGTCCTTGATTTCCATTGGCACGACCCTTAGGCAGTATCATCTTTGAATTAACAACTTTTACTGTGAGATTAAGTCCCTCAGCTTGAGGGCGAAGCTGCTCAACTTTTGTGAAAACTTTCTTTTGTTCATCCATATCCAACAAAACCCTTTTGACAAAAACCAATGTATGGAAAGCTAATTAGTAAAACACAAAGATGTACCTCCTTTAGAACAAAAAGAAGCAAGCGAATCCTAATATGCTCCACTTTTGAAAACCGCGGGCAAATAAAAAAGTTCCAACTACTATACACAATCCATATCATAAGAAAAGCAGCAATTTTTGTGGTGTCAGTTATGAACAACTGTGGTTGTGTTGTAGTTATGAAGGGGCACACCATAAGAAAAGTCTTACTTACAAACCATCATGATTACATTACAAACTGATTTCATGTTATAAATTATGAATTTTTGTTACGAATCTATGAAAATGTCCTTTATGATCCTTTATGATCCATCATTTTTAATCCAGCTCCAATCGAAGTATTACCTACATATATATGACATTGACTGACCATCTAAGTAAAAACACCTATAAAATAATCAATTGAATCCATAGACTGGTTCATCATTAAAAAACTTAGTCATTTAAAAAATTAGCAATAATACTTCAGTAATGCATCAACAGAGAAAACCAAAAATATATATACACAACAGATTCCCAAATCCCATTCATGGCACATTCATCAAATTCATTATAAGAAGGCATTATATATTCTTAAAAGAATAAAGCATGGCAGATTGAGTACTAAAAAATATATATATATTTAGACTTTTTTGTGTAATGTTGGTATAGACTGTGCATGCATATTGTGTACATGGGTTGCACACCTTTGGTACATTCTAATGGAGTATTTTATCTATGAAAAAGAGGGATAAGATAGGGGTCCTTACCTTGCCTTTAATTCCACAGTCATGGACTGTTGAATGGCTTGTGATTGAGCAGTATGAGGGCATTTTCAAAACATTTAATGCTGTTCTAAATTTTTAATTCTAGAAAATTAGCCTTTTTCATATAGCATATGCCAATTAATTGCATTAAACATATGCATAAGCTCCCTAATTTTCATATGCCTGCAGCAAGCATGCCATTGACAAAACAGTTGACCGTTGCCATCATTGACAGCAATCCTGCTTTGGGGAGGAAAGACTGCTTCAAGAAAGATGATCCCCCAGATCCAAGGGTCAGTACAGTCACCCCTGCAACTATTTCTTTCTTCAAAGGTATCCGTTGTTATCTTGTTATTGTTCATTATGTTTTTCTACCTTCCAAATCATATGTTTTTAGTAGTTTAAATTCAGCCCTAATCATATATATGCATCAGGCCATTGCAAATCCCAAATCTCAAGAAGCAAAAAACATATGAATACACAAGTAAACAATCAAGAATGAAGAACAAAATGGCAAAACCCCATAGTATCAGATCAGCGGAGAGATGAAACTGACAGATTCGAATGATTTTCAATGAACTTGTAGTTGGCGGTGGTCGATTACCTAGAATACTCACAGGCCAAGACCACCGTCAGTCTAAGTCGATGCCGGGGTGATCGGAACTCTGATATTTACCTAACTTAATAATTCCAAAAATCACCATTTCCAAAAATCCCATCTGGGCATACAATAGATTATGTAACAATAAATCAATAAATCATCCGAATTTCTGATTTCAAAATCAAAATAACAATTAAAACAACAATCAATCTTACAATCAAATAGCCCAAAATGCGAGTTCGAGGACTGGAGAGGCAGACACAGACAGAGAGAGAAGGGGGAGGCAGAAATCTTACCTTGCGAGACTGGAGAGCATAGTCGAGTTCGAGAGGCAGAAGACTGGAGAGCAGCGGAAGAAGGAAGGTAGGAAAGAAGAAGAACAGAGAGAGAGAGAGAGATAAAGAGGGAATGGGGCGTAGAGTGGGTGAGAACAGAGGGGGAGAGAGATGAAGAGGGAATGGGGAGGAGACGTGGGTAGCTGGAAGGGTGAGTGAGAGAAATGTTTGGGCGGGAGCTACATAGATCTGAGCTATTGATATGTACCAGGATTGATATTGATCATTGGATCAAAATGTGCCTCTAAGATAAATTAGACATTTTTAAAAAGTCTTTTCCCTTATTATATAGATTTGTTAATTTTATAATATTTTTATCATTATTTTTAGTTTTTAATTTGTATTTACAAAAATTTAAAAAACTGTCATAAAAACTTATTCGATACTTTTTTTGATTTATAAATGGTTGTCTCAGTTTGTAAATTTGAATAAAAAACGTAAATTCAAAAAATAAGTTTATGTTGGTTTTTAAATAGAAATTTAAAAATTTTACTAATAAATTTTTTTTTCAATTAATTTTTTTAATTAATTTTTTTTCAATGAATTTTTTTTGTAACTGATACTAACCAAGGAGCCAATTGGTAATGCTACTTTAAACCTTAGGGAGAGGATTGTAATTTCTAAAATGTGAGGGGTGTCAATGTAATTTACCCACTGAGGGAAAAATTAGTATTTAAAAAAATTAAATTGCTAAAGGAGAAAATCTGTAATGAAACTTTAAACCTTAGGGGGGAAATGTAATTTCCAAAAGGTGAGGAGGAACTGTAATAAACATAAACCTCAGGGGGGTGTTAGTGTAATTTACCAAAAAAAATAATTGGAAAAAAAATTATTTGAAAAAAAATTAATTGAAAAAAAAATTAATTGAAAAAAAAAATTGCTAGTAAAATTTTTAAATTTCTATTTAAAACCAACGTAAACTTATTTTTTGAATTTACATTTTTTCCTCAAATTTACAAACTGAGACAACCATTTTAAAACCAAAAAAATTGTCAAACAAGTTTTTATGACAGTTTTTAAAATTTTTGTAAATATAAATTGAAAACTGAAAATGAAATGGTTAGGGTCTGTTTGGTAACATTTACGTTTTCAATTTATATTTACAAAAATTTTATAAACTGGTTTTTGTTTATTTTTAGAAAAACATAAACTACAAACGCGTTTGGTAATTGACAAAATGTTTAACAAAATTTAAAAATATAAAAAAGAGTGAGAAATGGCAAGTGGTGGTAAGTGGCGGCGGAAGATGGTGGTGGAAAGTGGTGACGATGGGTGGAGGGTAGCGGGTGGTGGTGGGTGGTGGTAGTGGTGGGTGATGGTGACGATTGGTGGGTGGTAGCGAGTGGGTGGTGTGGTGGCGGGTGGTGGGCGATGGTGGCAGTGGTGGCGGTGGCAGGTGGTGGTAGGTTGGGTGGTGGCGGCGATGGTGGTGGTGGGGTGTGGTGGTGGTGGTGGTGGTGGTGGTGGCGGGTGGTCAGTGTGGGTGACAGGTGTGTGGCGGTGGTGGTGGTGGCAGGTAGTCGGGTGGTGATGGTTGGTGAGTGAGTGAGTGACGGTGGCGGGTGGTGAGTGGTAGCGAGTGTATGGTGGCGATAGTGGTAACGGGTGGTGGGTGGTTGTGGTAAGTGGGTGGCGGATGGCGGGTGGTGGTGGGTAGTGGCGGATGGTGGTGGTTGTGGTGGGTGAAGGTGGTAGGTGGTAGTGAGTGGATGGTGGTGGTGGTGGTGGATGGTAGTAGTAGTTGGGTGCTGAGTGGTGGTAGCGGGTAGGTGGCAGGCGGTAGATGGTAGTGGCGGGTAGATGGCAGGTAGGTGGTGGTGGCGAGTGGGTGGCGAGTGGGTGGCAGGTGGGTGGTGGGTGATGGTGGCTGGCAGGTGGGTGTTGGTGTCGGGTGGTGGTGGTGGTGGCAGGTGGGTGGTGAGTGGTGGTGGTAGGTAGTGGGTGGGGGATGGGTGGTGGGTGGTGGGTGGTGGTGGCAGAAAATGGTGGTGGAAAATGGTGACGAGTGTTGAGTGGTAAAAAAAAAAAAAACTAAACACTCAAAACGGAAACACATTTTTTGAGTTTACATTTTTTGGCCAAATTTATAAACTGAGACCACTGATTTATAAATCAAAAATTTACCAAACAAGTTTTTATTTGAGTTTTTTAAATTTTTGTAAATATAAACAGAAAACTGAAAACGTAAGTGTTACAAAATGGCACCTTAGCAAACAGGCTTCAGATGGTAAAAATGTTGTAAAACTAACAAATAATTAAATAAGTTACCAACGTAAAAAATGACTTATCAAAAGATTCTTAGGCCATATATGGTTTGATTTTTAGAAAAAAATTTAAAAATTAAAAATTAATTTGGTTAAGAAATAAAAACTAAAAAATAATTATCATTTAAGGGTAAAAAATAATTTTAATTTTAATTTTTGAGCAGGTTATATACATACGTATGGCTGTTTCAATTTAATTTGTAAAAAATTATTTCTAACCACTCGAAAGACAAAAATTGTATAAAAATGATAATTATTTTTTATTTTTTATTTCTTAACCAAATTAATTTTTAATTTTTAATTTTTTTTCTAAAAATCAAACCATACATAGCTTAAGAATCTTTTGATAAGTCATTTCTTATGTTGGTAACTTATTTAATTATTTGTTAATTTTACGACATTTTTACCATCTGAAGCCTGTTTGGTAATCATTTCGTTTTCAGTTTTCAATTTATATTTACAAAAATTTTAAAAATTGTCATAAAAATTTATTTGATAATTTTTTTGATTTATAAATGGTTGTCTCAGTTTGTAAATCTGAGGAAAAAACATAAATTCAAAAAATAAGTTTATGTTGGTTTTTAAACAGAAATTTAAAAATTTTACTAACAATTTTTTTTTCAAATAATTTTTTTTCAAATAATTTTTTTTTCCAATTAATTTTTTTTCAATGAATTTTTTTTCCAACTAATACTAACCGAGGGGGCAATTGGTAATGCTACTTTAAACCTTAGAAAGGGGATTGTAATTTCTAAAATGTAAGAGGTGTCAATGTAATTTACCCAGTAAGGGTAAAATTAGCATTTAAAAAAAATTAAATTGCTAAGGAGGGAATCTGTAATGAAACTTTAAACCTCAGGGAGGGAGATGTAATTTCCAAAACGTGAAGGGGGAACTGTAATAAACATAAACCTTAGGAGGTGTCAGTGTAATTTACCCTATATATATATATATATATATATAATCGCACTTAATTAGAAAGTGACATAAAAAATAAATATTATCACACTCAATCAGATTAAGTGTGATTAAAAATTTGAGAATTGTATATTTTATATAAAAATCAATTTGAAATATTTTATACAATCACACTTATTTAAAAAGTGTGATTAAAAAGTAGTAATGTATATATAATCACATTTTAATTACCTTAAAAAATATAAATAATCACACTTATTTAAAAAGTGTGATTAAAAAGTAATAGTGTATATATAATCACACTTTAATTAGAATGTGTGATTAAAAAATATATATAAATAATCACACTTTAATTAGAATCTGTGATTAAAAAATATATATATAATCACACTTATTTAAAAAGTGTGATTAAAAAGTAGTAGTGTATATATAATCACACTTTAATTAGAAAGTGTGATTAAAAATATATAAATAATCACACTTTAATTAGAATGTGTGATTAAAAAATATATATATAATCACACTTGTTTAAAAAGTGTGATTAAAAAGTAGTAGTATATATATAATCACACTTTAATTATAAGGTGTGATTAAAAAATATATAAATAATCACACTTTAATTAGAATGTGTGATTAAAAAATATATATATAATCACACTTGTTTAAAAAGTGTGATTAAAAAGTATATAATCACACTTTAATTAGAAGGTGTGATTAAAAATATATATATATAATCACACTTAATTGAAAAGTGACATAAAAAATAAATATTATCACACTTAATCAAATTAAGTGAATCTAATTTTTTTTATCACACTTCCAATAAAAGTGAGATCTTTTTTTTTTGTCAAAGTGTGATCTTTTACTATTTTTGTAGTAGTGAATTCTGCTATAAGAAATCTTAAAGCAATGGATTCAGATGTCATGATGGAAGATACGCTTAAAGAAGACTTTTCAATTGGGCAAAACAAGTCAATCACACGAAAGGTTTATCATTGCATGAAAGATAATTTTGTTGTTGATGTTGGTTCTACATTTCCACAAGCTGAATTAGAGAAATGTGGTCTAGGAAGCTGTTTTGAAATGGGTTGTCCTTCACGAAGTAAAAGTCAATCTGCAATGAAAGACAAATGCTGTTGTGAGTGATGTTCTTACAATTCCAACAGTTCAACCACAGAAATATGATGGTAGAATAAGTAGTGGGGCAGATAAGGGTCCAAAGGGAGGTGTTCCTCCCAAAATCCATCATTTAAAAAAGGTGATCATGCGCAAAAACTTGTCTGTCATCGAGATTAAGAAAAAAGAGTTGTCTCAGTCCGATATGCAAGTTGATCAGTCCGATAAGCCAAATGGTTTGTTGGATGATCACAAACTGGAAGTTGAGGACATTGGCACTCATACCACCTTCATTGATACATCACCACAACCCTTAGAGGGTAATTCACTGCCACAACAACATTCCTAAGATATTAGAGATTGTGAAGAGTAGGTAAAGATATCGGGCTTGAAGACGAGGGTAATACTTCGTAAAGGAGGTTCTAGGCGCATTCTAGCACCCAAACAACACTTTGAGGGTCATGAAGGAAGAATTGTCACTGAATCCATTCATTCTTCGGTTCACGTTCAGGACAAGCGGAAGAGAGTGCCATGTATCGAAAATAGTTGCAGTGAAGTGACTCGAGCCTTTTTCAATCTCTTCGACAGCAAACTCTTCTAAATCAGTAACCAATTTTTTGTCCTTTTGTTCTTTCCCTGATAACGTGATTTCTAGTTTTGTTGCAGGAGTTCGATGAAGTCTGAGTTGCCGTCTTGAAGCTTCTTTGTCTAAGATAGGTTGTGGTACTTGGTGTTGTGCATGTTGTTTCTTATTGGTCGTTTTAGAAGTTGCTTTCTTTTCCTTGTCTTTTATATCCTCATATGTGGAGCTCTATATATGGTTATTAATGTAATTTTATCCTTTCTCAACAATAACCCTACCTGTTGTGTTTTAAAATTTACGAGATAATTTTTTAATGGTGATCCAATTTAAGTTGGTTGTCTGCAATGGCTATACAATTTAAGCTGAAGTTGGTTGTCTGCAACATATGGAGTTGTATAATATGCATTTTAGTTCCTCTTTTTTTCCAACAGAAATTTTTAGCATCTTTCCAGGATAGTTTGAAAAGACTTATAATTAAAGAAAAAGTTAACATAACTTCATACTTCAAAGTCATAACTTAATATATATATATATATTCATAACCGAACAACACATTAGATATAACAAAAGATTTCACGAGTTATAATTAAAATAAGGTCAAAACTAAAGAAAAAAATTAATCATAACTAGAGAAGAAAATGACATAACTTAAGGATATATATGGTAGGAAGTGTGTATAGTAGAATTTCCCTTTTGCTAATACTGCTATACTTTAAAATATGTTTATTCTATCTCCAAGAAAAATAGAAAAATAGGAAATTTTGTTCCTAGAAATCTGTTTATTCAATCTTGAAATTATTAGTCATGTCATTACTGTTATTGTAGAAAATAAAAATAGTGACAAGCTTCAATTATAAAGTTGCTGCAAGAGTTCACCCAAAAAACAGTTGCTGCAAGAGTTTGATTTTGTTCATATTAGAATTTGGATTTTGAGTTTTGGGTCTCACCTTCGCCACTGTTGTTGTACGCGCGCTGCTGGTGTACATCCTGTTGGTGATAATTACAAATAAAATATCAGAAAATACAAATAATAAAAGTTACAATAAAGGGCTGAGGCGCGGGAAATTCGCTCTCTTTCCAGGATACAATAGCCCAACTAAGTCGTATGGTTAATCAATACTGCATAATTGGTTGAACCCAAAGGTTTATCACACACACCCTTTTTATTTGCTTGATAATCTCACACTAGACATAACAAAGGAACAAAACTTCTAAGGAACAAAAACTTCTTCTCTCGTGTCTATTTAAGATATGACATATGTTCAAAATATATAGAAAAGAAAACTTAACAAGCAAGGTTCTTGGTGGATAAGATAACAAGAGACTTGACCAAGACCTTGGAATGGATATGAATGAGAAGACTTGAAGAAGACTTAGATGGATAAGTCTAACAAAGACTTGGAGAAGACTTGGATAGATAAGGCTAGCAAAGACTTGGATGGATAAGGCTAGCAAAGACTAGGCAATGACTTACCTTGGAGCTCGGAAGATCATTATAATATTAAAATACCTACTAACACATCCCTTCCCTTTGGTCTCAACCTCGTCGTCCTAGTACCTCATGTTCCATATTTCATTTAAAGAGAGAGACACACACCAGTAAAAAAATATATATATATATATATGAATAAATAAATAACAAAATTAAGTAAAACGACGTCGTTTTAATAAAACCTAATCTTAGCCCTCCATTTTATCTCACTTTTGACGTGTCGCACTATCAACAAAAAGCACTACATATCACACTACACAAGTATTACTACAGAGGATCTTCACTCTTTTTAAACGGTATTGTTTAATGATTTTCTTCTAATAAAAAAGTTCCTGTTAATCCACACCCATGTGATCTCATCAGAATCTTCCATAGTTTATAGGTCAAAAAATGTTTTAGTATTGAAAACAAAAGAAAAAAAAAGGATAAATAATGTGAATATTCAACTTCAAATCAATTTCGGTAATATTTTGAATGCATTAGAAGTACTCAAAGTGCTTTAATGACAAAACTTATTGCTTTGTAAGGACTTTACTAAACCAATTAGGTTCCTTTGATTGTAAAAATGAAAACAGTTTTTCCAAGGAGAATTTAGTGGAAAATCCTCTTTCATGCACACTTGTATATCAATCAATTCCTAAGATATTCTTATATTTCAATTAGTCCTATTCTTTTGGAGTTTTGTTCCATTAGATTCCAATTCTTATATTTGAGGTCTTTTGTAGACAATTTTATCCTTATAGATATTTTCTCACACAAAAAGCCCACAGTAGATATATATATGTATATGTCATATATTCTTTTGGGGTGTTTTGTTATGGTAGGTTTGTGATCGAACTTGGAAACGATTTGTGGAATATGTTTTCTTTGTTTTTCAATCGTTTGGTATAGGGTTGGTGTTCATACAGTTTTGGTTCGGAACGAAGGGAGAGTGCAATTCGAAACAAAGTTGCTTTGAATCGTTACGGATTTGGTGTTCATATGGATTTCTTGCTTTGAATCTGTTTGCGTCTCAGGAGTTGAGGGAGAACACGTAGGCTGTTGTGTCAGGAATACGGGCATGCTAGGATCGATGAACCTAGTCTAAGATTGGAAATGTGGCTTGAGATTTCTTACTTCCACAAGACTCGGTTGTGTGTGGCTAAAAAGAACCACTACTAATTCGGATCTTGTCCTAATGAAGAGGACATTAACAAATTTGCTAAGTGGAAAAATAGTAAAATTGAACTTTAATTAACTGGAATGAAGTACAATCTGACTAAGCTAATAAAGGCCAACTCAAGTAAACAACTAACTGCAAGAATTAAATTGCTTAAGAGATGATTGTTGGAAATTGCTAGAACTCTTGGTTAAGTGTTTGGTACTGGATCCCTTCAAATGGCATCCTTGGAGTCCTTTTATAGTTCAACTAGGCCTTCCTTTTTCTGCTCCAACCGCCAAAAAGTGGTAGCCATAAGTTATGCCACTTGTCCCATGATCTTTGACTTGAGGCCCGAGAATAGCAACCATCTTGACCACTGACGGATGAATCACCCCTTTATAGCTTTTCATGGCCCACTTAGTCTTGTAATTTTCTCATGCGCCTTATCCATTACAAACATTGACTTAACCTCCTTGCACCTTTTTAGGGGGTAGGCCTCAACTGCAAGAATTAAATTGCTTAAGTAAAAGACGATTGCTGGAAATTGCTAAAACAGTGTGTAATTGAACTCTTGATTGAGTGTTTGGTGTTGGATCCCTTCAAATGACATCCTTGGAGTCCTTTTATAGCTCAACTGGGCCTCTCTTTTTTGTTCCAACTGCCAGAAAGTGGCAGCCATAGGTTATGCCACTTGTCCCATGATCTTTGACTTGAGGCCCAAGAATAGCAACCATCTTGACCACTAACGGATGAATCACCCCTTTATGGCTTTCCATGGCCCAGTTAGTCTTTTAATTTTCTCATACGCCTTATCCATTACAAACATGAGTAAACCTCCTTGCACCTTTTTAGGGGGGTAGGCCTCAACCAATTCCTATTTAAAATCAACCTTCCATCAGGCGCCATTTACCATCAGCCCCACATCATTTCTGCCATCTCAGTCAGGCCCACCATTTACTGCTACGTGGCATTTTGCCAAAAATGATACAAACACTCCCCCCTTGTAGTGTCCCGAGTCTTAAACCCGACTTAAACCCTCAAATATGGGTGCACCAATACTATTTCAGAACCTTGGTGTGATGGATTTGTATTTGAGCTTATCCCTCAAATATGGGTGCACCAATACTATTTCGGAACCTTGGTGTGATGGATTTGTATTTGAGCTTTTAGTTATTATAATTGGAACCACCTTCCAGATGCTTAGAAACTTGATTGATATGCTAACATGATTGTTGGGCAAGATTTGACCAAAACTCCAAATTCGAATATTTATTTTTGAGTAGTATTCACTCTTTTGCTCTTTTCTCTCTCCAAACTTTGGATCTTGATTTGAGGTTAGAACCGTTGGAAAGTTTACTTTCAAGACTTCAATTTGGACACAAGATTGACCAAATTCTGACTCCGAAAGAAGGAGATATGCCTGTTTGAAGTTTACCCTGTAAAAGTTGTCTAGATTAATCCGGGCATGTAGAATATTTGTTCCGCACAAGCGGATTATGTTTGAGAGAAATATTAGCTAAACAGATCCGCACGAGTGGCCAGAGGCTTTGCACATGTGGATATGCACATCAAGACTTCGAATTTTGTGCCATTTTCTCTCAAAATCTGATCCCTCTCTCTTTATTCCCTCAATTCTCTCAACTCTCTCTCTCTCCCTCTCCCTCTCTCTATGACTCTTTTCCCTCCCTTCTCTCTACACGCTATCTCCCACCATAGCCACCATCTTCAACCTTTAGATTTGGTGTCTTAGAGTTGGATTCAATCAAAAGTTTGAGTATTTACATTGTAGGGCTCGTCAAGGGCTACGTTCTAGTCTAACCCAAAATTTGATTTGGCTTCATTTCAAGTATTGTGTTTCTCCTCTTCCCTCAAAGAGATGAGATTTTCGTCTATTTATTTATATATGGTATTTTTGTTATACTCCATTGGGAGATTAGAAAATTGTGAAAAACACATGTTAAAGGTTAGGGTTTGGAAATGATTGGGTATTTTCTATAATTTTCTTATCAAATCTATTTTCTATATATCAAATAACATGTGGGTACTTTAATTTAAGAAAGCGTCAATTTTTGGTAAATCTTAATTTGTGAAATGGTTCAAATTGTGAAAATTGTGATCTATACTTGAAATTGGATATAATTAAATAAGAAATGGATGATGTCATATTGAAATTAGAGATGAATGTGGATAGTTTATGAAATTATAGTATTGATAGAGATTGCATTGTTGTCCATTAGTGGAGAATGATATTGGTGTAGAAATTGACATTCTAGATTGAACAAAACCTTTCATTAACTTGCAATTGGAAATTGTTGAATTTATCAGATAAAACCTGTTGTTGGACGGAAGTGTATTGAACACAATTTGTAAAATGACAATTATGGCATGAGTTGCCCTTTTTAGTTTATTTAAACATGATAGTTTTAAATTGAATGGAATGGTGAATCCGGGTAATATATAGAGAATGAGATAACTTAGCTCAATAGTCCATGGTGAAAGACCGAAAACTTGCGCGATGTAGGTGTCAAGTTCTTTCTGGTTAGAAACTAATAAATTTGGCGGTGATTAGGTAGTGCTTAGTGATAACCACTAGTAGAGTAGTGCTCTCACTAGTCTACTAGTTGATTAGGTGGTACTCAACGATGACCACTGACAGAGTAGTGCTCATGGTAGCCTACTAGTCGATTAGGTGGCTCTTAGCGATGGTCATTAGCATATACATGTACCTTGGTAGGATTCACCAAAATGAAATGATGATTTGGATTATAAAACTATATTTTATCAAACTTTTGATAAATGATGATTTGAAGAAAATAATTGGAAGAAAATGAAAATCAGTATTGATTTGAAAATGATTTGAGAAATCATAGAGCATCCTATATCTATATTGCATCATGATCATGTATTTATGTAGAAACATATTATTCACCCAAAAAAAGTGTAGATACATATTAGTGAGCAGAAAGATTATCCTACTTGACTATATGTTGACCCTACGTGGCTAAAATCTTTATCAGATATTGATGACTTGCTACGATAGTGAGTGGCCTTAGACTTGTGCAAAGGCTAGGCAGAGCTCTCATGAAATGGTGGCCAAGGGCCATTTTGTTTCACAGACCGAGTGCCTTTATATTTTGTAAGAGTAAATCCCTTTGAGTCTGGGGACATTTTGTTTATCGTTGGATATTTTGTTTCATATAACATATTATATATTCACTCCACCTATAATTGAATATAGGATGTACGCAATGAACCAATTGCATATATAAGATGATATTCATATATATATATATATATATATGCGAGAGGGGCCTTTGAGTATATTTATTATTGCTCTTTATTTCTTATTCGAGTTTATTTATTGAGATTCAAGTCTTGAAAATCCGGGGTGTGACACCCTTCAAATGTATCCTTTAGATCTTTAAGGATATACTTGAATTAAACCTAAATTCCCCTATTTCCTTGCCTTGATCCTTGCAATCCATTAATGCCTATCCTTGACATGATAGGCATCAAGACACGTTTTGATGCCTGAACTGTTGCGACACTACGCCTTCTGCTTCAGCTATGATTAGGAAGCTTGATAGCTATATGCTTTTCAAATTTCAAGCCTTACTGTGAATAATTGCAGCCAAAGCTTACTAGAGAAGCTAAACCATTAGCACTTGGCTATAAATACGCCACAAACATTGTCTTGCCTTAACTTTTCCCTTTCTTCTCTCTGCTACAACTCTTCTCCTTCTTCTCCCAATTTCTTTACCCCCATAGCACTGGGTATCTAGTCAACGACCTTCTCAAAGACAAGAAACCAAAAATTCAGAGAGACTTTTTGGTAGATCTCCCACCGCCATACGATCCTCACTCCAAACTAGGGTTCGAACCTGCCTTTGCCAATGGCTTCCCTTCTTACCTGGAAGCGTATTATCCTTGTCTTGAAAGAAAGCTTCCCTTTGAAAACTTTCTTTTTTGACTAGAGTATTATCCTTCGTATTATCCTTCCTTACCCTTTCAGGATTTGGCATTCCCCCAAACCTGAGTCCATTGCTTATCCTTCCTTACCCTTTCAGGATTTGGCATTCCCCCAAACCTGAGTCCATTGCTTGGCTCTGTTCTTCTCCATCTACCAATTCTAGTTAGTTTCTACCAATTCATTTCATCTACGTAACAGCATGATGGCCCTTACGCTTCAAGACGTTGCATTCTTTATTAGATTTCGCCCTCCTAAAAAAGAAATTGACAACCTTATTTCTTGTAAGGGTGTACAATATATTTATCTTGATAAGAAACAACTTATTCTGCTGTCCAGAAAACCCCATATGCCACTAAGCACGAGCACATTTCTTTTCTAATTTACTGGCTCAACAAATTTGTCTTTGGCATCCCTTCCTAGAAAATCACCAAGGACTTCACAGAGCTAGCAAAAGTGCCCTTCATAGGTTAAAAACTGGCTATGGGCCCTCTGGTACTTGCTCATCTTTAAAAATGTATGATGGAACTAACCTCTTCTTAGTTCATGAATAGGTTTGGTCACTGTGGCTCTGATCCTACTTTTTTGAATTTGCTCCTTCCATTCTTGTCCCAATGCCTCAATCAAAAAGTTTTGGACTCTGCTCCTTAGAGGCCCATACTTTTCTTTCTTCTATAAGAAGAAGATCTCTAGAGAAGCTCTTGCCCTGCTACCATTTTTTCGAATCTCCATTCCTACATGGCTGGCTACTCTCTCTTCCCAAGCAACTGGTCAGAGACAAACAATTCGATGTCTAATTTTTTGCATATATTTATTCACTTTGAGACTTACGAGATAAAATGTTTGGATCACAGTCGTGAGTCTCGTAGAGTCCACAAAGTAAAGTTTTGAAGAAATATGAAGAGGATGTAGTTAAGGGGATGTAGTTGAGGATGTAGTTTTCTCAATACAAAGTTGATTTTCGTGACCTGAACTCATTCCCAACTTAAAAGTTGCTAACAATTGAAAGTGTTTACAGCTCTTAAAAAAAATAAAAAATAAATAATAAATTGAGCAATTTAGTGCATGAAACTCTCTCCTTACTGTTAGTTCTAAAAGGATCGGATGTACACAATTCCACATGCAAAGAGGTTATTTTTGTGTTTCAAAACCATAATGCCAATATCACAATTAAGCAACCTTACCCGTGTGCCAAGGCCCATCCTTAAATAAAAAAGTAACCTAGCACATGAAATTCCTATTAAGGCTAAGTTTGGGATATCCCAAATAATCCAAAAAGTCAAAAAGTTACTCAAAAAGTTAAAAAGTTAACACTATTCATCAAAAGTCAACAATTACGGCTGCACAACTTCCAATTCAAATTTTCCTCTAAAAACCAATTTTTACAATTTTTTATTACACATTTTTCCATAAAAAGTCAAAAAGTTAACCCAAACATCCATATTTTCAACCTCACTTTTTTAGTCAAAAAAGACAAAAAGTACACTTATTTAGTCTTCCCAAACAAGGCCTAAAGCAAGATATGGGGAAATATATACACAATCTTATTTCCGATAATAAATTGAAAAGACAAATAAAAATAATAATAATAAAAGGGAAATTATTCAATATTCCCCGGAGTACCACGTGTCTGTATTCCCTAATCAATCATCATTCAATATGCCCCTCATATTCCCTACCCACCTTCTCCACCAATCATAATATTATGGAATACCACGCATCCATACTCCGGGATTATTGAATAATTATCCTAAAAAAAATGCTTCACTTTGATTCATTACCATCAGGCCAAAAATGTAGCTACTAACGGATTATGAAAACATGCATTTACATTTTTAGATTTCACAGCATTTGAACTAAAGCCAAACTCTAGCAGTGAAATTAGAAGAACAGAAAAGCACAGGCCAGAATAGAATTGTCTAAAGCATTTCATTCACTAATTCTAGGTCTAGCTCATCAGCCATCGCACACGGTCCGAAACAAAACATAGCTTGAACCCCTTGGGCATTCATCATACATCATCATTGCAAGCTGATTCATATACAAGTAATTAGTATGAAGTTTTAATGATCTTATTAATATCAAGAAAAGTAATGAAATCAAAATTACATTATGCAATTAACATGACACTTGAACACAGCTATATATATATCAACCATCAAACATCAGACAATGAAGGCACGAGTCCTGAAGAATAACAGAATCTAGTAGTAGTAGCTCATTTATGATTGGAGGTGTAGGAAATCCAAGTTAGCTCTTCTGCAGCTCACTCTAAATCTCTAACTTAGCTGTCACAGTCTTAGTATGCGGAATTTTTGTAAACAAAACTTCGCTTCAATCTTCGGAACATTCATCACACATCATCATTTGAAGCTGATTGATAAAGAAAACTAGTAAGCCTTCATTTACAATCAGTTTAGTTAAAATAGGGCATTGAAGATGAAACAGTTGCACTGTGTCTTTGAAAATTTATATACCACAGGCAAAATGAACAGATGTGAAAGTCAGAGAGAAAGAAAGAGCACAAATAGAGCCTATCATATAGCAGCACAAGAAAAATAAATTCAAGGATCATTTTACTAAATTCTACAAAAAGGCAATTTCCCATTTAAAGCTGTTAATTTACTTTCATGAACTCATGTTTTCACTGTTAATCTTGAAATATAGCCAACCACCTAATCTATTGAAGCAAACAGTTCCTACTACTTCGAAAGCTCCAAAACATTTTAAAAAATCATTCCATCTTTGCTTCTCCATCTTCATCTAGTCTTGTCAATGCCTACAACAGGGAACAAAGAAGTATGCACTCCTCCATCAAAAATTAAAGATAGAAATAAAAAAATTAAATAAAAAATAAAAAAGAAAGTAACTGATTTTAAGGCTGAAAACAAAGAACAATATCGAAATCCAGGGCATTATGTAACTCTAATATAGTCATATAACCTAGCATCTCACATCTCCATAGAGAATATGAAAAAGGATACTAAAGAAGATATTAAGAAATTATGTTTAACTTGACAAGAACCTAAAATCTCCAATCTCCATATACAAAGATTACAAAAGCTGACTTGCATGATAGGGTGTTCTCAAAAAAAATTAATCTCACAATTCAAATGGATTTAAGATAAGTCCAACATTATACTAACTTACCCGAAACTCAAACGTTGGAAAAGGACATCAAGGAGGATCCTATGAAGTTTTGCTAGATACCTAAATCAAGAAAGAAATGAATTGGTCAGGCAACCTACAGTACAAACTAATTTGTCAAACATATAAAAAATGGATGACGACACAGGGAAGGTAAAAAAAATATAACCAAATTCCTCACCATAAACCGGAGGGAAAAAAAGCACGAAAGAAAAATTGCATGAAGTTGATCACAATATGCTCCAACAAGAGGATCCCACTGACATTTCCATTCATTAAACTCCAACCAAACTTGCCTTTGACTTACAAGAATAAGCAGAAGGCATCAGATACCAAACAGGCTCATAGAAGAAAGTTTTAACCCAACCAACAATTCCTGCTTGAACGTCAGCCTAGGACAAGATATTTTTCAGCGAGTTTTGAGCAAGATATTACCAACTATGATCCAAAACCTCTAATCGTCGTGTACATTTCCGAAGTAATGTCAGCACTTTAATAGATGTGTTATAACAGTTTCAGCAACCAAGGGCAAGATATAGCCTCAATAATTCCCCTATCCTACTCACAGAACATTGCTCCAAACTTATTAACACTGATTGTGCCCTAGATTCCTTTGAACGGCTAGCAGAATTCCACACATCCTATTAAGGATCCGCAACCTCGACTTTATACATTGTTTCTTTGCAGCCACAGTGTAAAGACACACAGAACAAATTTTTCTAAGGCATGAATTTAAATTAAAAAAAAAAAAAAAAAGAAGGAAATAAAATAAATGACAAAGGAAAGAGAGAGAAGGAAAAACATTCATTGAAAATATGTGCTCCAAAAAAAAGTAAAGAGAAATGCACAGACCATGTTATTAGAAGGCAGACCTCACAATTTTGTAAAACCTGAAAGCAACAAAATTAAGAAACTCAAAAGGGAATGGTTGGTTCCAATCTATTAATTTTAAGAGATCACCCAAAGACCATGGTTGTTAAAATCGCAATCCAGATAGTAGGATCTAAATTGCCAAAATGATCCAAATTGTTTTAGAATCGATACTATAACAGTATCACAAGTAGAATCATATGGGATTGTGTAGGATAGCATGGGATCGGAGGTGGGATCGTAAATAGGACGGGTTTGTGATTTTTCACCTTATTTTTAATATGCATCATCCTTATTTGCATTTTTACCTATTTTTAATAAAGTAGAGTCTTAGGATCATATCCTCTAATCCGATCCGATCCGATCCATGAGACCCCCTCATTGATCCAACGCAGGATCCCAATTTTAGTGACCATGCCAAAGGCTCTTTCCCTTAGTAGAAATACTGGCTACTGATTTAATCACTCCAAATTCAACCCATTTCAACCATATGGTTCATTGCATTTCTCAACTCATATTCCTACACGGAAAAAACAAAGCAATGCCAAACAAGTGTAGCATTTCACATGAACAAACTGATTTGGACACATCTCCAACTCACCTACAATAGACCCGAACAAATATTGAACCAGCCAACAAGTTAACAAGTAGGGTCCAATCAAATCACACATCTCAGCTAAAATTCAAAGTGTAGTGTAGATAATCAATCCGTAAAATCTAAAAACAAGCTTTACCCAGAGAAGAAAGCAATTCAAATCACCTTCGGGAAGCCAACCACAACTGTGGCGAGAAATCGAGAGCATCGAAGTCATCAATGCCGAAGCCGTCGCAGTGTGGAATGGTTGCATCGAATCCACGCAAGCACTCATTTCAACTGGACACCTTCAAATATCAAAACCATCAGAGCACACACACATATATTTATGTATAGATAAGAGAGATAGTTAATTACCTGAAGATACGTTGCGAAAGGGGTTTTGGGGTTGAGGGACGAAAGGGAGAGCGAGCGGCTTTGGCTTCAGAGGCGAGTTTGGCGGCCGCGTTCCGGACGGGAGTTGATCGGAAAAAGGATCTGGCGGCGGCGCTGGCCATGGTAGAGAGACTCTACTAAAGTGGGAATGAATTTCTGTTCTGCTCTGTGCCCCTGCTGGTAAGGGTTTTTGTGCGGCGTAGTGTTGACATTGAAGCATCTTCAAAACCCCGTGCCTGGTTATTAAACTCTAGGGAGGTGTTTGGCTGATGGGAAAAACAAAACCCCGTGCCTGGTTATTAAAGTTATCCATCATCTGACTTTGGCCCTGTTTGGTAGAGCTGTGGGAAAGTGCTTATAGCTTATACCTAAATAGCTTATAGCTTATAACTATGAACATAAGTTGATTTCTGACTTATAAATTAAGTATCTCCTGCCCCACTCAAAGAATAAGCTGATTTCTGACTTCCAAAAAGCTATAAGCTATAAGCTATAAGCTAAACCAAACACATCAAAATAACTTAAATTAAGCTGAAAGCTGAAATAAGCAGCTTTTAAGCTGCACCAAACAGGCACTTTGTTGTGTAAGTTTATTTTGGAAAATGAGTTAAAGGTCAATTATTTATTTATTTTTTTTTAAAAAAAAATGTAAAAAATAAAAAAACAGTGTGATTTACAAAAGTCAAAATCTCGTTTTTAATTAAGGGTTATTTACCAATGAGTCCTATTAACTAGACTTATTTACCTACAGGTCCTAACTAATAAATTTAACACTATAAAAATAAGGCCCTGTTTGTTTTGGGTGATAGAATAGAGGGGATTGATAGTGAGGGGATTAATAATGAGGAATTATTAAATTATTTTTATATAAAATAATAAAACAAATAAAAAAATATAAAAAATTAAACATTATATTTTAAAAAAAAATTCCAATATATAAAAAATAAAAAAAATAAAAAAATTTCTAATCCCCTCACTATTTTTCTAATACCATCTCTACCTCCTCCTTACCAATCCCCCCTCCAAGGGTATTAGCAATACCAAGGGACTAATAGTCTCAAGGCTTTCTCTGCAAACAAACAAGGGATTAGTAATACCTTAATATTACTAATCCCAATACCCTCCCTATAGCCCAAAACAAACGGGGCCTAAGAGATTGATAAATTTATCACTACAAATTTATTCATAAAAATAAAGAGACTGATAAATTTATCACTATAAATTTATTCATAAAAATAAAAGACTGATAAATTTATCTTTATTACTTAATAAATTTATCAATAGGACCTAATAGGTAATAAGTCCTAAAAATAGGACCTATTGATAATTTATCCTTTTAATTAACTTGTCAAAACAGACCTTATTAACAAAGAAAACGATATGAAAATCTACATTTTAGACTTATTTTTTAAAACTAAATGATATGTAAATGATATAATTGATTAATAATTAAAAAAATATGAAAAAATGTTACTTTAAATATCTTAATTAATTGTCAACTTAAAATTGAGTCTAACGTTCAGACTTGTATAATAATGCCCTATCAGTAATTAATAATAGTAATGTAATTTTCTTGATTTAACTTTGAATACTTTATTAATTAAATAGAATAAGTAGTTTCCTTGTTATTGGTAGGATCAAACTTAGTTCCACAACTTTGAACTGCCAAAAAAAAAACATAAAATAAAATAAAATTATTTCCAACAATAGTTTCAAATAATTTTGTCAACTAATAGTGTGGGGACATATTTTTAGGTTGCCTACATGGCCAAGGTGATTATCCGAGATGCCACGTGGATGAACCATATTACCAAGGTTGTTATGGTATTACCGAAATATGGTGCGGTAATATCAGAATCCCAGATTGTCGGATAGAGGACCAGAGTCCTGAGTAAGTTAAGACTCTCTGTTTGGATAAAAATGGGACTCTTAAGTGGGATCATTCTTATCTGGCTTAGAGTCCAAGATAAGTGTGTAGACGTCAAAATTTTAAGACAATTTAATCACCATTTGATTAATGAAGACAAATAAAATTTTCTTAATTAGTCAAAATCAAGATGGTCAAAATTTTCAAATAGATGTGGGTCCTACTAAAATTATGGACATCAACCCATTTTAAATTATGAGTCACACCAAAAGAAAAGTGAATCAATCTTGACAATTGGATTAACCCAAAGGTGTGAGGGCCATAAAGATATTTTGTTACAATTTGGTCAAATTCAAATTCAAATTTCAATGCAAATTATTTCTATAAAATGAGAGACAAATTTCTCTTTTATTGGAAATTAAAATCAAATTTTGGAGTTGCCAAGATTAACTTGTCTCTCTTGAAGCCTATAAATAAAGACTCTCATTATTGAGAAAGTGAGAGGGACATTTTGCTAAGGTCTTGTAGATTCCTAAGTAATCGCAAGACTCTGTCAAATTTTTTTCTTAAAATTCTCTCTAAATCTCTTCAAACTTGAAGTGAAGGATTATTAAGCACTCTAAACTTGTGCCAATCATTTCAAGTTACAAATATAAATTTGATCTCTCATTTCAAAGAGATCATTTCAAAACTCGTTCGAGATCAATCCGTTCAAGCTCTCAATCAAGCCTCTCTTCTCCAAGTTTCTCCATTCGAAGACTTGAAGTTAAGTTGTCTCTCTTGAAGCCTATAAATAAAGACTCTCACTATTGAGAAAGTGAGAGGGACATTTTGCTAAGGTCTTGCAAATTCCTAAGTAATCGCAAGACTCTATCAAATTTTTTTCTTAAAATTCTCTCTAAACCTCTTCAAACTTGAAGTGAAGGATTATTAAGCACTCTAAACTTGTGTCAATCCTTTCAAGTTACAAATACAAATTTGATCTTTCCTTTCAAAGAGATCATTTCGAAACTCGTTCAAGATCAAGTCGTTCAAGCCCTCAATGAAGCCTCTCTTCTCCAAGTTTTTCCATTCAGAGACTTGAAAAAATTCATCAACTTGTCTAGTTCAACAACAAGCTTTTACAACCGTTGGATTGTAACCGTTTCAAAGATCGAATCAGAGGATCTATTCTTTTGTAATAAAGCAAATCTATAGAGGATTGTACCCATTTATTATAATCAATAAAATTACTTATTTGTGCATTTATTTCGTGTCTTAATTGCAGCTATGAATTTTGTGTCTACAAAGTGTTATGTTTGAGTCCTATGAAGTGATACTTCTAGGGGATGAGGGCACTGTTGACTATAAAAGTAAGGCACCACAGTTGGTCTAAGGTATTCTTTTGTTTGTGAGTTGTTTAATTGTGATGATATCTTGTGAGATAAGTTACTAACTTGATCGTTGGAGTGTCTCCAGGTGGACGAGCCACCATGATATTTCTTATCTTCTTGTGTGTTAGTGTTTGGTTTAATCTATTTTTTCATGTGCTCTCTAGCTGAGTTCCCTAGATCTCGGCAAGGAGATCTGTTTGGTTATGAGGTCAAAAGTCAACACCCACAATTTGGCACCGTTTGAGGGAACTTAGTAAGAATAAATTGCCAACATCCGGCAATAAGGATAAGAAGGATTGTCTTGATTCTGGGTTCTTGGTTTTTGATGAGTGGACATTTGAGTCTTTGTTTCATGAAGCTGATGAGTCATGATCTCAGTCAAAGGAATATCTCTAGCATGTTGTTTAGTCGACATGTTAGAAGATCAGATGATATAGGTTTTACCACCTCAGGTTGCCAAGGTAATAGAACTTGGGGACAGTTGTGAGAACATAATTTTGAGTTGTCCATGTGGCCTAGGTGATTACCACATGGGTGATTATGATTGAAAGAGGTGTGATCAAACCACATCTGAATCCGAGATGTTCAAATGAGGGACTAGAATCCTAGATAATGGCAGACTCTCTATTTGGGTAAGGTTGGACTCTTGAGAGGGTTGATCTTAATACAAATAGGAGGAGTCTTAGATAATTGATATCCTTGTAAAAGATAGAGTCCAATGAAGTAAGACTTCTAGAGAATGAGGGCACTGCTGGCTTGAGCTAATATCTTTGTGAGATTGTGAACTGACTTAATCGTCGAAGTGGCCTCGAGTGAAAGAGCCACCGTGGTATTTCTTATCTTCTTGTGTGCAGGTGTTTGGCTTAATCTATTCTTCCGTGTGCTCTCCAGCTGAGTTCCCTAGATCTCGGTAGGGAGATTTGATTAGTTGTGAGGTCAAAATCAACACCCATAATTTATTTGGCGCCATTTGTGGGAACTTAGTTAGAATAGATAGCCAACACCAAACAAGAAGTGAGAATTGGGGATGACATGCATAGTAAGAATGATGAGTACATCGATCCAAACATCGGAGGAGAAGACAATGATGAAGTACAAGAGGTGGATCTAGAAACGAACAATCCGCCAAGGGCCGTAGCGGCCCGAGGAGGGGCAACCAAGATGAGTACTACAATGAGGGTGATTTCCAAGTTTGGAAGGAAAGATGACTGTGAAGGGATGATGAGATGAATGATCGATGACTGTGAAAGGATGATGAGATGAAGGACCTGGCAAACAAGCTGATAGACCTGCAAACTGTGGAACTTTATGATGCAAAACAAGGTGATGCATCCAACGTTGCCATTACAGGCCACACCAACTCCTATCGTAAAGATCGGCGTCCAGAAGGGAGAGCAGATAACAGTGCCAACCTTTTCCTAGCACGAAAAGAGATTTATGAATTCGAACTTGTGATCATCGAACACAGGACGAACAAAATCACGAAGGACAGATTCTCAGAAAACCAAAAGGACACAGATCAAAAGATCTCGGTAGGTTAACGGACAAGGCCTTTACCTCAACAAGATAATAGACGTTAAGAAGTCCAAAAAGACACATCCCAATATGGGAAATAGCACACCAAAGAGATTAAAGTCGGTTGATAGCCGAGCTCCTGAAAGAGTGAATGAGGGCTTGCGAGATTACCTCCAAAGGAAGAGAAACGGTGCCGAGATGATATCCACCGCACAGCCAAAGTCACCATTCTCAATTGAATTGGACACATTCGAAGCATCCAAGAGATTCACCATGTCGAGGTCCTAGATCTATGATGGTAAGTCCAACCCTAATTTCCACGTTATACTTAAATGCAATGTCTTTGTGGAGTGGGAACAAACACTTATTGTGTAAGGTGTTCCCGTCAACGTTTAGGGAAATAACATCATATTGGTTCCTCAAGTTGCCGAAGGGATCAATCAAGAGTTGGGAAAGCCTGGTCGAGATATTTGTGGCCAGGTTCATTACCAACAGAATTCTACCTTTGAGAGTTGATTCCCTATTGGCATTGAAGATTGATGATGGCAAAAGCCTTAGGGCTTACACCAAGAGGTGCTATGAGGAATACAATTGAAGTCCAGCATGCAACCATAAGCTAGATGTCGTGTCTTTTAAGAATGGCTTAGAGAACAATTTCTCACTTCAGCAATCTCTTGCAAAGACCCTCTCGAAAAACAAGGAGGATCTGATGGCGAGGATTAAGAAGTATACCAGGGTAGAAGGGGACAAGAAAGCAAAGAAAGAGAGTACAGTTAGGGATGTGCGCGGTGCGGTTTGAGTGGTTTAAGAGTAAAATTACAAACCGAATGGCGGGTTGGCGGATGAGCAGATTGACAAATTGCAATTTGGGCAGTTTTTGGCGGATTGACAGATTGAAGAATATTCTAACTAATTATCATACATTTGCATAATATATAACACTAATTTGTATAATATTTTTTAGATATATAGCATACAATAATTTTACATAATATGTTTCATATACATAACTACTAATTTGTAATAAATTTCATATCTTAAATCTCTCTCACACTGATTTTTACATTGATATTTCATTGGAGGTTAAAAAATATATATGTATTAACTGTAATGGAGCGGAGCGGTTCAGTTGGCAGATTATAAATTTTAAAGTTTAAACCGCGGTTAGCGGTTAGAGTGGTGTAGATTGATGCGGATCGGTGCTGTTTTAGTGAATTGGGTGGTATTTTGCACAACCCTAAATACAGTAAAATAGAAGAAATGAAATGGCTCATTAAAACGTAGCTGAAGAGGTGCTAGCATTGATAGGCCGAAGTCGAGTTTAAAGGCCATGCAGGCCATGAGCGCAGTCTTCAAGATCCCGATCTATAGGATCTTGAATAGAATAAAAAACTAGCCTTACTTCAAGCCACCGCAGAAAACTCCAAGGGAGTTTATGGACAGATTTCCTACGAAGAATTGTGCTTACCACGATGAGCAAGGGCACATGACATAAGGATGTCGGGCTCTGAAGCAACATCTAGAGGACCTTGTCAAGCAAGGACACCTGAGGGACTTGGTAGATGAGGAAAAGATGAGAGAAGAATAGGCGAAACTGGTCTAGGAGCCGACAGCACCACCACACCCCCAGTACCACAAGCAAATGGACCACGGGCTATCAACGTGATCCAATCCAAGGGCAAATGAGATTTGGGGAGAAATGCAAAAAGTGAGACATATGTAGCATGTCTTCCAAGTTTAACTGAAGAAGCCCCGAACAAAGGGAAGTCGGGGGATGACGATCGCTTTTATGGACGAAGACTTAGAGGTAGTCTAGGATCTACACAACGATGCTTTGGTAGTGACCTTGAAGATTAGAGAGTGCCAGGTAAGAAGGATACTTATTGACCAAGGTAGCTCTTATGACATTATGTACGTCGGATGCTACAAAGAGTTCGACCTTCACAAGGATAACTTGGAGCAATTCAATAGCCCTATGGTCGGATTTAATGGAACGTTGACATGGCTTGTGGGAACCACGTGTTTGGAGATTCAAGCAGGAACAAAGACCATAGCGAAGGAATTTATTGTGATTGATTTGCCTTGTCCATACAACATCATCCTCGGGGAGACCTTGGTTGCACGCCATGAAGGTTGTTCCCTTAACCTTATATTAGCTACTACGATTCCCAATGAAGTTTGAGATTGAAGAAATGATTAGGTTCAAGCAAAGAACTACTCCATGGCAGTGATGAAGTATACCTGTAACATTAGAGAAGTAGAGACAGCCGAAGTGGAAGACAAAAACCAAGAGGTCTTGGACGATGTCAACAAAGAACCTACCGATAAGAGCCAGGGACCTTTGAAAAAGATTATGGTAAAAGAAGAAGATGAAGAGCGATACTTTCTCCTCAGTACCAATTTAGCCGAAGAGGAGGAAAGGAAGTTAGAGACCTTTTTGAGGCAAAACATAGAGGTGTTCACCTAGACACATTATGAGACGTTGCGGATTAGCCTCGAGGTGACCTGTTATAAGCTCAATGTGGATAGGTCGACTAAACTCATAATCTAGAGAGCTAGAAGACATACTTTGGTCCATATGGAAACTGTAGAGGAAGAAGTAGAGAGATTATTGGAAGCTCAGGCAATCCGAGAAGTGCACTACCCATGTGACAACCAACCTTTCATGCATATCCATATCATGTCATTCATGTATATTGACTTTGTGTTAAATGTTCACTTATTTGAACTAGGACTTAATAGAAGATAAGTTAGTTTAAAATCCTAAACTTAGGAAAAATTTGTTTGTTCTATGCTTTGAGTTAGGGGATACCTTAGAACTTGATTTAAGAATCATAGGAAATGCTTTAGCCTTAATTGAGGAGCTTAAGGACCTTGGTCTAATGTGCTTGTCCATTTCATGTTATTTGTTATTTTGCTAATTAGGATTAGAGATAGTTAAGTATGATTAGTGAACTTAAATGTGGATTAACTAAGTAAAATATAATTAGGATAAGATTAGATTTCTTAGTCCTAAACCCAGTTAATTAGGCCAAAGCAAGAAGATTAACTAATTAGGGAAACTTATAACTATTGCCCCAACTACACCAAATAAAAACTTGCATTCCCAAATCAAACAAAAGAGAAAACTTGCTGGAAATTCAGGGAAGAACCTAGAGACAAAGGAAAAGGAAATGAATAAAAAGAGAAAGAAGGGAGGAAAGAAAAGAGGCTCAAAGAATTGCACCAAAACTCAATCCTTAACAAGTCTAAGGTAAGATTTCTACCCAAAAACTTATAATAGATCTCCCTAGCATCAAGAATCAAGAAGAAACTAGGATTAATTTGGACTAGAAATGGAAAAGAAGGAAAAGAATGGAACTAAGAGGAAGAACAACCATGAGAATTCTAGGTTTGATTGATTTGATCTTGTTCTTGATGTTTTTGAAGCATAGAAAGTAATAATTGTATATTTCCCTTTAGTTTTGATGATTTTTTAGAGTTTAATCCATGTTTGAAAAGATGAAAATGGAGGATTGTAATAAAGAGAAGAAGTGTCGAATTTCTTAACAAAATCTGTGAATTGTTTCATGATACTTTGAATTTAATGTATAAAACTATTTTTCCATGAGTTATGCATTATTTATCTATATATTTGGACCTTAGACATCATGTTTTGGGACTTGAAAATGAAGAAAATCAAGTTAAGAAGCTTTGGAACTCAAAGAACAATCCAAGTTTCGTTCATGCTTGCTGGGTGCTCAAGCGGCCTTCACTGGGTGCACGAGCGCACAGAATACTTTTTGCTTGTCTTGACCCATTGCTTGAGCGGCCAATTCCACTGCTCGAGTGTCCCAGCCACCGCACGAGTGGCCAAGATGAGCGCATGTGCGGCCAACCCTGTTTCAATTTATACCTTGCAACTTTATATAAGCATATCTCTCTCATTCGGACTCTATTTTAGGTGATTCTTGAGTTTAAAATCAAGCCTCGGAAGTTTAAATGGTGGTGGTCTCTCATTCAAATTCTAAGTACAGAAAAAAAATATGTTTAAATGAGTGAAGGCTGCTCACTTTCTTTCTAACCGTTTCATGCTAATTTCTTTCCTTACTTAGTTTCCTTTCATTTCTTGCTAAGAAAATAATTAAGAAATATTAAACTAAGCATAGGAAAACAATGAAGAGATGAAAGAAATTTCGAAAACATTAAACAAAGTTAAGTATTCGACATATTAAGCTTATTCGATTAGGCAAGTGTTTCAATGTATGCTATTGTTTTGTATAGGTCAAACTTTGGAAGAAAGGAACACCTCGTTAAACCCATCTATTTATGAGTAGTAATTCAGTAACGCTACGTTTATCAAATTATGCTTTTAATGCAAAACCTTATTATGTTTACAAGCTTTGATATATTTTGTTATGAATGAACATTTATACTCTTTTATCATATATTTAGATGGCATTCTTGGATCATGTCCCACAATTGGGGGAATATCCAATCATGTATTATGGCCAAGCTCATCTTGTTACGTGTAGCTGATACCCGGGTCGGTTAAGCACCTTGTAATCCTTGAAATGCTCATCATTATGTATTTTGTTCGCAAGCAAAGCTATATTTTGCCTTGTTCAAACTTATATGTTATTTTGAAAGAATGTTTAAAGCTTTCAATGTTCATTCATTTACTGTCTTACTTTTTTACTATTCACTGGGCAATGGCACACCCCTCCCCCTTATATGTATGTAGGTGAAGAAGAAGAACAAGGACGCGAGGAAGAGTCACATTAGAACACCCCCCCCCCTATTTTTTGTGTCTTTTGAGAAGTTGTAACCTTGGAACATGAGTTTTGTCTATATGTCAATACTTTTGTAAAGACGTCTTTTGATGTTGTACTCTTTTCTTTTGTTACTTGAACATGTAAAGATCAAGACAAATAAATAAGAAGTATGTTTGTTTTGTTTTCATCATACTTATGCACATGCTCTGAATGGATTTTGGATTAATATAATGAATAATTTATTCCGCATAAGCCCTAAGGTTATAGTTCAGTCTTGTCTCCTCTTGTCAGGCCTTTGGTAGTTAGACACTATTGGCCAGTCATGGTTACTATCCTGTGGAATGGGGTTGTGACAAAGTGGTATTAGAGCACAAGTTTGTACACACACACACACACAATCCTTTAGAGCATAGGATTCCCTAGAAGATTTTTAGGAATGCATTCATATGGAATGTTTGTAATGATGTGTGCATCTTATATGTTATTTGAAGCATCATGTGCATATTTATAAATGTTTAACTCATGTTTCATGTACATAGCACCATGGTAAGAGAAAAAGGAGAATCCTCTACTAGCCGTATGAATAGACTTGAAAGGATGTTAGAAGTAGTAGTGGAGGTAGTAGAGGCACTAAGACAAAGAAATCAAAAACAACAGCAACCACAACCACAACCATAGCAGTAACAACAACTACTGCAGCAGCTGATGCCGTTGCAGATGGGTTTTCCAAACCAAGCAACAATGGCACTAATCAAAGAATATAAGAAGATGAAACCGACCCAATTGAAGAGAGGTATAAATCCGCTGAAGGTAGAGGCTTGGGTGTTGGAAATTGAGAATTTTTTTGAAGTCTTCCCATGTACCGAGACACATAAGGTGGCATTTACTACATTCACTCTAGCAGAAGAGGCACACAGGTGGTGGATGTTAGTGAAGGGTCAACATGAAGGTATTACTTGGAACTATTTCCTAGAAGTCTTTTACAATAAATATTTTCCTCAATCCACCAAAGACAGAAAGGTTGCAGAGTTCCAAGCATTAAAGTAAGGAGGAGGCACTGTTTCAGAGTATGATGCAAAGTTCACTGAATTGGCAAGGTTCGCCCTACACATGGTGAACACCAACTACGACAAAGAAAGAAAGTTTGAAGAGGAATTGAAAGGGCCAATTAGAGATAAAGTGAACATCTTCCAATTGCCAACTTATACAGAAGTTCTAGACAAAGCATTGATGGTTGAACAAAATGCCAAAGATGAATAGAAATTGAAGGAATGGTTCAGCAAGAAGCAAGGTTTTAGTGTTAAGAAAGGGCCGAGTAATCCACTGATCAAAAGGCCAAACAGAAGAAGCACTAGTAGTTCAAGTCAGAGTAGCAAGACTAAACCAACATGTTGGGAATGCATTAAAAATCATTTTGCAGTATCGTCAAGCTACATGAGTATGCTTTGAATGCGGACAAATGGGACATCAAGTTAAGGACTGTCCTAAAGCCAAGCAAAGGAGTGCAAGTAGTTTATCCAGGACAGTTTAGAAACCAAGCACTAAGGCTAACATGGGGAAAGAACCAGTGAGACAAGGCAGAGTCTTTGCACTTGTCCCAGGCGATGCTCAGAATACTGAATTAATGGTGTCAGATACACTCTTAATTTGTGCTTGAGATGCTTATATTTTGATAGATTCGGGTTCTACACATTCATTCATATCTAGTAAGTTTGTGAGTAAGCTGAATAAATAACCAAAACCTTTGGATTGTTTATTATCAGTGTCTACATCATCTGGTGAATCTATGATTTGTACATTTATTTATCGAGATTGTGATATATTAGTTGGGAGTGCTGGCTTGACTATAGATTTATTATCTATTGATATGAATCGTTTCGATGCAATTTTGGGAATGGATTGGTTGTCAACAAACTACGCTACTATTGATTGTGTATCAAAAAGTGTCACATTTCAACCACCCGATCAAGGAGAATTTTCTATTCTCTTATCAAGGGAATGGAGTAGTACCCCCATCGTATCTCATTTTATCCATGAAAGCCAACCGGTTATTGAAAAAAGGGTGTCGAGGCTATTTGTACAGTGTCTTAATTGTTCAAGACTCTGATGTTAATTTGGATAGTATTCCAGTGGTACAAGAATTCCTAGATATGTTTTCTGATGGGCAACTTAATTGATAGGAAAATTAAGTTTACTATGATGTGGCACCAGAAACTTAGCCTATCTCCAAAACTCCTTACAAAATGTCGTCCACAGAATTAAAGGAATTAAAAATTCAGTTGCAAGACTTACTGGATAAAGGCTTCATCAGACCCAGCACATCACCATGGGATGCACCAGTATTGTTTGTCAAAAAGAAAGATGAAATGCTACGTCTACGCATTGATTTTAAGGAGCTAAAGAAGGTGATAATCAAGAACAAATGCCCGTCGCCCAGAATTGATGACCTATTTGATTAGTTGCAAGGGACACAAGTCTTTTCCAAGATAGATCTCAGATCAGGCTGCCACCAACTCAAGGTCAAGGCCGAGGATATAGAAAAGACAGCTTTTAGAACAAGGTATGGCCACTACAAATTTTTTGTTATGCCTTTCGGAGTTACTAATGCACCCGCAGCATTCATGGATCTAATGAACTAAATTTTCAAGCCTTGTTTGGATGAATTTGTTATAGTCTTCATTGATGATATTCATAGTTACTCTAAAAGTGTGGAGGAACATAAACAACATTTGGGATTGATCCTCTAAACTCTTAGAGATAAAAAGTTGTTTGGAAAATTGAAAAAGTGCGAGTTTTGGCTAACTAGTGTAACATTTTTGGGGCATGTGATTGATAAAGAGGGAATTTCAGTTGATCCTCAAAAGATTGAAGCAATAGTTAATTGGCCAAGACTGACTAATGTGATAGAAGTTCGAAGTTTCCTTGGTTTGGTAGGTTACTACAGAAGGTTTGTCAAGGATTTCTCCAAGATAGTAGTGCTACTCACTCAGTAAACGAAAAGGGGTACCATTTGAGTGGATAGAAGAAAGAGATTTGGCATATCTAGAACTCAAGACTAGATTGATCACAACACTAGTCCTTGTATTACCATAAGGTACCAAGGGATTTGTTATTTATAGTGATGCGTTACACAAGGGATTGGGTTGTATTTTGATGCAGAACAATAGAGTCATTGCATATGCTTCACGCTAGCTAAAGCCACATGAGAAGAACTACCCAACACATGATCTAGAATTGGCAGTTGTCGTCTTTGCATTAATAATATGGTGTCATTATTTGTATGGGGCTTTATGTGAGCTATTCACAGACCATAAGAGTTTGAAATATTTGTTTACACAAAAAAAACTCAACATGAGACAGAGGAGGTGGCTCGAATTGATGAAGGATTATGATTTGCAAATTCAATATCCCCTTTGCAAAGCAAACACTGTAGTAGATGCTCTCAGTTGAAAATCCATGGAGAATTTGGCGTGTTTACTTACCAAACAAGGAGATATTTTACAAGACTTGCAAAAGAAGAAGTCGAGTTAGTTCTACATGAGATAGAAGGCATTTTTACCACAATTTCAGCATAACCAATGATCATTGAAGAAATCAAATAGAAGTAAATGGAAGATGCCTACCTAAAGAAAGTTTTTGAGGAAATTAATTCAAAGCCAGGGCTAGGATTCACCATCAAAGATCAAGTGCTACAATTTAAAGGCAGAATATGTGTCCCAAATGTACCTAAACTGAAAAAGAAAGTTATGGAGGAAGCACACCATTCTAAGTTTGCAGTCCAACCCGGTAATACCAAGATGTATCAAGATCTCAAGCAAGTTTATTAGTGGCCAAACATGAAAAGGGACATAGCAGAATTGTAACTCAATGCCTTCAATGCCAACAAGTCAAAGCTAAACATCAAAGGCCACCTGTCTTCTTCAACCTCTTTCTATTCCTTAATGGAAGTGGGAATATATCATGATGGATTTCGTAATTGGCTTGCCTCGCACACCAAGAGAGATGGATTCTATTTGGGTCATTGTTGATAGACTGACTAAGTCCACCCATTTCTTACCTGTGAAATCTTTTTATAACGCAGACAGAGGTAGGAGATCAAGCAATAATGGGGCCCGAGATTGTTCAAGTTACTACTGAGAAGATCAAGGTTATCTAACAATAAATCAAAACCACTCAAAGTCGTCAAAAGAGCTATGTAGATGCAAGGAGGAGAAACATAGAATTCAAAGTTGGATATCATGTATTTTTGGGAAGAAACGAAAATTAGCTCTACGTTATGTTGGACCATTTGAAATTTTGGAGAAAATCAGTCCAGTGGCTTACCGAATTGTATTACCACCATAAATGGAACAAGTGCACAATGTGTTTCATATTTCAATGCTACGAGGTTATGCCCGGGATCCTTCCCACATGATTGATTACCATAGACTAGTAATTGATGAGGATTTGGAGTATAAAGAGCGACCTATCCAAATTATTGACCGTCAAGTAAAGCAACTCAAAAACAAAACAATATCAATTGTAAAAGTGGAATTGATAGAACATTATGAGAGGGATGCTACTTAGGAAAAAGAAGATGAAATGAGGATGAGATGTCCCAGTTTATTTTCGAGCTAAGGTAAGACAAGTTTGGACGACTAAACTTCTTAAGGGGAAAAAAATGTGACAACCAACCTTTCATGCATATCCATATCATGTATATTGATTTTATGTTAAATGTTTACTTGTTTGAACTTGAACTTAATATAAGAGGAGTTAGTTTAAAACCTAAACTTAGGGAAAATTTGTTTGTTTTATGCTTTGACTTAGAGGATACCTTAGAACTTGATTTGAGAATCATAAGAAATGTTTTAGCCTTAATTGAGGAGCTTATGGACCTTGGTCTAATGTGCTTGTCCATTTCATGTTATTTTTTATTTTACTAATTAGGATTAGAGATAGTTAAGTATGATTAGTGAACTTAATTTAGATTAACTAAGTAAAGTATAATTAGGATAAGATTAGATTTCTTAGTCCTAAACCTAGTTAATTAGGCCAAAACAAGAAGATTAACCAATTAGGGGAACTTACAACTATTGCCTAACCACACCAAATAAAAACTTGTGTTCCCAAATCAAACAAAAGGGAAAACTTGCTGGAAATTTAGAAAGAGAGACAAAGGAGAAGGAAATGAATAAAAAGAGAAAGAAGAGAGGAAAGAAGAGTGGCTCAAAGAATTGCACCAAAACTCAATCCTTAACAAGTCTAAGGTAAGATTTCTACCCAAAAACTTATAATAGACCTCCCTAGCATCAAGAATCAAGAAGAAACTAGGATTAATTTGGACTAGAAATGGAAAAGAAGGAAAAGAATAGAACTAGGAGGAAGAACAAGCATGAGACTTCTAGGTTTGATTGATTTGATCTTGTTCTTGATGTTTTTGAAGCATAGAAAATAATAATTTCATGTTTCCCTTTAGTTTTGATGGTTTTTGAGAGTTTAATCCATGTTTGAAAAGATGAAATTGGTGGATTGTAATAAAGAGAAGACGTGTTGAATTTCTTAACAAAATCTATGAATTGTTTCATGAAACTTTGAATTTAATGTATAAAACTATTTTTCCATGAGTTATGCATTATTTATCTTTATATTTGGACCTTAGACATCATGTTTTGGGACTTGAAAATGAAGAAAATCAAGTTAAAAAGCTTTAGAACTTGAAAAATAGTCCCAAGTTTCGTTCCTACTCGTTGGGTGATCGAGCGGCCTTCATCGGGAACACGAGCACACAGAATACTTTTTGCCTGTCTTGACCCACCGCTCAAACGGCCAAGTCTACCGCTCAAGTGACCAAGATGGGCGCATGTGTGGCCAGCCCTGTTTCAGCTTATACCTTGTAACTTCAAATGAGTATATCTCTTATCCAGACTCGATTTTAGATGATTCTTGAGTCTAAATTCAAGCCTCGGAAGTCTAGTTTCCAATGGTGGCTACTCACTTTATTTCTAACTGTTTCATGCTAATTCTTTTCCTAACTTAGTTTCCTTTCATTTCTTGCTAAGAAAATAATTAAGAAATATTAAAGTAAGCTTAGGAAAACAATGAAGAGATGAAAGAAATTTAAAAAACATTAAACAAAGTTAAGCATTCGACATGTTAAGCTTATTCGACTAGACAAGTGTTTCAATGTATTCTATTGTTTTGTATAGGTCAAGCTTCGGAAAGAACGAACACCTTGTCAAACCGAGCTATTTGTGAGTAGTAATTTAGTAATACTATGTTTATCAAATTATGCTTTTAATGCAAAATCTAATTATGTTTACAAGCTTTGATATATTTTGTTATGAATGAACATTTATACTCTTTTATCGTGTATTTAGATGGCATTCTTGGATTATGTCCCACAATTGAGGGAATATTTAATCATGTATTATGGCCGAGCTCATCTTGTTACGTTTAGCCAGTACCCGAGCTAGTTAAGCACCTTGTAATCCTTAAAATGCTCATTATTATGTATTTTGTTTGCAAGGAAAGCTATGTTTTACCTTGTTTAAACTTATATGGTATTTTGAAAGAACGTTTAAAGCTTATGTCCATTCATTTACCACCTTACTTTATTACTATTCACTAGGCAATGGCACACCCCCCCTCCTTTATATGTATATAGGTGAAGAAGAAGATCAAGGACACAAGGAAGAGTCGCACTAGAACCTTTTTCTTTTTTTTTTTCTTTTGAGAAGTTGTAACCTTGGAACTGCTTGTTTTGTTTTCATCATACTTATGCACATGCTTGGAATGGATTTTGGATTAATATAATGAACAGGTTGTTCCACATAAGCCCCAAGGTTATAGTTCAGTCTTGTCTTGTCTTATTCGGCTTTTGGTAGCCAGACACTATTGGGTGGTCATAGCTACTATCCTATTTGGAGCGGGATAGGGTCGTGACAACCCGACCTGGTTGTCCAACACAGTAGTGGTCAGAAGGAAGAACGGGAAATGAAGGGTTTGCATAGATTTCATAAGCTTGAACAAGGCTTGCCTAAAGGATTGCTTCCTGTTACCCAAGATAGACCAACTAGTAGACACCACTTTGGGAGATGAGATGATAAGCTTTCTTGATGCATACTAAGGTTATCACCAGATAGCCATGTTCACACCAGACTAAGAGAATATGACATTCATCACTCCAAAGGAACTCTACTACTATAGAGTCATGCCCTTCTGATTGAAAAATGCAATAGCAACATACTAGAGATTTGTAACCAAGATGTTCAACCATCTGATTGGGAAGACTGTGGAAGTCTACATCGACGACATGGTCATGAAAAGCAAAGAACCTTCTGATCATCTAGCCGACTTCAAGGAGGAGTTTAACATCTTGAAGGCATATCAACTTCGGTTGAATGCCTCCAAGTGTGCTTTCGAGGTAGGATCCGATAAGTTTTTGGGATATCTAGTAACCAAAAGGAGGATTGAAGCAAGTCCTGATCAGATCAAGGCCATCGTTGATATGAAGAGCCCAACAACGGCAAAAGAGGTCCAAATTTTGACTGGCAAAACAGCAGCATTGAAGAGATTCATAAGTCAGAGTTCAGATAAGTGCAGGCTATTTTTTCATCTATTGAAGAAGGCCACAGTTTTTCGTGGACAGAAGTGTGTGAAGTCGCCCTAGCTGACTCGAAAAGATACTTAACTTCCTTACCCTTGTTATCAACTCCAGTTCGAAAAGAGGAGCTATTCTTGTATCTAGTAGTCTTAGACCACGAGGTCAGTGCGGTGGTCATCCAAGAAGAAGAAGGAGAGCACAAGGTAGTATACTATGTAAGCAAGACCTTGGCAAGTGCGAAGACAAGGTACCGACCTCTTGAAAAATTAACGCTTGCTCTGGTGATGGCTTTAAAGAAATTGAACCATTACTTTCAAGCTCACAAGATGGTGGTGCTCACAGAGCACCCACTAAAGTCTCTGTTGTAACATAGAGATTTGTTCAGAAGGATAGCATAATAGGATGTTGTTCTAGGTCAATACGACATAGAATATAGACCAAGGACAATAATCAAAGGCCAGGTACTAGCCGACTTTGTCGTAGAGTTCACACCAAATGCAAGCCTGAGGCCTAAACCTGTGAACCTTGGCCTGGGATGCGTAGAGGAACCAGAAAAAACATAGTTGGCAGTACAGAACCCTAAGCCAACAGAAGACAAAGAAGCCTAGAAGAGAAAGGTTAAGAAGAATAGACCCTACAATATTTACATCGGTAAGTCCTTCTGTCTCTTTGCCGACGGCAACTCAAATCCGTAGTAAGTAGGAACAAGAATTGTATTGATTTCACAAATGGGTAGATGCTGGAACACTCGATCAAATTGAGGTTTAAGGCTTCAAACAACGAAGTAGAATACGAGGCATTGATTGCCAGATTGAAGTTAGCTGCAGCAGTTGAAGTTGATAAGGTGGTAGTCTATTGTGATTCCCAACTCATTGTGAATTAAGCGACGGGTAAGTACATCGCCTGAGATAAGAGAATGGTGGCCTATATCAAAGAGGTCATCAAATTGTTAGCACAGTTTAAGAGTTGTCAACTTCAGCAAGTTTGTTGAGAAGACAACAATCATACGGATGCACTGGCAAACCTAGCCTTAGCCATAAAGTCAAACTCCCCGAGAACCATCATGGTAGACTACTTGTTGAGCCCAAGTATTGAGCCCCTAATAACAAAGTATGAGGCAATGTGCATAGAGTTAGGGCCAAGAAAGATGGATTACTTGGTCAAATTTATTAAAGATGATATGTTACCAGAAGACAAGAAGGAGACACACAAGATCAAACTCAGGTCGGTAAGGTTCTGCTTGTCGGCAAAAATCAACTTTACAGAAGGTCCTTCACCGAAGTACTATTGCGATGTGTACATCCTTCTCAAGTTGAAGACTTTTTATTTGAGATTCATAAAAGAATCTGTGGAAACCATGCAGGGGGCAGATCTCTTGCCCATAGAGCCATATCACAAAGATATTAGTGGCCCTACATGTAGAAGGACACAAAAGCCTATGTCAGAAAATGCAAGAACTATCAAAGGTTTGCACTTTTGATACACCAACCAGCTGGAGACTTGAATCTGGTATCTAGCCCTTAGTCATTTGCCCAGTGGAGCATGGATCTGATCGAGCAATTGCCCAAGGCAACTGGACAGAGGAAATACTTGTTAGTAGCTATGGATTACTTCACAAAATGGGTGGAGGCTGAGCCTTTAGCCAAAATTCAAGATGTGGATGCAAGAAATTTCATCTGGAAGAACATTATCACCAGATTCAGGATCCCAAGACCATTGTGGCAGATAATAGCACCTAGTTTGACAGCAAAATTATAAAGAAGTTCTGCGCCAAGTACAAGATCAAGAACTACTACTCAACGCCTAACTTCCCTTAAAGCAATGGTTAAGCCAAGGCATCGAACAAAACCATCATGGATGGTATAAAGAAGTGGTTGGAAGGTGCCAAGGGCAAGTGAGTTAAGGAATTGCCTAATGTTCTATGGCCATACGGTACCACATCGAGAAGATCAACTGGAGAATTGCTTTTTGCCATGGCTTATGGCACTGAGGCCATTATACCATTAAAGATCAGCATTTCTGGAGTCAGAACTCAAGTAGTAGAAAATGGGACAAATGAGACCTTTTTAGCTCAAGATTTGGACTTGATTGAAGAAAGAATGGAGCAAGCAGCAATTCGACTAGGGACACATTAGTAGAAATTAGCTAGAGCGTACAATAAGAAAGTAAATCCCAAAGAATTCCAAGTTAGGGATCTCATCTTGAGGATAGTCTTGACAACAAGAAAGATTCCAGAAAGGGTAAACTTGGCCCAAACTGGGAAAGACCATACAGAAATATCTCGGTCGCTGGCAATGAGGCATATCGGCTAGGAGACTGTGATGGCAAGGAGTTGCCAAGACCATGGAACACTAGCAATTTGAAGTTTTTCTATCATTAGATTCCTTTATTTTTCTTTTTGATGTAACTTAGAAGATGTTTAGCCGAAGTATTGATTAATAAAATACTAGTTCGATGTTGTTCTTTGCAAAATGTTGTTAATTAGCTATTGCTAGATAAGACATGAAGTGTTAGGCCGATGTGATATTCCAAAGAGGAACAAGATGTTTAACTTAGTCTTCTTAGGTTGTCAAAGCTAAACTAAGTTAAAGGGATGTTTTAATGAGAAACAAGACGAAACCAGCCATGGTTTGGCTAGTTTGTATGAAAAGTCAAGGTAGTTAGTACTGTCAGTGCACAAAGGTTAAGCCTTAAGTGTTTTGTTTAGATGAGCTAAACACGATGACTCTGGTCATGGATGCCTAAGTCAGACTTAGGCAAGATTCAGATGTTGTGTCCTTAATGTGAACCTAAGTCATAGCTTACATTCTTATTAGGGGCTATGGAGTCCAGATGAGTTGCACTTTGGTTTGTGATTTGAAAAGAGTAACACTTGGTGAAATTTTCAAAATTTTGTTATTCATACCGAGATATTGAATACAGGATGTCATACTTAGAAAAATTTATGAGAAACAAAGTGTTAACGACATTGAAAGTAAACAAGGCATACAACAAGTCAAAAGCATAAACATGCATTCACAAAATGGTTCAAGTACATCTAAAGGCACTTCAGCCTTGCAAAAATAGAAGACTGTTTAAAGTTGAAGTACAAAAAAAGGAAAAATACAATTGGAAAAGAAAAACAATCCTAAGTGTTGGATTTTGGATCGCGGGCTAGAACATCAGAATGCATGGCAGTCTTCTCGGCCTCAATCTCAACTGCTACCTCCTTGTCAATCTCCTTCAAGGTTTCCTCAATGACTTTGTCAGCTGTAGAAGAGTCACCCTCCTTGGTGGAAGAACTGGTTTTGGAAACCTCCTCGTCGTTATCCTTGGTTAGATCTAGAACTTGATTGTTCAGAGTAGGGGATTTAGCCCCAACAGCCTCTTCTTTGTCTTCTTCCTCGTTCTCTTCTTCTTCCTCCTCGTTCTCTTCTTCTTTTTCTTCTTCTTCTTCTTCTTCCTCTTCGCCTTCGTCTTCGAATTAGATGGGGGAAGGAGGAAAAGACACGTCAAGTTGGTCGAGATCCCGAAGAGGTGAGTTATCAGGGACTAACAGCTTCTTTAGAGAAATAACCCAGATGAGATAGTATCCTTTGTTGTAGGCCAGGTTGATTTGCTTCTTTTATTGGTCTTGGATGTCGGCCTTGCCTTCCTCGTAGGCCTTTTCATCAGCGGCCTTGATCTCTTGTTCCTCTGTGGCCAAGGCTTCAACCAACTTTTTTTCGGCCTCGATAGCCTTCTCCTCGATAGCTTTAGCAGCGACCTCAGCCTTGTGCTCGCTAACCCTAGCTACATTCATCTTGTCTAGTTGATTTTTGATTTTAGCCTCGACCTTGTTGAGTTGAGAGAGAAAGCCTGATGCCTCCTGTGTAGGGATAGCCATGGGACGGGATTGTCATCCCCTGCTCCCGCCCCAATCCCACTACGGGTGAAATTTTTCAATGCTATCCCTACTCCGTGGATACCCGCAAATACTTGACCACATTTCAAATAGCCAAAAAAAAATAGAGAATCATTTAAATCCTTAATACACTGAATAATTTCTCTTATTTCCATATATATAAACAATGAGACTTTTAAAATTATTATTTATTTATATTTAGACAAAACCTCAAACATTTAGTATTCCTTTCTTATATCTAATTATATTATATATATTCATATATATTATTTATTTATATATTTTTAATTATATCAGGTCGGGTTTAGATCGAGGGAGGTGATACCAGCCTCTACCCTAGCCCCATTGTGGGTGACCAAAACATAATCCTCTCTCACCCCACATAAGTGTCGGATCGGGTATTCGGGCAGGTGTGGGCGGACCCCTGTTGATCAGATTAAAATGGCCATCCTTACTCTTGTGTCTTCTTTGTCAAGTCCTTTTTCATCAACTCGGCCCTAACGACAAAAGAGTGGACGTGTTGAATGAATTTGTTATATTTTACTTAATATGGAAAATTGAATTTAAAGATGAGAGTTAGGAGGCTTACCAAAACTGAATGCCTTATCATTAGAGCAAAGTGCTTGTATTCGTTATATTCACTGATGGTGTCAATGTCGGTGGGTAGTAGAAGACTTGTGGTCAGCGCAACAACAACTTTGAGGTCCTTTATTGCGTTGTCGTTGACTTTCAGAAGCTTGTCACCCACTCAAATCTCAAGGAGCCAGGTGTCCTCAAGGAGAACATCCTTTTCACCCCCAAGATCGATTGATTTCGGCTTCTTGCTACTTGGGGCCTCGGAGGAATCAAATGCTGGTCTTTTTTCAATAACCATTTTTGAGATGGGCATGTTGTCCTCAAGGTCTTTCTCCTCTGTAGAAGAGGTCACTGTTAACTTGGTCTCTGACTTGGCCTTTGTCACCTTCTTTGGCTTCTGCACAGATTGAGGGGATTTGGTGGATTGTACGGTCACCACGTCGGGAAGACTAGCCAAGAGATCTTTGGCAATGGCTGGTTTACATCCTTTTTCTTTTAAGGAGGAGACAACGGTAACTCCGGTGCCAAGTTTGAAGATAGAAAAAACGATTGGTGGGTTGGCGGGGTCGTAAGCTGGCAAGTCACTACCTCGGTACTTTCTGCTACGGGTCTTCCTGCTAGAGTGTTGGTAGGTCGGCGACGACGTTGATGTTGAGCTGGAGAGATATGTTGCAACGGAGTCGAGGTGGACAAATGATTTATTGGATCAGAAGTGGAGGCTTGATCTGTGCGTGGGGAAGATGTTATTGGTGCTGTTGTTGCAGATGGTGGAGTTCTGCTTCTAGATGGAATGTCGGACAGAGGAGATCTGTACGTCAACATGTAGTTGAGCAGAATGAGGGCCTCGCGATCTTTGATTGGCAGGTCCAAAAGTTGGACAAGGTTATGACTTGTGGAAGGACTTGCTTGGCTAGGGTAACTCTACAAAAACAACAGAGTAAATGTGAGAATTCGACTATGTATGAGAAGGTTGGTTATGAACATGTGTGATCTAGGGAAACTAAGTGCTTACCCTCATTTTCCCTAAAGATCCCTCTGCACAAGGGAAAAAGGCATAGTTCATTATCTGATGCAAACTTCCAGTTGCCTAAGATAATGAGATAGTCTTCCCTAGTACCCTTGTTGGAGTCTGGAAGGTCAATTATCAACTTATAGGCGGTTGACCAGAGTTTAAGGTAGTAGGAGATGCTATTGGAAGATTTGAGGCTACACATTGTGTAGCAATACTGGATATCGGATAGGGTAAGCCTAGCGTTATGTTGGTGACACAACTCGGCTATGTCATTGATAATCCTAAAGGTGTTAATTGCTATGGGGTTACGACAATAGTAGTGCATCATTTCCCTAAAAAGAATGTTAAATGGGAATTTAATTCCACCCTTAATGATTGATACTACGATGAAGGGCATGTAATTTTCCCTAGGTATGATGGAATCGTTCTCATCGACTGGTCTAATCTGGACATCGACCGGGATGTCAAACTCCTAACAGAAATGCTCTAGTTTGCTAGGGGAGTCCACCCTCTATTTGTGCATACCTATGATCTCTACTAGGTGGTTTTGGCACTGTTTTCTTCAAAGAGTGTTTTATGTTAGGGTTTTATGAACCTACGGTCCGATGTAGCACTACTAAGTACTGTTTGGTTCGAATATTTTGGGTTGGGGTTCGGGTTCGAGAGATCCTAAGGAAGGTTTGGATTTCAATTCTCCTAGTGTTCTAGCAAATCCTAATCCTAAATCTAGGTTGTGTAAGAACAATGGAAATGTGCAGGAATTGGATGAAGCAATCTGGAGACAATGAATGACAAAAGGTCAGATTCAGAGTATAATCAAGAACATATGAATGCAAGATCATGTTCGGATTATCATCCAAAGTAGGGATGAAAATGCACAGTCAAATATGAAAAGTACGAATAAGGGCAAATTGAACAAAAAACGATGTAGATTCGAGTGCGAGTGTAGTGTGTGTGGTGTTCATACCATTGAAGGAAACCAAAAACACATGGAGTATATATATTCAAGGACATGAAGAGATTTTGAAGAACTAAAATTGAAATTGAAGGATAGAAGAACTTATAGATTGAGATTGAGGAAAAGAAAACCGAGATTGTACTTGCCAAAGTGAGACGCTTTTATTGATCAGAGCAGAATGGTGGTTTGGCTGCCGGAGATAGTGAATTGGAGTAGTTGCAAAAAGCTTGGTCGTTTGGTAATGGCGGCGATTTAGGAAAAATTGTAAAGAGAGAGGCTGAGAAAAGAGAGAGAGAGTTATGAATGGAGAAGTGAAAAGACGGAGAAAGAGGGAAAGAGTTTTGATCAAAAATAAACAAGCATCAAAGGGCATTATTTGGAATCCTTGAGCAACATTCCTGATTTACATCAGCTAACGTCAGGCGGCATGGTTCAGAGGTGAAATGACGTGCCTGCCGCGCGATGAGGATGGACCAGCATGGTGATGACACGTGGGAGAAATGGTTGAGGTAGTTATGACATGACAGCTTATGGATCTTGGATTCTTGATGTTCTTGAACTAGCGAATCACGATCTTGACTAGTAGTGCAATCTCGGTTGAGATGTTGATCCTGGATGAGAAAAAACAGCTTAGTTCTTGGTTCTTGATGAGTGGACCCTTGAGTCCTTATTTCCTGACGCCAACGAGTCACGATCTCGGATAGAGAAGTATCTTTAGCATGTTGTTTAGCCGACATGTTGAGAAGACAGATGATATAAGTTCCATCACCTCAGTTTGCCGAGGTAATAAAACCTAGGAGGCAGTTGTGGGGACATATTTTTAGACTACCCACATGGCCGAGGTGATTATCTGAGGTGCCACGTAGATGAGCCATGTTACCGAAGTTGTTATGGTATTACCGAGATATGGTACAGTAATATCATAATTCGAGATTGTCGAATAGAGGACAAGAGTCCTAGGTAAGTTGAGGCTCTTTGTTTGGATAAAAATGAGGCTCTTAAGTAGGATCATTCTTATCTGGCTGAGAGTCCGAGATAAGTGTTATGCTTGAGTTCTATGAAGTGATACTTTTAAGGGATGAGAGCACAGTTGACTATAAAAGTAAGACACTTCCATGGGTCTAAGGTATTCTTTTACTTGTGAGTTGTTTAATTGTGTTGATATCTTGTGAGATAAGTTATTGACTTAATCGTCGAAGTGCCCCCGGGTAGACGAGCCACCGTGGTATTTCTTATTTTCTTATGTACAGGTGTTTGACTTAATCTATTTTGCCGTGTGATCTCCAGCTGAGTTTTCTAGATCTCGACAAGGAGATCTATTTAGTTGTGAGATCAAAAATCAACAACCACAAATAGTAAAAGTAGACAAGATACAAAAATCGAATGACTTCATAATTAACACTCAATTATGTGCTCAATGAGTAACACATATTTTGTTATTAATTAGCATTTTTTTTTTGGGTGGTATTTCTCAATAAGAGTTAAGAATTTTATTAAAAGCTACTTACTACATTGACCCCTAATTGTACCCATAAATTATTTTCAAGACCTTAAAAAGAAACAATATGGAATTTTGGCCTAATTTTAAGGAATAAGTCTATGAACTCCACTTTTGCTATTCCTAATTTATCCCAAATGGAAATATGTGGTTAAGATTGAATTTATGTAGCAGAGTCTATAAGTAAAATAAATTTAAACCACAAAATAATAATTCCAAATACTTTTTAAATAATTAAATTTAAATTTATAATACTACTGAATTTTAAGTTGCGAACTTCTAAAGAATAGAGGTTGGTGAAGGTTCAAATCACAAATAGTGGCTATATATGATTTTGCCTATTAAAGATTGGATCATACTCCTATTTGCATCAACATCTTCCCACCTAAATATTTTTTTGGGTTCAATGGTAAAGGGTGTCTGGACTAGTTTACGCGTACCTTGACTAATCACATTCCTAGTCCAATCAAAGGAATGCCATCCACGCTGGAACATTAATTTTTAAGAATCAAATCAGTTACTACGATCATATCCCTTGTAATATTAAGTTACCTAATATTTTAAATTTTTCAATAAGAACTCCTATGTGATGTTTAAAAAAAAAAAAAAAGTAATGATATATAAACAAAATGTTTGTACAAAAATTCTATACAAAATGAGGTGGCATCTAGTGATTCCTTTATTTGGTCTAAGGGTACCTGCTCAACAACCACTGGTGTACGGCTCGTGGAGTTTATTTCGGGACTCATTTCGATGATCAAAACCGTTCATGTTTTAAGGTATACTGAATAGAACATACTTATAAAAAAATAAGTTAATTGAATATCGATAACCCTTTCATCAAAGTGCATTTGTATTTAGTTTTATAATTCAAATCACATTTATCATTATTTCTTTTAGATACAAACGCAATTCGATGAAAGTCCTATCGATATTCAATCAATTTGAGTTTTTGTAAATATGTTCTACTCAATGTATCTTAAAAAACGAACTGTTCTAATCATCAAAATAGGTCCTAAAACATGCAGCATAATAATGGCTGGGCATAGCAACCATTCTAATTCCCCTTCATTTTTAATCAAAACATTTACTATTATCTTTGTAATTTCACAAATATCATTTACACATCATTCTGATGAATTTTATATTTACAAATCACTAGTAAAACTCTATCTTGAATACATTGGCACTCTCTTTGTATTTCTTGCCATTCTCCCTTCATACTTTATATTCTTTTCAATTTTCTGTACTTTTTTTTTTCAAGAATTTTTTTATTTTTATTTTGTATGTTTCTTTTAGGGTTCAATTTATTTTACCACCTTACGGTTTGGGGTTGGAGCACTTTATCCCCCTCTATGGTTCAAATATAGTCATGAAGCCTCCATGTGGTTTTGTTCTAAAGTGTTACCATTAATTTTTTTTTCATCCAAACTAATATAAAGTGTATTATACACACCATTTTTTAGAGTGAGTTTGAATTTTTTAAAAATTAAAATAAAATTGATACAAAAAAGGCAATTTTATCCCAATTTTCTCTAAACCTAAAATTAGATTAATATGTTAATTAAAATAAAAAATTAAAATTAAAATGTAATTAAGAATTGATGTAAAACATAAAATATAATTAAGAATTTATTTAAAATATAATTAAATAAAAATATAAAATAAATAATAATTAAGAGTTGAACTCAAATATAATTAAATTTATTAGAACAAAAAGTTAGGAATTATAATAAATAATTAAGAATTTTAGAATTAATTTTGATCTAAAATATAATTAAATTAAAATTAGAATAAAAAGTTAAGAATTACAATGAATAATTTAGAATTTAGAATTAATTGTGATTTAATTGAATTAATGTTAGACATTATAAATTATGTGTATGAGAGAGGAGAAATAAAGAAAATAATAGAAAAATATAGATTTGTGAGTATTACAGTCATTTTACATCTATAGTTAATGGTGTTAATGTTGCACTTTAGTACAAAATCATATAGAGGTTTTCTGACAATTGAACCATAAGGGGGTAAAGTGCCCTGGTCTTAATCCACAAGAAGGTAAAATAAATTTGCCTTTTCTTTTAATCTATTTTGTAATAAACAAAATTTTAGAACATATATTAATCAAAAGTAAAATATATTAATATTTATTTGTAATAAATATTAAGTTTAGTAACATCTAAGCTGTTGCTGATTATGAGGGCGGAAAATGTAGAAAAAATTATTAGGCTGGAAGTAAGAAAATAATTTTTTAAACGTGGGGGCACAACTCTTCTTGTTGTTGTTTTAACAGAAAAAGTTACACCCCATATTTTTATAATTATTTTTGATCTTTCACGCTAATTTATAATTTTTCCAAAAATTTAAGAATTCAATTAAAAAGTGCCCTCATGTCAAATTCCAGATTCTACAGTTTCCCTATTCGGAGTCGACATGTGGGACAGGGCAGTCGGAATTTTGAGCAATGGCAATATTCACTACTGTAACTAAAATGATGAGCACAAAAATTATAAGGGTAAATTATAGGGAAAATTAGTTTAAGGTCCCTTTCTCATTGTTAGTAATGGAAGAGATTTACAATATTATTTTATGATGTCTAAGATCTCTCAACTCCCATACCCATATATTACAAAGAAATTTGACTGAAATCAAACCCCAGCTTCCCACTTCTCTCTCTCTCTCTCTCTCTAAAATATATACACAAATATATATATATATATAGCTTCAATGACGATGGAGCTGGATTGAAAAGTATGAAATTTGCACTCCGCCACAGCTCCATGCATCACCGCGACTAGATCTTCCAACATCAAATCCAAAAAGATCAAAGCTCGAAAGCTCCACCGTGGCCGCCATTTTCACTGTGAAAAGCCACCGACACATTCGAAGAAGCCGCCTCTTCTTCACCGCTACTCTCGTCGCCGACCCAAGAACCTTCTGCATTCTCTGCAAGAGCCCTTATTTTTCGATTCCTTGGTGTCCCGGTCGCAGCCTCAGTCCAATGTTGCGTCGATGATCGAGAAATCACTGAAACTTCTAGAGATTGTGTCGACATACGCAGAGGGATGGGCGGCGATAGGCGGAGACGAGAGCTGCGAAGTTATGAATCTAGATCTTAGCAGGGGCGCAAAGCTTCAGTGATGAAGTGTTCTTAGAGGATAAGAGGTACGAAACTTCAAAGAAATTTTATACATGGTGAAAATGGTGGAGATCAGAAATTTTGTTGCATTATTTAGTACTGTTGAAAATGGTGCATGTATACGATCACTATTTTATACATGAAGTTCATGATTGCTAATTGTAATTTGTGACTTCTATTAATTAGATTTAAATAATTAAAAAAATTGTTGCATGCTACTGTTTGTTTTCCGAAGCACTAGAGCACCGAACCACCTGTAGCATATATGATATAGCCCACTGTTTCAATAGTACATGATTAGGGATTTACATTCACTTAAATATTAATATTTGATTTTGCATGCTATTTGGTTCCAAAGAAATTTGAATTTTCTCTGGTTTATAAATGAACCCAAAGAAATTTGAATTTGAATTTGAACCCAGAGAAAATTGGTCAAAATGAACCAGAGAAATTTGAATTTTTTCTGAGTTGAACCCAGAGAAATTCTTTGGGAAGTTCAGAATTTCTCTGGATGGGAATTTCTTTGGAGATGAATTTTCTCTGGACCAATTTTCTCTGAATCAACTTGAGGGACCTTAGACATTATGAAAATATTGAGTGTCCTTTATGCTGTAAAATCTTAATACCAGAGATCTTAAAAAAAATTCCCCTAAATTATAAATATATTTTTTAAAATTTTATTTAAAATTTTAAAAATTATATTGTCTTTGAAATTTTTAATTTTATAATAAATAATATTTTCTATTAATAAATTATCAAATCAGTTAATATTTTTTAATGATATTATAAATTTATTTCAATTAATAATTCAAATAATTTCATTATTATATAAGAGAGCATTTAAAAATTTTATTTTTTAAATTAATTTTGTAAAATAAAAAATTCTAACATTCCAATAAGAGGATACTTATAATTTTTCAAACCACATAAGACAATCTGTATTTTAAATAAATCTCAAAATATATATTTATAATTATCCAAACATAATGAACCCAAGTAACTAACATGTAACTAAAATGACATACATGTAAACATATATGTGTAATGAATCTCAGGCCGAGCCGGGGCATTCTATTTGAACCCAAAAAATATCTTACTACACCCAATTTAAATTTATAAATTTTAATTCTTATTATATATTAATGTGAATTTACTAATAAGGACAATCCATATTAAACCCTAAAATAATTTCTTTTTTTTCTCATGGTACACCCTAATCTATTATTTCTATTCAAATCTCTACATCTTCTTCCCCAACAGATCAAAGTTAGTTTGTCTTCTTCTTCTTCTTCTTCTTTCTCACTCCAAAACTCCAATCCACCTTATTGAAACTCACCATTATTATTAACATCATTATTTTTTATTATTTTGAAATCATAAACCCTAGAAGAAAGTTTGAACAATTAAACAATGGAGAAAAGTGATAATCAAGATAATATTTTGAAACAATCCATCAAAGAGAAGGTAAGCATTTATATAAAAATCAAAATATTTTCTTGATTATCACTTTCCTCTATTGTTTGATTGTTCAAACTTTCGTCTAGGGTTTAGGGTTTTAAAATAATAAAAAAAAACAATGATATTAATGATAATGGTGAGTTTCAATAAGGTGGATTGGAGTTTTGGAGTGAGAAAGAAGAAGAAGAAGACAAACTAACTTTGATCTGTTAAGGAAGAAGATGTAGAGATTTGAATAGAAATAATAGATTAGGGTGTACCATGAGAAAAAAAAGAAATTATTTTAGAGTTTAATATGGATTGTCCTTATTAGTAAATTCACATTAATATATAATAAGAATTAAAATTTATAAATTTAAATTGAGCGTACTAAGATATTTTTTGGGTTCAAATAGAATGCCCCGGCCGAGCCGCATATGCCCAGCCCACAAAAATATGTATAGAGCCTAAAAATCATGCTTAGACAGGTCCTATTAGCTTATATCTCTCAATCCCATAACCCTAAAGTTGTATTTGATTGGAGAATTAAAAGAAAAAAATTAGAAAAGAAAATTTAAAAAAAATAAATAAAATGTAAATAAAATACATCTACATTTCACCTAATTTTACACATCTTTTCCCTTTTCCTTTTCAATCATTTTTCCAATCCTTCAATCCTGTTTTAATCTCTTTTCAAATCCTTCAACCAAACACAACGTAAAATAATTAAACCCAATCAGAACCAACAAAGAATGTAATTGCTTCCCATTGAACTGGTTGAATCTCACGAGTCACCATAACAAAATTTTGATTTCCTTCAAAATTTAAAAGTATATGAAAAATATAAACCTATTTACATGATTTCATGCATGAAATTCTGGGTACATAGCCTGTATAAGCCCAACCAACAGGCCATCATTGGCTAAAATTCCGTTAGTGTTGGACTTGAGCCTAGTCCAAATTCAATCATCCCAAAATAAGATTGGACCTAACAAAACCCCATGTCTATACATCTGAACTCAGTTTAATTTTTTTATCGAAACAGCTCCATTTGTATCCTAACTAATACACAGCTAATGATCTTCACAGTACTCTGGATTTTCTTTTAAAATGACAAAGCCTTCAAGAAAGGGAGAGAGAGGAATATACCTGCACAGACATTTAATTATATTAGTATGCGAATCAACAGGTAAAGAGTTAAAATAGTACACTTTTCAAGTTCAGGGGAATGATTGTAGTACTTCTCAGTAGCAAGCTCTGCTCTATCACCGGCAGCCAGAAGAACTGGTGTTAAGTGGGTCTGGAAACCAGTGATAGTCTTCGGTCGACCTGCCTGCCCCACAACATCAACAGCTTTGCCCACCCGAACAGGTACTGCCAGCGGTTTCAGGTTTTCGTCCACTGTCATCAGCATCCTTGGCTGTTGCATTGTAGAAAATATAAAATGAAATCATGTAAACTGCCCAACCATCAAGAGAGAGGGAAATAAGTCTTACAAACTGAGACCTAACCCGCATTGCCAAAGCAAGGAAATAAAGAATAAAAGGACATCTCCCCATTATGGTGAATTTCATATCAAGACATGCGTGAAGCATGGTTAATATTCCAGCCATTGCCGTCCTGGAGGAAAAGAAGAAATACATGCAAAAATTGAGCTGATTAAAAAAAATTGACAGGTATAATAAATTAAAAAGGCCAATACATGCATCAAATACTGAACGACCAGTTGGACTCTTAATTTATTTATTCTTATATGGCAGAGGTCTAGGCAATTACCTGAAAACTTTACATTCTCTCCCCAAAAAATGTTTTATCCCACATTTTTATTTATAAGTAAAAAAAATTATCCCAGACTTTTACTTGAAAGTGAAAATGTTTTATTCCGCATGACAACCACTGAATAACTTCGGACAAAGTAACTATATTTATCAATAGGGCCATGCCCTGGAATCTTTTCGCACCATTAAGCGAACTGTGTAGGCAGTGCAGAACTTAAATTCCCTTGCGCTGAATGGTCTACTCCGTCAAAGAAGTGAATCAGCAAAGCAATCTGGCACCCATTCTTAATCAAACAAAACCTTGAATCCAACTTGTTTGGATCAGCTAATTGAATCCTTCTCTTATATAAACAACGCTTCCTTTGGCTCCATTATAACAAAATAGATTTCTAGACCAATTACCGCATTTCTTTTACGTATCACAAACGTAAGTGTACAATTTTATTATTATTATTTTATTTATTTATTGATTGGCACAGGGGTGTCCAGATCAAAACTCGACTAATCCTTAGAGGTGCACAATCCCTCAACAAAGAGTTTTCTGCAAGTGCACTATGGTTAATTCAAGAGTTTTCACCCTAGTCCAATGGCCCCAAGAAATTGTTAGTACTTAAGAGGTTTCAATCCTTAAACTTTGGAGAGAGTACACTCCCAAGACCCAAGACCTTGCCAGTCATTGGAAATTCCTTATGAATGATATTGATCCATTTCTAGAATTCCATTAATATAACTTGAAAGTGAATAAACTATGTGGAATGCTAGGTTGAAATACAAAATGGAGTAGTTTACATGTCAATCATGTAATTAAAGCTTCACAAAAACGTTTTCATTTGATACAAACACATCCAAAATAAATAAATAACGGGCCACTCACTCCTGAAGTGAAAGCTACCCCTTTTGGAAGAACCTTTTAACAAACACCCCAATAACTGGTCATCTCCTGCTGATTTGTTTGCAAACCAGTTCTATACCTAAGATTAAAAAGTTCTTATGGGCCCTGAAGTACTCTTAATAGAAGTGTAGTTATATGGGTCCAGTCCTCATGGGTACCTCGCTAGCCTTGCACACCATGTGTCATCTCCAGCCAATGGACACGAGGACCAATCACCCCACCTGAGTGAGGTCTCCGTTTTGGAAGACAAATGCCTCAACTAATGTTCTCAAACCCAGACCGTTTCGAAAAAATCACCGGGTCAAGGGTCACTAGTTCAACTATTGGGTCAACCAGAATCAAATCGTAATGTTATAATTACTTCTAGGGGTGTGCGTGGTACAGTTCGGGTGGTTTGAGAGTAAAATTATAAACCAAATCGTGAATGGCAGATTGGTAAATAACCAAACCGTAGTTTTAGCAGTTTACGACGTTTCAATTTGCTAGTTGATTGAATAATATTCTTAAACAATTATCAAGCATTTGCATAATATATAACACTAATTTACATAATATTTGTCATATATATAACACTAACTAATTTTACATAATATTTTTCATATATATAACTACTAATTTATAACAAATTTCACATCTTAAATTTCTCTCATACTCTTTTTTATTTTGATACTTCATTAGAGATTAACAAATATATATGTATTAACTATAGTGGAGAATACCAGTTTCGAAAGTAGATTATAAATTTCAAAGTTTAATCCATAGTGGATATATTGGCATGGATTGGTGCGATTTTAGTGAATTGGACAACGTTTTACACCGCCCTAATTACCTTATAAATATATTAAAAATTTTATAAAAATAAAGGTATTAAAATAACCAAAAAATTACATAAAGCTTAAGTTCTTAATGTATGTATTAATATATTATTGTATATAAATATATATAATTTTTGGTATATATATAAATGTAATTATGCAAAAGTCTATTTTTTGGCACTAATTTCTTGAAATATGAGAATAAATCTATTATATATAAACCTTTGCAAAAATTAATAGTGGTAGTCAAATGTTTGGCAGCATTTAGTCCAAGAAGGTGGTCACAAGTTCGAAACTCCTTCCCATTACATTTTGTTCAGCCTTAAAGCATGCCTTGCGGGTCATCTGTTTCTAAGGAACTGGCACTGATTCAAGCAGTTGGGCAGTTTGGCGGTTTAATGGAGGGTTTCTTAGTAAATGTGTTTGGCGGGTTGACTGGACCAAAGAATGGACCGGTCAACAGTTCAATCTGGTGCGGTTTTCAAAACATTGACTCTAGCTACATAGGTTGGGAGCATGACCCAGGTGCCACGCTCAGGACCATTGGATGACTTGAGGATTAGAGGCTAGAACTCAAAGATCATCCAGTCAAAGAGAGGGGCTTTGACCAACGCCTGACACCTCAATGGCTGTATCATACCTACCTTTGAGCTGCCCTAATACACCCAGAAATGGATGCATCATACCTACCCTTTGTCCACATATGATACATGCCTCGAGGCCGGCATCAGAGGTTGCTAAGTTTGAACTTGAATCCCTCCATTTTGCCTAGCCAAGGGGGTCATGCAACGTGTTCTCAGATGAGCTGGCATGCCACCCTATACAAAGGGGACCTCCAAGCAGGCCATATGTCCCCTACATTGCTCTTTGGTACTCCAGCTCTCCACTGCCACCCTCTCCCTCTTCAGGTTGTCCTTGCCTCTCCTCTCACACCTCTAGTTGAGCCATACCCATGCCTGTCATCTTCCCAGAGGGAAATCCTCAACCAGCTCACCCATCATCTCTCACAAGAAGAAACACTTACGGGGATAGCAAGAAGCGCTCAGAATGATATGGAGCAAGAGTCAACAAGCCTTTCCCCAAATGCACAAGACCTTGAGCAATTCGTACCTGCACAATTAGACAACACATATCATTAAATCTCTAATCGAACACTTTAAAAAGGGGAGGAAAGCTGAGATGCACTATATGCAAGTAACTCCAAGAGAAGCTTACACAGAAGAGAAGCCTAGGTTCTTTGAAGTAATAACTCGAAAGATTGAGAAGCATGCCAGCTATTCTAGCATTGTTGGTCCCGGAACCAATCAAACCTAAGGAGATGACGGCAGCCTGTAAAATCCAGACAAACATGACGAACTTTAGGCTGTAACTAACCAGAATAACATGACAAACTTTAGGCTGTAACTAACTAGAATTTGATAACAATAAGAATAATCATCATATTATATAAAAGTGAAAATACCATTGCTACTTCTATATCTGTATCGTGACTAAGTCTGCTTAATGTGTCCATAACGTTTACCTGGGTTAGAACATCCAATCATAAATTACTTGGCAATATTACCCATGGAAAGTAAGTATATAATCTTGCTCAACTGCAATTCAAACATTGTCAAGGTGCTCAGCTTGGCAAAAGATATCTAAGGAATTTTTTGTTATCGTAAACATATCTAAGGGTTGATTACCTTAGGGTCTGATATACAGAGGAGACCAAGAGCCAAAGGAACTGCCTTTCGGATATTCTGCTCTCCATACTGTAAAAGATGCTCTAAAGAGCGAATAGCCATTTCAAGACCCAATTCTTCAGCCATTGCTACCATAGCAATTCCAAGTACGGCCGGTCCCTGGTGGGTTTCTCCCCTCTTAAGATGTTGGGCACACTGACCCAGTAGGTATTGGACCTGTGTGAAAAAAGGACGGTCAGCTAATTTCATCAACATAACAGAGCGAACTCCAATTCGAATTGAAAGGCTTAGAGTAAACACCTTGAGCACATCCCCAGTCCCAGCATAAGCACAGGAAAATACGGTCATGTAACAATGTTTCCTAATTTTCATATTTAATGTCTTTGAAATCTGTAAAGTTGCCTCCACCATTTCCTGTTAAAAAACAGGATGGGATTTCAAAACAAAACAAAACAAAAAAAAAAAAGGGGGGAGAGAGAGAGAAAAAAGAACGATAGAAATAACAACTAAGTCCCAAGTCAATAAGGTGCAATCTGTTGTCACTAAATAATAACATTTCAGAGACAACACCAAAATAAAAAGGGAAAATATCATATAAATGGGAAATGGGGAAACTAATTGCAAATCAATGGAGTGCAAGTGACAGTTGTGTGTGCGTGTTTCTGACTTGCACTCCATTGATTTAAAAATGAACAAACTATGATACACTACAAATAAAATTATAGAAAATTAATTAAAAACTTTCATAGCTTGCGATTTTAAGTTACCAGCTTCCCAAGATATAGAAGGCCGAGTCCAAGAGGCAAAAGACGAGTGAGGGGCTGCCCTAATTCAGACACACTTCGGTGTCTTAATGCAGATATAATTGTCTGAGAAACATCTTCATCACAGGAAGCAACATACACCAAACCCAATGAAATTGCAGTAAATACAATCACATCCAGAGGCATTTTCTTATCTTCAAGGACACGAGACAATTTACTACGGATCTGACAAATAATGTATAATTAGTCAGCTTCAATTGAAAATAAATATATCATACAAAGAAAGTGGACAAACAAGTAAAGGGGTGTTTTTGTATTCCAAGGATAGGAGATCATTTACTATGGATCTGAGAAACAGTAGATTAAACAACTTTAACCAAATTTAACATACAAAGAAAAGGAAACGAATAGACGCTCGCTCATCAAATTTCTCTCTCTCCCTCTCTCTCTCTCTCTCTCTCTCACACACACACACACACACACACACAGACAGTTATATATGTATTTATAGTTTCAAACTTCCATAACCTCAGATCATCATTTTATGGAAAAAATAAATAGAATAATTCTGTTGATGTGCCTTGTGAATCATAAATGGTGAAAAAAGGTGGCTCATGTCTACCACACATAGTATTATTTTCATGGGCTTCCAAATAGCGCCAAAAAGAATGAACGAAAAAAAAAATTTTAAAAAAAAAGAAAGAAAAAAAGAAAAAAAATAAGCAAGGAACCTCACTTGCGGACATTGGGCACCAGCATAAGCAAGGCCCAGACCCATTATTGCACCAATTTTGATAGAAGAATCTTCTTTATCTACATAATCAGCAAGAAGTCGCAATGCCTGAAAAAAGAAAACTGAGATTTCAAATTACATATAACAATCTTAGGTCTTTTTTGCAAAAAACGTGACCTAGAACTCACGGGATCACATTCATGCTCGACACCGCAAGTCAAGATACCAACTCCTAACAATGCACCAGCAATGACATTTTTGTCATCACTGTGGAAATACTTATCAATTTGGGCAAGTCCAGAATCAACATCCCAGAGCAGAATCATACCCTACAATGTGTGAAAATGATAATCCTTCAATAAAAGAATTTGCAACAACAAATCGACTGGTAGTAGAGAACACAATACCAGACTTGCTGCAGCACTGGCTTTTCCATGTTCTCCATTCTTAAAGACCCAGTTTCCTGAAGAACCACCACTTGAAGCTTCAGATGGAACTGTCATTAACTTGTCCTGTGACAATAAAACCAGTAAACGATACATGAACCTGCCCCTAAATATTTGCCTCTAAAATTTCCTATGTAAATGAACCACACTTTTACCTGACCAAAGCCAGCATTCACGAATGCATTAACAAATGTAGCTGCCAAGTTCTGGCTGACTGAATTAACATTTGCACCAGCACTAGCCCGGCCATGGAGCAAATGTGCCTGGTTAAATAATACCAGGCTTAATGAAGAAAACAACTTAGGAATAACATGTGCTTAGAAATTCCTTTAAAAGATGCAACAATTACTTCAACTATCAATATCAAACATGATATCAAGAGTTAGTATGGATATCTTAGAAATCTCAACCTTATAAATATCCTCGGGAGATTTGGGCTCCATGACCTCTATATCACGAGCAAGCATAAGATAACCTTCACTTAACTTGCCGTTGTTGGTAATTCCTTGCAATGTCTCCCTGCATTCATCATCTCCAGACATCTCTTCATCGAGAACAAAAGTTATACGCTGTATGAAAGAAATTCAATGAGCAAACAACCATTTGCATTCAATCAAAAAGGAAATTAACTAGATGTCATGCAAAAGGGGTAAATAGTGCAAGCCCAACTTCTAATCAGACATCTGTTATCTTTACATTTGCCTTTCTACTTGCCATAATGACTTTAACTGTGATTTAGGTGAGATGTTAGCTCCTAACCAAGCACCCAACTTTACAGATTTTGTGTGTATCATACAACCTATCATTTTTTTTTTCTTTTTTTTTTTTTAATATTTATAGACATGGATTACACACCCTATCTATACAATAACTTTACCATCAACATCCCACCCAAAAAGAATAAAAAATATGGCATGCCAGATTATTTTAAAGCAAGGGACAAGACACCAAATTGAGATATCATGTCTAACAGAGAGGTCATGAAGCAGAATAAAAATTACATGACTAGAGTCTATACAACACCTCATACTATAACAATCAAGCTGAAATTTAAGAACAGGGAAAGATACCATTTCCATGAATAAACCAGTAGCTTATAGTATTTTCATGGGAGAGGCAATCTTGAGAGTTAAAGCCAAGAAGAAATCAAAATGAATACATGATTCATTAAGGAAATATATGAGTTCTACAAATCTTGAACCCACCACTATTATAATAGAAAAACAAGACTTACATGTTGACCAAGAATGTAACAAAATTGCTTCTTTAATAGCAGATCATCACAAGTCGTAAAAATCTGATACACATACTGCCAATAAATAAATAGTGTTAGATAAACATCAGAAAAGTGGGCAGTGAGAAGACCATCCGACCATTCTATCTCATTTTCCTGAAATGTGAAGATATAATAGTTATCCAGTCATTATCAACAAAACTTAAAATCTCAAATATATTTGTATCCAGTGTCATTATTTATTTTACACAGGCAAAGACGGAGAATAAAATATTTGATGTGCCTAATTAAGTGCAAACCTGCAAGTTGTCAAGGAATAGAGCAATCTGAAGTGCACTTGGGTACTCTTCAAATTTTAGATAAATTGCAAACACAACATCTAGAACTGGCAAACCATCTGCATCAGGAATGTATCTGCAAGATGTTGAAATACTAAATGCCAGAATACATGTGTTTTTGTCTTGCAAAGAGAAAGCTGCAAGGCTACTGTGCTTAGCAAAATCACAATACCATGAGGCACAAAAATGAATAGCAATTTGGCCCCCTAAAGAATTTCTGTTATTTGAATGTCATCTTCCAATCAAAGAACAGAAAACTGAAGGCTACATTTCTGTCCTCTAAATTTCATCATGTAGAAAAATAAAAAATGTCATGTTACATGTAAGAGTAGTGTGCATCAAATACACACATATATGAAGCACCTTTTCCAATAATCTGCACAGAGAGAGAGAGAGTAGACAAAGTCAATATACTTATGTGCTTGGCAGGGCTCCCTCTTATTAGCCATCAATAGAGACGCAACTACATCAACCTGTCACTCCCCAAGTGATACATTAACCTTTCTGAATATGGGACCCAAACATAAGTTTTCCATCCCACCCCCTCCCCCAGCTTTCAATCTTTTCCCAAACAACTCAAAAGCTCCTAAGACAATGCTTAAATTGTTGCTCCAAAAGAAAAAATACAAGTATTTTGCTTTGTCTGTCACTGTAATATAGGTACATGAGCATGTATGATTATAAGATACTCAAACTCACTTAAATTCATCGCCTACGTTTGCAGTAAAATCATTTATTAAATTATAAAATTAATTTAGAATTAGAAATTTAAGTTATTTAGATAATCTAAACCTTCTTGAACTTGTAGCAAACTACAACGCAAAACTTTGAGAATCAGTTAAAACAAAATGTTAATCAACTACTCATTGCTCAAACCACACAGTTATCAGGAAATAGACTACCAATTAAATTTAGGGTTATTTACACGAAGACCCCCAAACTATTGAGAGAAATATCACTTTGACCCCTTAAACTATAAAAACGTACAAATGGACGCCTTAAACTATTGAGAAGTATCACTTTGCCCCCTAAACTATAAAGCGTACATATGGACCCCTAAACTATAAAAGTGTATAAATTGGACTCCCTAACAGAAGGGGTCAAAATCAAATACACCAATAGTTTAAGGGGTGCATTTGTACGCTTTTATAGTTTAGGGGGCAAAGTGATACTTCTCAATCGTTTAGAGGGTCTATTTGTACGCTTTTATAATCCAGGGGGTCAAAGTAATACTTTTTAATCGTTTGAGGGGGCTCTTAAATTTATTTTGTGCATCACAATGGTCTACGATTTTAATAGGATTCAAATTTCGAATTCTAATCTAAAAAGAAAAAAATTCTTATAGCAACTCAATACATAATTTAGATACCAAAACAAAAGGCATACAAAAGACAAATAAACGTTCAGTCCTGCAAACTCAAAAGTTAATTTAAGATTCTCGGGATTCACTAACCTATCTGCACTGAGGAGGTACAGGCATGTCCTTTTATAGTTCGTACTGTCCACGTGCTCCAGTACCGAATAAAGTTCTTCAACCTGGAATAATTCAAGATATCTTTTACATGCAATATTTTTAAGAAAAGTGAGAAAAATGACAATGTATAATACCTGCATCAGAAGATCTACAGCCTCAAATTCGGCATTGTGCTGTAAGGCAGATACAACAAAAACTAGAAATAAATCCCCATGAAATGTTGTCCCAAGCTATATTTTGACTTGCTGTTCACATAAAAAGGAAAAGAAAGAAGGGCTCTATTTTGACTTAATACATTGAAACAAATTCACATAATATGTCAACCTAGGAACCATGTACTGGTATGTTATGGGTAGACTAATACCCCCCCCCCCCCCCCCCCAAAAAAAAAAAAAAAAAAAACTTTAAAAAATAGGATACGGGTATTGCTAGGGTACGAAAAAGGTACAATTTTATAATTTGTAATAGTGCATGATATTAGAAAATTAAATACAAAAAATAATGAAAGTCACAATTAGAAAATATAAAACAACAGACAAAGATAGAAGAAAAAACTGAGTTGAAGATGGGTACTCCAAGAGAGAGGGTTGTTGAAAAAAAACAGGGAAGAAGATGGAGAGAGGGAGAGTCGGAGAGAAGAGAAAGCCAAAAAAGAAAGCGAGTTTTTTCCAAATATTTGATAATTGCAAAAATACACTATTTTTAATTTTAAAAAAACAAAAAACAATATAATTGTTCATGTAGCCGACCCCATTTGATGGGACTTAAGGTTTGGTTTTGTTTGGTTACATTTATATCTCAACATATCCACAAAAATTCCCAAAATGTATCTATCTCATAACTGAGGGTTGTTTTGGGAACTACCTATTTTAGTTGGTTTTTTAACTTTTATAAAAAGACGTACAAAAAAATAGAGAAAATAGTTAACTTTTTGGTAGTGACTTTTTTCACTTTTTGGCTATTTGAGGTGGTTCCCAAACTTGGCCCAAGTTGTATTCATCCCACATTTGAGCCATACCCATCCTTTACCCTAGCTATACCCAACATTCAAAAAGTATTAGATTAAGTATTTCAGGTACCCAGTATGTGTGCAACCATACCAGTATGCATACCCATACCAAGTATGCACCTTGTACTTATACAACAACATTTTTGGAGTGTCAATGCTTCATAGATGTCAACCCTGTCTCCTAGTAACAAAGAGGAGAACCACTCAAAAATTGTTAAATGAGTCATTACCTCCATGAGAAAAGCAACAATTTGTTCTACAAGCTCCATTAGATCATCAACAGACAAGTCTTCACTCTGAAATGATTTATGCAAACGAGGAAATACACTTAATAAAACAAAAGGGATACAACATAATTACCCCATTAATGTAATACATGTGCCACCACAAAAAGGAAAAAAAGGCCAAATTTCGTACCTGTGTAACTGAATGAGCTATTATTTGATATTATCAAGACAGTGCCCCCCATAAATGTCAAAAGCATGAATATTAACAGTATAACAGAAAACATGATAATATATTTAAACATACAAGACCTTGCATGATTACACAGTAAAAGCAAATAAAAGATATATATGTACTTAGTAGTAAGTAAGCCAACGAGAAAACCTCTTATAATATTTTTTTTAATAAGTAGAACTCTTATAACATTCAAAAGATAGGAATCATAACCTGTCGCTTCATATACTCTTCTACTATTTCTCCAGCTAAGTTCCTATCACAAACAAGTTACGCACTGATGAGGGTTAATAGAAATGAAAATTCAACAACAACAAAGTAAAATAAGAAGGTGGTAGGACTCATAAATTAAAATAAATAAATAAATAATAATAGTAATAATAATAATAATTCTTGTAATATGACCATGACATTAAAATAATACAATGCACATGTGCCGCAACATTACCGATATTACACAAAAAATGAATATAACATCCTGTTTATCACAACCATATATAATAATCAGAATAATATAGGGAAAAAATTTAAGAAGACAAAAAACGTTGCTTCTTGAATGCGACTAACACTACAAAACAAATAATCCAAACTAGGTCACCCCTAAGATTAGAAGTCAAAATACTTTTGTTCAAGACAAGTCACAATGTGTAAGGCCATGAAGATAAAAGCCTTTTAAATAAATAAACAAAATTAAATAGTTTGATATGCCAACACCCATCTGGGGTGAAAGGAAGTTGTGGTTTTTAGAGGGCCTTACAAATTAGAACATAAATTAAAATTAATTAGTGAAAAATAAATAAATTATATTTAATGTGTCCTAGACCACATTAATGTAAGTACCAAGCCAATCAACATCATGCCCTAAAACAAAAAAATTAGTTTCATTATACTCCACACCACAAAGTAGGCCACCATAAAATTTGAGACAAAATAAAATATCTAACAAATCAACAAAACAAGCAACGAATATTAACTGATACCCTTTTAATATTTAGTTTGATGATGCTCACCTCACATATTCATGGCCCCATGAAACTATATCACCTTCAGAGCCCAACAACCTGTACTTTAAGCTCTCCTAAAAGAATTGACATAATAATGGAAATATCATATATACTTCAGCACAACACAAAACCTAGAATTCAACAATATTTAGACACACTTCAGCGCAAACATCCAACATTCTATATCAAGTAAATTTGTTATTACCATAATACGCAAGTTGTCCAAGTATCATAAATATAAAATGTCAAAACCATATATTCATTACCGCATATGGGAGAATAGAGGATAATGGCATGGCCAAAAAGTTGCCTCACAGAACCAAGTAAGCTAATGTCAAAACAGAGTGATATTAAGAATGCATAATGAAATGTAAAACGTAAAATAATTCAGCATACCCGTTCTCCTTCTGCAGACATGGTCATGGCCAAAACTGAAAGTACATCTGCTAGTAAATACTGTGTTAAAAGGAAAATGTGAATCAGACAGGTCACAGTACACAAAAATGAATAACGGAAGGGGCCATCAAAACAGTTTGATACCTTCAGATCCGAATCTGCCAGTCTATCGTAGTATGCTTTTAGAGTTGCATAATGAGGACGCAAAAACTTTAATGGCTTTGGAACTGAAGTCATAGAGCTGGTTGAGGTCAGTATCTCCTGCCTGAAAGGCAAAGGTTTAGTTGCACTATCAAACCAAATTGTATTTGTATGAATGATTACGGGTCTGTTTGGACTTTTTTTTGCTTTCTATATTCATTTTCCGGAAAACACAGCCATGCGAAAAACTCCATTCACACATTAGTTAGCTGCAGACTGTCATGAAGCAAAACATCTATCAGGCATGCTGAAAGTTAAAAAACAGCTAACTATTAGACTTAAACATGCAGACAATTTTGGCATAAGTTATTTGCCAGTAGGTGTACCACTCCAATCGATTTACTGAGCAATGCAACAATCATCTAGACACAGTTCCAGTGCAAATGACAAATGTCGGGGAAAATAATAAATAAATAAAAAAAACTCTGAAATTGACATTTAGCATGTTACTGAATTACATTAAAAGATTATATTCTTTTATAAATACATGCATTGCCTATAGAATGTTATTGACAATACCTGTAACAGTTTCTTTTACACAGAAAAAATTCAAAACTGAAATTGTTAAAATCCTATTTAAGATCTTGATTGTGTCACAAAAAATATTAAATGGATTATTGATATCATCAATTAGGAACTAAACTAAGTGTAGTTTTTTAGTGATATTATATCGATTGAAAAATGTTAGAAAATAATTATTACAAAAATTAAATTAATAAATTTTGCTTCTCAAAAAGTTAGAAAAGTGAAACTTACATGAAAAAAATTTACAACTTGAAAATTAAGAAATAGTCATTTAAATTAATATTTCATTATCAAAAGACCTTAATTTGAGATCTCACCTAAGGCCCCAAAAATGGTTGTGCTACCATTGAATTAAAGATTATGGCCCACTCATGATTCTACATGCATTTTATATGCTAACCCTATTTGATCATTTGTAAATATCCTAAAATTCAATTAGCATTGATCTCATTTTTCAGTGAGTTCCTGATCATAACTGTTGTTACTCACAAAGTGCACTGCATAAGCTGAAAGCAAATAAACAATAAATTCTATCTCATTACAACAAATACTTTTAACTATTCCGTGGTGATCTTTAGTGATTCCAATATTGTGATTTGCTGAACAAAACCATAACGAACCTAAGATATAGGCAGACAAAATGGAAAAATACTTAACAATTAAGGGAAACCTCACAAATTGTTATCTAATAAAAGCTAGCTTTGCTACCCCACAAATTGAATCAGGGAAACCTCACAAATGGTAGTCCTGAATTCCAATGGCTCAATTTGTTGAGTGAGAAGATATAATAAGTTCCAATACTCAGTACCACAGATCATAACTATTCTTACAGCAAAAGGTATTCAGTTTTGCAGAACAAATTAGGGTAAATTACAAATTCACCTCCTGAGGTTTGCTTAAAATACAAATTGTCTCTTGTGGTTCTAGAAATTACAAATATCCCTTGTTAGAATTTGTCAATTAACAAAGTTGACTCAAAAAATGAAATTCGTAATTATCCTTATAATACAACAAGGAAAGTACCAAAATTGTTAATTGAAATATATATTGCTGATATTATTAAAAATTGTTAATTGACTTAACGGTTAATTAGTGAAATGAGTTATTTATTATGTGATCAGAAATTTTAAGGGCAGAATGTAATTTCTAGAATCACAAGAACAAGTAACTATGTTTGGTTCCAACAAATTGAGTCTACTTTTCAGAAAATTGAATTTTTGGTTTTTTGAGTTTTAGTGAATTTTTTAAATATTTTATGCAAATTTTTTATTTTTGGATTCATCTAATCGAAAAACGCTGAAATATGTTTAAAAAGTATAATATTTGTGAAAATTAATTTTAAAAAATTCACCAAATACAAAAAGATAAAAAAAATAAAAAAAAATTATGAAAATTCAATACATTTTTTGTATTTTGTTATATTTAGTAAATTTTTTTAAAGATTTTGGTACAATTTTTTTATTTTTTAAATATATTAAGATTGAAATTTTAATAAAAAATTCATTAAAATATTTTTAAAAAACTTAAAAATATAAAAATACAAATTGAAAACTTAGAAAATTGTTTTTGAAAACTATAAATCAAATTTTAAGTACACCTCAGGGGTTACCAAAGTCCCCTCACTAAGTTTTTCAATTTGTCAATATCTGTGAACTACAAAATTGAACCAAATAGTGTTTCTAGCATGAGCATCATTATCAAGCTCATTAGAGTCCTCTATTGGCTATTTTATAGCACACAACCATGGAAACACACTCCATCAAACTCAATTATTGACTAGCTAGTTTAGTTTAATATCAAACCACCAACTACATATAGCTAGAGAAAGAGGACTACACAAATGAAATAAAGAATAGAGAGTTTGTTGGAGAATGTATTAGATAATATTAAAATAGAAAAATAGACTTTCAGTTAAAATTTAACTAAAAATTTGACTATTTTGATGGAGATGCTCTGATAACCACACAGTTAGAGCATCTCTAATGCACTAAGCATATAATACTTGTTACTTAAAATGCCTAGTGTGATTCACTTTTTTCAATTCCAATGCACTAGGCATATGATTAGGCATTTTGGCTCAACTCATATTCACTAACTACATGGAGCTAGCCTTCAACGCTAGGCAAAATTTAAAAAAGTCACTTGCCAAACGAGGCCTAAAACTTTGACTATTTTGATGGAGATGCTCTGATAACCACACAGTTAGTAGCATATAGTATGACAAATTGCATTATTTTTGGAAAACACATTAAAAATTCACAAATACTGTGACTCTACCTCATACTCTGAAGGGCAGCCTCCTGTAAAGCCGTATCGGAGTCCTGAATCCTCTCCACATACAACTCCAATTGCTTCTTCAAAGCCAAATCCTCCTCTGACTGCACATTCACAGAGCCAAATGAGATTAAAATTTTGAAAAACTAAACAACATTGTTTCCTATCAGCAACCAAACATTGCATTGAACTTACAAGATCTTCGTCCTTCATCTCATTCTTCTTCTTCGGGATTATCACCGCATTGTTTGGATCACGAGCCATGATGACTGAGAGATTCGAAATTCTAGAATGCACGTAGTTTTATCGCAGATTTTGCGATACCTCAATGGAATTTTCTTCGATATCTAGAGATTAGCGAAGCTAAACCCTACGCACAGAGGTTTTCGTTTTATGCGTGTTCGCCCTTGGGTTCTTTCAGTGCTGGAAAATGATACTATGCAAAATGACTTGTATAAGAGCATTTCCACAAAACCTTCCAAATTTGGCGTGGGAAATGTTTTTAAATAGCGGGGCAAATTGATATATGTTAATTTGATATGGAAATTTTTTTTGTTGTTGTATATGTTAAATTTATTATTTAAAAAATAATAATTGGTGATAATATCAATTTTTTATTGCATATGTTAAATTTATTATTTTATCATTTTTTAAAAAATTAGTGATAAATCTAATCTAAGGGAGGTGTAAGGCATTAGATTCAGTGAATATTTTTTGTTAGTAAGAAATCTACGCTTTGTGAAATAGTTTGGCAGGAAGTCGTAAAAGATATTTTGTTTCTAATTTTATTCCTTGACTTTTTCTATCTATTTGACTTTTTGTTGACTATCTGTTCAAATTTTTTGTCTCTCGGTTTAAATTTATATTTATCTGTTCAAATTTTTTGACTATCTGTTCAATTTTTTCCCCTATTTGTTCAATTTTTCTTCTAAATTTTATCTATCTATTCAATTTTTTCCTTAAAATTCTATTTATCTGTTCAATTTTCTATATTTCTGTTCAATATTTTCCCCTAAATTCAATGTATTTGTTCAAATTTTTTTATATCAATTGAAAATTTGCATTAAGTTTATTATCTGTTCAATTATTTTTTCCTATCTGTTGAAATTCAAACTTAGTATTCCCTATCTGTTGAATTTCACAAGCCTATTTTTTTCTTGTCCGTTTATTTTTTTATCTGTTCAAATTGTGATATATATATATATATATAGTCTCTCCCCTCTCTTTTGTTCTTTTTCCCTATCTGTTGAAATTTTCTACCACTATCACTCAAATATATCTAGTACATACACACATATATCTGTTTAAATTTTTATTTTTTATCTATTCATTCACCAAAATGAATGGATTCTCCTCTTTATCTTCTATCTCTCTTACTTGTCCCAAAAAAAAAAAAAAAAATTATAATCTATTTCATTACCATCAATAACAACTACAAAACACATACACACGAAATAGTTTCTTTGCTAGATAGACCATATTGCTAATTTTGTGAAAGTGGTTTATAATAATTAAATCTGGTAGAGACTTGATGAAACTAGGACCTTTAACTACAAACAGAGAAGGAAAATGAGTACTTAAAAAAAATAGAAAAGCAAAAGAACCTTTAACTACAAACAAAAACAAAACAAAAGTTCCATCCATGTTGACTATTCTCTCCCCCACCCCCAACCAATACAGAGAATATAAAACAAAAACAAAAAGCAAACAACAAAAAAATCAAAACAAAAACAACTTCAACCCCAAACAAACACAAAAAAAAAAAAAAAAAGAGCACACACACACTTCTTCCATTAGAGAATGAGATTAGAGAAGAGGAAAGGATAAGTATTTAAAATCTTAGGGAATTATTTCAAAAGGGAATTACTTAGCATCTTATTGGCTGCATCCATGTTTGTTTTAGGATACCGGATCCATTTTGTTTCAGATTCTTAACAAAGAACTAAGAACCAAATAAAGAAGTAAAAACCAAACAATGGGTGTTAACAAAGAGCTTTGAGACCCATTTTCCCTTAACCCATTGTTAACATGAAACCCATTAACCTTGATTGTAATAATACTTGGGATTGTTTGGAATTTGTTTATTTAATGTACGTCTTTATTTTTTATAAAAAGTTATATAAAAATAATAAAAAAATCATATAACTCAAATAAGAAATACTTATTTAATGCATTCTAAAATAATCCTGTAGATATTATTTAACAAGAACATAGCACTATAAATTTTAAATGATTTTTTGACTTGAGTGTTTTTAAAATTTTACATTTATTTTTTTTGACAAATTGATGAAGGTTAAAATTGGTGTAAATTTAAAAATTGTTAGTAATCATATATATATATATAAGTAGTGTTTTTCCTTTCTTATGTGGCATATTATAAGGTTTTATTTTTCTCTAAAAAAGTCACATAAGCATGCATTTTGTTTCGAAAAGTGAAGTTGGCTTTTGCATGGCTTGGGAAGAGGGTTTGGAGGCTTTTTTGGATATCTGTAACAAGGAATCCCGTTACAGTTATTAGGATTATATTGATGCATTTACTTATGCATTTTATTACCATAATCCCCCTCGGAGCCATTCCTGGTTTCTCCGCATTGTTCCCGACATCCTCAAAAACGATCTCCCCAACTGGTTTCTCGTTTGGTGGGATAAGTTTGGGCTCCAGTTATAAATTTTTCCAGAACCTATTCGACAGGATTTTAATTAATGGCAAATTGCCTACAGCCGTCTTCCAGTATACAAGGACATTTCAATGTCTAAATCTGTTGTCCATTTTGTCATTCGCTTTGAAATTCCATGGATATAGAAGTGGGATTTCCAATGTGATTATCATAATAAAATCCCACGACTCAAAAGAGTTTTCTTTGTGAAGTGGTGGACAAAGGGGCTTGATATCCCTAAGCAACAACAAGAGACTTTACAGAAAATCTATGCTCATACCAAGGCATGCTGGAATGCTATTCCTAAATTACTCCCAGCAACTCCAGTAATGAAGAATCCGTTTTTACATATTCAAACAGAATTACGACAAAAGTATCCCAATTTGTCCGAACAGGAATTAATTATCAAAAGTATGGATTATATGAAGGAACAGTTCCTTCAGTCCCTATCCAGTGATGATACCAGTATGAAATCTGTCTCCAGCAGTCAAGAACCTGATCCAAAAGAAGACCCAGATCAGGATGAAAATGAGTTCGCAGTCCTTGCTGGTGAATCTCAAGACCCTGCCGACAATGAACCTAATCTTGGTGATTTTTGGGACTCTTTGACTAGTCTCATTTCAGAAAAAATTGAAACGAAGAAGACAGGAAAGGCTGCATGACCTTGTCCTCCACCATTACTACGTCGGCATAAAACGACAAATTACCAGGATAACAACTTTCGGCAAAAGCAGATTCCTTGTCTGTCATCCAGTCCTACCACCTAGCTGTCCAGTACAGGACAATAAAGATAAGGTGCTGCGTCAGCTAAGGATAAAGACGATCGACTGCACCCATCTAGAACACACCACCTGTCCTCACCCTTATTTTATCCTATCTTTTATGTATCTATATAAGGGATAGTCTCACCCTTGTTGAGGACAAGTTTTTTTTTTCAAAATGTTTTAAGTCTTAACATAAGTGTGCTCTCTCTCTGTGCATCTTTCCTATTTAATAAAGTTTGTAGTTCTGATTGTAAGTATTTCTCTTTTAATCTTTTAATATTTTAATGTATGCCTATTGATAGACTTGTTGAATTACATGATTTATTAACATATTATAATTTGCGTCGTAATTTCTGGCTTACTATTGATAATCACCATTTGCAGTCTGTAAGAACACAACAATTACAGAATATTAATAATCAAATACAGTTAATTGAGCAGCAAAACTAGGAGCAGATCTGCTTGTTGGCAACGGCCGTTTGGCCACCTCCTCCTCTACAGTAAATTCATAAGACCATATATGGCATGATTTGAATTTAATATAATAATAATATGAATAGTAGTATTCCTGGGTTTGTGCTAAGTGAGGGTAGAACCGAGTTAGGTTAAGTGGGACGTCATCCAAGTTGCATAGAGATAGACCGGTCAACAGTGATTGCGGTTAGGTCATATCCTTGTAAGTCGTTGACAGACGTGCTTAGCTTTACCCTGTGTAAGCACCTCTCTTGGTATCAGAGCCAAGTTTAGTACTATTTGTATTATAATTATATTTTATTAAAATTATACATATATGGTCCCTATACAACGTTATGAGTACTGCACCTACAGATGATACAATCACTACAGTAGCCAATACAGTAGCTTCTACATCAAAAGAAGCCGAGTTAGTCGCCTACCAGGATGTAAAGGAAGCCTTAGATAAATGGACTATCCCTAAAGTTAAACCAGACACTATCTATAAGATAGGAATCTTTGACTTTACCAGTAGAAAAATAATTAAAACCTTTGAATATGCTGTTCCTATACAGAATGATGATAAGATTATGTATCTTCTTTACATACAGGACTTATACCCATTTTTACAAGAGTATAAGTATGTCCATATAGGACTTGATCAGATTGCATTTAAACGCTTAACATTACTTGGGCAAAATACCAGTATCCAATGCACCCTTCGAGACGGAAGATGTCTTGATTGGAGAGCATTCCTTATGGGAGCTATTGAAACTAGCCTTTCTTATGGTCCAGTATATTTCAACATTTATCCAAACCTAAGTATCGCACTTATTGACCCTAATCTGTCAAAAGTCCTAGAGCTTAGGATTCTTTCTAATGGATATCAGTATCTTCTAGGATCACCTCCGTTTACAGTTATTTCTAGGATTCATTTAAAATTCTTAACTACTCTGAATCCTTATATCAAAAAATAGAGTGAATTAGGACAGTTCTAATTGATACCAACCTTTTTAGTAGCCAAGTTGCAGTTCCAAGAATGATACTTTGGCAGAATATAACTTTTCCAGAAAGATGGCAAATTCCTAATGTCGTTCCAGTTAGATCCATCGTTCGCCAATCTCTTGATGACGTTATACAGACACAAGGAGGGAATGTATACCTCACTTTCAATAGGCCACATAGGCCATTATCTAGAAGCATGTCTAGTGACAGTTTTAGAACTGCTCCATTTTACAGGGTCGATCTACCTAACTCCTTTAGACAATCCACTTTAGAACCTATCGAGTTTGTATTACAAGGAATGTCATCTAGACCTCTAAGTGATACAAATCCTGATAATACTACAGATTTTGTTGTTCAAGGAACTCAGTTTTCAGAAAACCAAATACCACACGGGGAATATGAATCTAGAAGGCCTTATAGTCCAACGGCCAGTGACATGAATTTTGAAGTGTAATGGATTTTACACCATGAAGTGAAAATCGAAAAATCCTAAATCGTGATTTCTTACAGGAAAAATACAGAGAATTTAGAACATAGTATTTTAAAAATCATAGTCCTACTCAACTACAACAAATCAAACAACAATATTATTCCCATTTAGAGGACTATCAGAAACTTTAATCTTTTCTTTTATGGTACAAGGAAACTTTTCCTATTCCAAAAACTCAAATAAATGTTCTTGAAAATATTCAGAAAACCTGGTTTACGACAGATGACCAAAGTATAACATCTGTTCATCCACCCCCACAGTCATTAGAACTCAAACCTAGTGACACAACATCCAGTAAACCATTAGTTATTACTGTTTTTGTGGAAACTCCAGAAAGAATATCCCAAAGAGAATCTATATTAGTCAAAGATATTATTCCTTTGATCAAACAACATAATTATACAAATCTCTACTGTCAAACAGTAGGAAAACAGCTAACCAGAATTGAAGAAACTATCGTTCACATCAAAGACAATTATAAGGTCCAACCTAAGCCTGAGTCCTTAATACCAGTAACTATTAAACCAACTTTAGAAGTGACTAAGTTTAATCTTAATTCACAGAAGCAGAATAATGAATTTATGGAAACCCTAGGTAAAAGAATTAAGGATATTAACATAGGGGAATCCTCACAAATTAATATGATATCCAGCAAGCACCAACAAGATAATGAAGAGAATTATTAACATCCTACACTCTCGCAAATTACCGAAATTCAAAACAATTTTCAAGAAATGCTGACCTTTGTCAATCGGATAAATTATGGTAAAGGCACAAACAGAATGGCCTTAACAGGACCAAGTAGGTATTATTATCCTAGACCTACTCCCATGGATGTCCTTTACGAAGAAGATTTCCTCCAAACACAAAGATCTTATCATGGAAAAACCATTTATGAATGGAATATTAATGGGCAATCTAAATATCAAGTTTTTGAAACTATGTATCAGATGATAATGTATTCTACTGTATGCCAATAGAATGACAATATAGACCATCAAATAGCTCATTTCATCGTAAACGATTTTATAGGAATTCTCAAAGGATAGTGGGATAATTATCTCACTGAAACTCAATAGAATGAAATTTTAAATTCATTTAAAATTATAACCGATCCTATAACTGGTCATGGTCATCAAGAGCAAGATGCTGTTTACACTTTTATTCATACTATTGTATACCATTTCCTTGGTAATATGACTTCCGGCCTTGAAGACAAGAGTCGTGAATTATTACAGAATCTTCGATGTCCATCTTTATCTCATTTTCGATGGTATAAAGATGTTTTCCTTATGCGGATAGTGCGTCGATTTGATGCAAACAGTGAACATTGGAAAGCCAAATTCATTGATGGCCTTCTTACTCTCTTTGCTGAGAGAGTTCAAAAGAAATTACGTGACCGACACGATAAAATGACTATACCTTATAATGAATATACTTATGGACAACTCATAAGTCTTATTACTGAAGAAGGTCTTGCTTTATGCAATGAACTCAAACTCCAGCATCAAATGAAAAAACAACATCTTACTGGGAAAAAAAAGATATGTGAATTTTGTGAACAATTTGCCTATGATAGTAAAATCCAATATCCTTCTAAACATAAGAAACACAAGTTTGGAAAACCTTCCAAATACTACTCCAGAAACACCAGACAGTATAAATCTCCTAAACATAGTTACCAGCAAAATCAGCCTCAAAGATCTAAAGGCAAACAGAAAACCTCTTACAAAAGAAAAGACAAATCCACAATAAAATGTTATAAGTGTGGACAAACAGGACATTATGCCAATCGCTGTAAATCCAAAATCCAATAGAAACTTAATGAAATGGCAATGGATAATCATATCCAGCAACAAATCCTCCAAGCTATATCTGAAGAAGATACAAATACTAGCCCGAGTTCTGATGATGGTTTAGCCGACCTTTACTCACCCTCAGAGTCTGATTCAGAATCTAACTTTGGTTTACAAAATTATCCCTGCAACCAAAATAATATTAACCAAATTTCAGAAGCAAACTATTGGAAAGCAATAGTCAAAATGAATGGACTTGACATAGGAGGACCTAGTCTCAATGTCCTTACTGATAATGAACAGCAAATGTTAAACATTGTTGACCAGATCACCAATCCAGAAATGAAATTAATTTTTTTAGAAATATGTTATCAACAACATAAAAAAGAGGAAATTGGCCTTCCTCCTAATCATTGTAGTATGAGAGAAGTTTATCATTGTTTACGAACACCTTCTCCACAGGAAAAACCTACAACAATCCAGGACCTCAAGATGGAAGTTAATGTTTAAAAAACTGAAATTAAACATCTACAAATTGCCAACTTAGCAATCATTGCTGATATTAAGAAAATTAATACTTGGCTTAACCAACAGAAAGACTCAATCAAAATAAAGATATTACTGAAACCAAATCTAGCAGTAGTAAGACTGACCTTTTTGATAATCAGTATTTAATGCTGATGAATTAGGTTACTTTCCAAAAATGGTATATCAGAATAACATTTATTATAAAACCAAATTTTATAATCAAAGATGCTGTCGCTCTTGTGGATAGCGGTGCGGATATGAATTGCATTCAAGAAGGATTAATTCCTACTCAATATCTCTAGAAAACTACCCAATCACTAACTAGTGCTAGTGGTAATTCCATGTATATTCGTTACAAACTTCCAGAAGTTCTTATTTGTAATCAGGGCGTTTGTCTTCCAACTTCATTTGTTCTTATCAGAAATATGTCTCAAACTATTATTTTGGGACACCATTCTTGTGTTTATTAATGCCTATAACCAAAGTGGATTCCATTGGCATCCATACAACCATTAGTAATAAACCGATTATTTTTTAGTTTATTACAGAACCTTATACAAAAGAATTAGATCAAATCAAAGATCTAGTTAATTTTAAGGAAAAACAAATTAATTTCCTTCAAATAGAAATTCATTTCCTTACTACAAAACAAAGATTACAACAGTCTTCTTTACAGATTAAAATCAAACTAATTGAAAAAGAATTTTATACATAAATCTGTAGTAATGTTTCTAATGCTTTCTAGGAACGAAAGAAACATATAATTTCTCTTCCATATGAACCAGGATTTGATGAGCGCCCAATTCCTACTAGGTCTCATCCCAGGCAAATGAAAGAAGAGTATTTAGAACTCTGTAAAATAGAAACAAATACTCTTTTATAGAAAAAAACTTATTCTGCCCAGTTATTCTCCTTGGAGTTGTACAACCTTTTATGTTAACAAAAATGCAGCGATTGAAAGAGGTGTACCAAGATTGGTGTTTCACACAAACGATGATTATAAAGTCTCTACCTTGTAAACCTTTGGGTAATTAGATGAAAATTTTAAATTGTATATATTTAGTAGATAAGCTTTGTGATGGAAATGATGTTTGAATTGTTAGAATTATTATATCCACTATGGGAAGTTTTCTTTTAAATATGGAGAATCTTTTGTTGGTTGTAGCAAGTGTATAGATAAAGCTTTTTGGAAGCTTGTGAATACTGGATCAATGTGGAGGTTATTTCATTTTATTTATTTATTTTTTTTTTATTCCATTTAATCTGTTGGTCATACATTTATTACTATTGGAATTTTTTTAAGTGTGGTGCATTGATATTGATAAAATTGTAATGTTGATTGGATATATATGTATGAATGTTGTTGTTTTATTTACAAAATGGTATACCTTTATTTTTTATGGATATTTTTCATTTTTTGTGCAATTTTACAATCATTTGATGTGCTTATAACTTTGATTAAAAAAAAATTCCCTGACATTATTTTCCTTTTTCTTTTGTATAGATGGGTGAACTCGTACACGAAGCTAAATTGTACAGGACTAGTTGGCACTTGTTACATTTTTTGAAGAATTATATATTTTTGAATAGATGTGTATGGAAAATATTTGGGTAGACTACTAGTTATATTTTTTGATAGATGTGCATGGATAAAAATTTAATACATAATATAACAAGTACTTGTTATGTTTTAAATTTATATGCTAGATGGATGTGAATTGAATGATTATATAGATTACATTATATTTTTAATTGGACGATTATGTAGTATGAAATTACTTGTGGATGGAAACTTATAATAGTTGATGATTTTAATTAAACAGATTAAGGATTGGATGATTTATGTATTTTGTTGGATGTTCATAATTCAGTTGATTTTGTTGGTTTCAATGATTCTTGCTAATTACAGGTTATATTGAATGGATTTGATGGGTTATTATATTTTGATAAACAAAAAGAATTGAATTGGCGACCAAAAATTGGTTTTTTTTTTTCCCTCTTTTGGTGACCAAGTGATTAGTCGGGAAAGATAAGTAATACTTTTGCCAACTAAAGTTATTGGTCGGTGTATCACCACTCACATTTGGCGACCAAAATGTTGATAGGCAAAAGGGTACATTTGGCGACTAAATAATTAGTAGGTAAAATTATTAATTTTGGTAACCAAAGAGTTTGGTCGCGAGTAGATCTATTGCCGACTAACGTTTTAATCGGGTAAACATTACTTTTGGCGACTAGTAGGTTTGGTTAAGGAGTATTACTTTTGGCGACTAACATGTTCGGTCGTGGAATATGATAATTGGCGACTAACATGATTGGTCGAGAAAATATGACTTTGCGTGACTAAAGTGTGTTAGCTATTAAATGGATTAGTCACAGTAATTATATATTTAGCGACAAAATTTAGTCGGCAAATAGAATTTTTTTCCTGACTAAAAAACTTTTTAGTCGTTAATTACTTTTTGCGACCCTCAATTGGTGACCAAAGTGGCGACCAAAAAAATTAGCCACGGATAACTTTTGCCGACTAAAAATGAATTTTTGCTGACTAAATTTTTAATCGGCAAAAGTGCGAATTCCTATAGTGCCACCACTGACATACTTGCACCCCCCATGTAATTGTAATTTTTTTCTCCAATTCCATATTGTTCTTCCAAAATTTTATGGTTTAGTGGTTGAACCCACGTGGTCGTAGGTTCGATTCCCACAGAAGGCGCCAAATTGTGTGTGTCAATTTCTGACCACACTGCCAACTAAGTACTCAGCTGGAGAACACCGGCAGAATAGATTAAGCCCGAACGACTTGTTACAAAAAGAAGAGATTCCGGCGGTGGTTCGTCCACCTGGGGGCACTCCGACGATCAAGTCAGTTATCTCTCAAAGATAGCAAAAGTGCTTAACTTACTATTCAGAATAAAAAGCATACCTTAGACTCATGAGGGTGCCTCTCTTTTATAGCCAACACAAACCTAGTCCCAATAGAAGCCTAGCTTCAATGGACTTAAGATTACTGCTAATTTTGGACTCCCAGTAGGATTGGGATAAACTCTCTAAGAGTCTTATCTTTACCCAAACTGAAGTCCTCTCTCATTTTAGGACTCTTGTCCCTTATCCGTTTATCCCAGATTCCGGTATCTTCGTAGATAACCTCGGCTAGCCAAGATCATCTCGGCGTCATGACCAGGACATGTGGCACCTTGGCTAGTACTTCGGTGACACCTCGGCCACGTGTTGTCATTCAAAAATTATGTGTGTCAATTTCCGACCACATTGCCAATCAAGCACTCAGTTGGAGAACACTGACAGAATAGATTAAGCCCGAACAACCTGTCACAAAAAGAAGAGATTCCGGCGGTGGTTCGTTCACCCAGGGGCACTCTGACGATCAAGTCAGTTATCTCTCAAAGATAGCAAAAGTGCTTAACTCACTATTCAGAGCATAAAAAGCATACCTTAGACCCATTGGGGTGTCACTCTTTTATAGCCAACACTTACCTAATCCCAATAGAAGCCTAGCTTCAATGGACTTAGGATTACTGCTAATCTTGGACTCCTAGTAGGATTGTGATAAACTCTCTGAGAGTCTTATTTTTACCCAAACTGAAATCCTCTCTCATTCTAGGACTCTTATCCTTTATCCGCTTATCCCGGATTCTGGTATCTTCGCAGATAACCTCGGCCTAGCCGAGATCATCTCGGCGTTATGACCAGGACACGTGGCACCTCGGTTGGCACTTCGGTGACACCTCGGCCACATGTTGTCATTCAAAAATTATGTCCCCACAACTGCCCCCTAGGTTCTATTACCTCGGCATCCTGAGGTGATGGAACCTATATCATTCATTCCTTTAATCATGACCCCGGTTTAACTTCAGCTTGTAAATTTTTCTTAAAATTTCAACAAGTGTTAAACATGACATCGGTTTAACTTCAACTTGTAAATTTTTCTTAAATTTCAATAAGTGTTAAACATGACCTCAGTTTAACTTCAACTTGTAAATTTTTCTTAAATTTTAATAAGTGTTAAACATGACCTCGGTTTAACTTCAACTTGTAAATTTTTCTTAAAAATTTCAACAAATGTTAAATATGACCTTAGTTTAACTTCAACTTGTTGAAATTTTTCTGTGTGTCAATTTCCAACCACACTGCCAATCAAACACTCAGCTGGAGAACATTGGCAGAGTAGATTAAGCCCGAACGACCTGTCACAAAAAAGAAGAGATTCCGGCGGTGGTTCGTCCACCCAGGGGCACTTCGACGATCAAGTAAGTTATCTCTCAAAGATAGCAAAAGTGTTTAACTCACTATTCAGAGCATAAAAAACATACCTTAGACCCATAAGGGTGCCTCTCTTTTATAGCCAACACAAACCTAATCCCAATAGAAGCCTAGCTTCAATGGATTTAGGATTACTGCTAATCTTGGACTCCTAGTAGGATTGGGATAAACTCTCTAAGAGTCTTATCTTTACCGAAACTGAAGTTCTCTCATTCTAGGACTCTTGTCCCTTATCCGCTTATCCTGGATTCCGCTATCTTCGCAAATAACCTCGGCCTAGCTGAGATCATCTCGGCATTATGACCAAGACACGTGGCACCTCGGTTGGTACTTCGGTGACACTTCGGTCACGTGTTGTCATTCAAAAATTATGTCTCCACAATTTAGTAATTTGTTTTTTTAATTATTACCTGATTGAAGATATAAATAATGAAGTTATCCATTTTTCTATAATAGCAAAAGCTTTTAAATAAATTGGTAGCTAGTGACACATGTTTAGCCTGCTTATGAAAGAGTTTTCTGAGGATTGATAGTTAACAATTTAACATTATTATTCAAAGGAAAAAGGAAAAATTACTAAGTTATCAACCAGGACTTCAATGAAGCAGAGAGAGAGAGAGAGAGAGAGAGAGAGAGAGAGAGAGTCCTCATGATTATTACTGTCTTATATTGATAACAACTATTACAAAAATTATTAGCTTCATACATCAAGCTCTTCTTGCTCAGTCTTGGAAAAGAAAATAGAGGTAATCTGATTGACTTTAAAAAAAAAAAGAAAAAAAAGAAAGAAGGAAAAGCCGGTTTATTTATTTATTTATTTTTTGAAAAGGTGAAAATTTTGCAAACTTAGATGGATCCGTTTGGGGACTTACTTTTTTAGTCAATTAGCTAAATTAGCCAAAAAGCTAACAACTCATACCAAAAAGTCAAAGATTCTCTTTTCTCTCTACTTTTTGCACATCTTTTCGTAATTAGCTAAAAAGTCATTCCAAACATACAAGTTTTTTTTATCTACCTTTTTAGCTAAATAGCCAAAAAGTTACTAAATTAGCCTGTTTCCAAACGAGGTGTAGGAAATGTCGTCAAATTTAGGATTATTTTTTGATTTGAAATCGCCAAATTGTTTTTAGGATTTCAAGCGCAACTGAGTGGTATCTTGGGAATTCCATGAAGTTGTAGTTCCCCCAATACACTATCAAGAGATGGAGGTTTTAGTCCAAGAGGAAGTGGCAGCCATGGCTTTGATAAAGCATCTCCAATAGCTGTATCAATGCTCTCTTTCGACTGCAAAACAACATTGACAAATAGTCAAGACAAGAAATCAATTATTGTTTCTAATTTATGGAAGACACATCTCTCATCATATTAATAAATTTTATGGAGCAATTAGCAACTTAAACAACTAAATCAAATTGGAAATGAAAGAGTCATTTAGTGGAAATTCAGAATTTAAACAACTTTATAAAAGGGTCGATTCTAAACTTTTAGAGGCTCTAAGTGAATACCACTTGAAAAGACAATCAGCTTAAAAAGGAAATTATCACAAAAACAAATTAAAAAATTAAAAAGACAAAATCTAGTCATGTTACTTATTTTAATTTATTTATTTTTTTTAATTTTTTGAATATATGTTAGGGCAAAAAGCACTTATTCTCCTATGATTTTGGGTTGTTACAGATAACTCCAATGACGTTTGAAAATATGTAGACATTTTCCATATGATTTTGGACTTATTTGTAATTGTCACATTTTCCATCCAAAAAAATAGATGTGCAATTATTGTTCCGTTTGACAATTTTTCTCTAAAAATGATTTGATCAAAAGACCAAAATGACCCTACCCTTCACATGATTTGAAATGGATGTTATACTCCACCCAAATTGTAGCGAAAAGTGGAACCATCTTGGAACAATTAGTACTCCCTCTCCTTTTTATTTTAATTTGTTCTTTTTATTATATTTTTATCTCTTATTTATTTTATTATATATTTTTTTAATCAAATATTTTTTTGTTTAATTTGTCTTTCACTCTTTATTGTCTTTTTTATTTTTTTATTTTGTTGTTTATTTTTTTTAAGCTTTATTATACAATTTGTTAGGAATATTGAAATGTCTTTTGCAAGCAGTATTGGAGTAGGAAACACTTGATTATATTTTACTAAACTGTGTTATACAAATTTTTTTCTATTATATTTATATCTCTTATTTATTTTACTTATTTATTATTTTTATTTAATCAAATATTTATTTGTTTAATTTGTCTTCCACTCTATAGTGTCTTTTTTTATTTTATTTTATTGTTCATTATTTTTAACTTTATTATACAATTTGTTAAGAATATTGAAATGTCTTTTGTAAACAATATTGGAAGGGAAACACTTGATCATGTTTTATTAAACTTTATTATACAATTTGTTTATAGAATCATAAGAAATTGATCTTTTTCTTTAACAAATTAATTTTAATTTTTTTTAAAGAAAAATAGAAGACAAAATTCAATCAAAGATAACGAATTGGATTTCTCATGACATAATTTTTTGAAACTATTTTTAATGCTAAAATATATGTGACTATTTTTTGGTTATTTTTAGTGATTTTTTTTTTGGTATTAATTTGTATTATTTTTATTGTATGATTTGAGTTAATAAAAACACAAAATAATATTTGTATGGTTTAAATATTACCATCTTTATGGTTTATTATTATTTTTTTATTTATACAATTTAAGTTAACATTTGAGTAGTTTGAATATTATTATTATTAGTAGGGTAAATTATGCAAATGGTCACTGTAATTTACATGATGTGTCAATTTGGTCAATGTTGTTTTGATTGTTCAATTTTGCTTCTTTAACGAATTGTGTCATATTGGTCCAATAAATAACGGTTGTTAGGTTTAGTGGACGGAAAATCATCACGTGCTCAAACGATGTGTCAATTTGGAAACTACACGATATGTCAATTTAGTCCTTATTATTTTAATTTGCTCGATTTTGACAGGGATCAAATTGACACATCGTGTAAACTATAGGGACTAAATTGATACATCGTTTGAGTTTCTATCCACCAAACCTAACGACCGTTATTTATTGGACCAATACGACACAATTCGTTAAATTAAAGGGTAAAATCGAGCAAATTAAAACACCAGCAACCAAATTGACACATCGTGTAAGCTACATGGACCATTTACATAATTTACCCTTATTATTACTAATTTTGTACAATTTGAGTTAATATTTTTTATTAGTCTTAACTTTTTTTTAATAAATAAAAATAATATTTTTTTGTTCAAAAATAATTCTAAATAATTTTTATTTACATTAATTTCAAATCATACAAATCATTTTAATTATTTAAGTTTTTATATAGTTTTGAATTATTAATTTAAATTTTTAGTAAATATGTTAATATTAGTCTTATTTTAAAGATTTTGTTGATATTTTTTGAATAAAATTAATTTTATAAAAATTGAATTTATATATTAAAAATTATATGTATTTTATTAAAATAAAATTGGGTAAAATTTGTTCTATTTTTTAATTAAAAAAGTGAATTGAGTGATGTGATGTGATATGTGCTGTGTAAAGAGAGAGAAAGAGAGAGAGAGAGAAGAGAGCAGGAAGGTCCATGTGTGTGACGTGTGTGATGGGTGAGTGTGTCTATGTTAGCAAGGGTAGATTAGTTTTTTGACATAAATGTTAACGGCGTGACGATTGCAGATAAGTTTAAAACTACAGAAGAGATGTTTGCATATTTCCAGACGTCAGGGGCCATTTGCCTCAGCCCAAAACCAAAGGGTATTAAGTGCTTTCGCCCTTAATTATTTTACTTTTCTTCTTATTTTTATGTATATATAGATAAATACTTAACAAGAAATATGATTAAATAAACAATTTAATTCACAATATAACAAGTAACAATCAACTCAAATTGTAGAGATTTTAATTTTCAAGTCAAATATCAAACACTAAAGTAGAATCAGAATGATACAAAATTTGACAACGTATAAAGAGATTATCAAGGCTTAGGAGTTGTTTGGAATGTCCTAAATAAATATACTTTTTGGACTAAAAAATGAAGGAAAAAAAGATGGTTGTTTGGGATAACTTTGTGACTTTTTACAAAAAAATGTGTATTAAAATATTGTATAAAATAGTAAAATTACGAAATTACCCTCCCTGACACAGTCAACATTACTGCGCTGACTTTCTATCTCTTTTCAATTTTTATTTTATTTTATTTTATTTTAGTTTATTTATTTATTTTTTTTAATGGGAATGTGTGGCTTCAAATGTGCCACGTTTTCTTTTTGACTTGGGAAGTTGTGGCTGCACAGTTTTGTGACAGCACTATTTTTTGTTTTTATTTTTGTTTTTTTTTTCATCTGACAGATTTCCCGCCAAAATAAAGGTAAATAGTATGAACTTTTTTTTTTATTTTTTTAGTAAATTTTTGACTTTTTGAATTTTATACATGATGTCAAACCAGCCCTTAAATTGGGTTGGGGCAAAGTTTGGTAGAGTAAAAATCAAATAAGTTAAGCTTCCACTAATAAAAATAGTTTTGTTTTTGAGTTTGGTACTAATAAGCCATGTAGTATTTGCGTTTTGGCAAGTTAAAATCAAAATAATTAGCGGTCATCCACTAATAAAAATAGTTTTTTTTTTTTGGCTTTATTTATTTATTTATTTTATATCAACGAAATAAAGTTTATTGGTAAGAATTAAGGATAACCTTACATCATAAATCAATAAAGAAAAAAACAAAGACCAATAGGTGGTGCTATAAGAATCAAAACAAAGCCCAATGATTCCGCCTAAATTGGTACAACAGGATATGCCCAATCATTTGCAGCACCATTCCAACACAATGGTTGAAGATAGGTCAGCCGTGCAATATTTTCTAGCCCAAATATCGGGCCCAAAGCCAGGTTGCCCTTTGGGCCGGCTCCGCAACTATGTTTAATTTTTTCATCATTATTTAGACTTAAAAGTTAAATCTAGCTTCTAAATTTAGTGATGTGTCAGAAAAATGATTTGTTGATAATTAAATATTATTTAGTTATCAACAAATCATTTTCTTGATATGTCACTATATTTAAAAAATAGATTTTATGTCATCCTTCTTATAAGTAATATGCCAGTATCAATAATACAAATTAATAGTAAGACTTTTTAAATGGACATGGCTCCTCTCCAGTTACTAGAGAGGAGAGTTCGGTATTGGTGGGTCGTAATTCGGGTCCATGTTAATAATTTAAATCGTTTAATGTGTAGAACTCGTCGAGTATATTATCCTTGTAAAAAATCACTTTGATTAGATATCGATAACTATTTGATCAGATCACATTTTCAAAATAAATTTCAAAATAAATTGAGTCTAAGTATTGTCTGATCAAATGATTATCAATATTCAATCAATATAATTTTTTGCATGAATAATGTAGTCAACAGGTTTTACACATCAAATAGTTTGGATTATCGACATAGGCCCGGATTAAGACCCACCAATGCTGAACTCTACTTTTCTGTAATTGGAGAGGAGTCGGGTCCTTTTAAACTAATATAACGGTGACACCTGAGACAAAACATAACTTGGTCCTTAACAATATTGATTTTTTTTATTATGCAAATGTCATCATGTAAAACACTTTACTATATGTTTTGTAAGTAAAAACAAGGAGGAGAAAGAAGGCAAAAAAGAGGAAAATAATATGATAGAGAGAAAGTGAAGGGAGCAGTAGTCTCTCACCGGGTGAAAATCGAAGGGAGGGTGGGGACCTGTCAGTCTGGGAGGGACACCAATGCCAGGGTTGAGCCTGTACATGGCATCATTGGGTGGAATCCCGGGGACCGTTGGAGTGCCAAATCTCTGCAATTATAATAACCATGTGTCATTGAATTCCTTGTAGATGGAGCCAAGCTCCAGGCAAGTCCTTTTAACTTCTTTTGGTGCAGTTTACTTACAATTGTTTACAGATTATTATTATTATTATTATTATTATTATTATTATTTTTTTTTTTATTTTATTTTTATTTTTATTTTTTTTTTAAATTTTAAAACTTAGTGTAAGTGCGCTTAATGTAAGTTTTTTTTTTAGAGTTTATTATACAAATTTATTTTAAATAAACTAGAAAAGGTTGATTATTGAGAAGATAAACAAAGAATGCTTTTGTTTTCTATTTTTTAATTATTACTACATTTTTTGCTACCATACTAGATTTTTTTTTTTATAATTATTATTAGATTTATTGAGAAGATAAACAAAGAATGCTTTTGTTTTCTATTTTTTAATTATTACTCAATGTTTTTAATTATTATTAGATTTTTTGCTGCAATAAAGCATTAGAATACATAAATTAATCACAGAACTATACAAGCGTTTGTAAACCTATTTGTATTTGGTCCAAGGATCTCTGTTTTCAAATATTCCTATCCCATTGTCTCAAATTACTCACAACCATTCAATATGCCTTGAGATTCTATGATCTAATAGTTGTGAGTGATTTAGAATAAGGGGATAATAATATTTAGGCACAAGGAATCCTTGCTCATTGTTGTGTTAGTACTTAGTAGCACTGCTCCGAAACAAATAGTTACCGTAGTTGGCAGTGATGGCGGAAAGCAAGGTGTTCCCGGTGTAAGAGAATTTGGAACCTGAATAAAGAAGAGATGCCATTTTAGAGAGAGAGGTAACAAGTAGGGAGGGAGGGAGAGATTACCTTATGCCTTTGGTAGTGTTAGTGCCAAAATGATGAGTCTAGCAGTGGTCTTGGTGGAGAAGGATGTGTGGTTGGGTGGGTCCATGGAGCTGCCGGTGGTGGTGGAGATGGGGAAGGGAGTAGATGTTTGGGCCAGATGTGGATTAAGGATGGATCCTTGGAGGGATGACCCCAAACATGTAAAGGTCTGAAATGTTGCAACGGTCTCATGGGAGGGAAGCCCATGGTAGGCCGCGCAGCCACCCAAGGGCTCATAATATTCTTGCTTCCACCGCCGCCACCACCACCTCCTCCTCCTCCACCACCATATGTTTGCCGTCTCTGGCTCCAGCTTGCAGCTTCCGCTTCACGAGCTAGCAAATGTTTCCTATGCGATCGGTATTTCTGCACAGCCCACAATTCTTCTTCAAATTAGTGTCTTTCAGATTAAAGTTGCAAATCCATGAAAAATTAGTAATGCTTTGTTTGGTTAAAAGATTTGAGGAGGGATTTGAAAAGGGAAATGGAAAAGGTTGGTGAAATGTGAATAAAATATACCTATATTTCACCTAATTTTACACACTTTTTTCCTTTTCCTTTCCAAATCTCTTCTCAAATTCCCAACCAAAAACAGTGTAAAGGAAACTTAATTTGTGTATATCTACTTTCATTAGGTTTGAAATTCACTCTTTAGCTTTTTAAACAACAGATTAAAAGGCAGTGAACAAGGTCTTATTACAGTAACCAACATTCAAGTGCAGTAAAGTGCAATCTCAGACAAGATATGAAATTCCAATAAATTTATTTGCATAACAAAAGTGAATAATGAGACTTATTCTAAGAAAACTAACAAATCTATAACCCTAATAATGGTAAACAGGTCTGTGAAAATGAGTATATATAGAACAGAAAAACGATATAGAACTATTATATAGAAAGATATGACTTTTCGTGATTTTTTCTTTTAAAAATATATAAACACTGTAATCGTCATGATTAGAACTTACAAATAATATGGAAGCAAGTTTTTTATAAATAAAAAAAAAATCATAATTTAGTATTTTCCATAAAAATTAGTAACATTATCTTAAAATGCTTTTGAAGTATTTTTCCTTTTGAAGTAAGGTCTGAATAATATATATCCCTCTTTCTAAACCTAAGCACACAGAGAGAGAGAGAGAGAGAGAGGGAGAGAGAGAATTTTATCATAGTTTCTGTAGAAGTTTGCATACTTGAAAGAAAATAAAAGTAGAATGAAACAAATTAGAGAGAGAGAGAGAGAGAGAGAGAGAGAGGGGAAGGAAGTAGGAGTGAGTACTTGAAGATGACTAGCAATGTCATGGCGAGTGAGGCAATGAATTCCCATAAGCTCTAAAATCCTTGAAGGGACTGCCTTATCCACACCCAGCTGCTCCACTGCTTCCACAAATCTCCTGTGCAACTCTGGCGTCCAATCCACCTACCACCCCACACCACACATTCCAATACAATAAACTCTCGTTTTTAACTCCACAACAAAATCAACAAATGTTAATATAGAAGAAAGACAATATGAGTAGACATTAGTCTCTCTCCCTCTCCCTCTCTCTCTCAGATCGAATTCTGACATCTCCTGGACATAGGCAGACTATTCCAAACCAAAATTCTCGTGAGCTCCTCTTTGCAGCTCAAGAAGTATGTGAAAATTCATAAATATGAGAGAGAGAGAGAGAGTTGCAAATAATTAATCTATTTAGCTTGAATCCAATACTAATTACCTTCACTTTTCTTTTCCCTTGATGATTCTTAGATGATTTTCGTCCTCTATGAGCTTCCTTTTGTTGGATCATCCATTGTGAGTTGCATAACCCACTAAAGAGAGTGGAACACCCACCAAATGGAGTGGGGTGGTTGGAACCAACAATGGAGCTTCCATTGTTGGAGAGAATGGAGCACTTAGAGAATCCACTAGAGGAAGTGGGAGAGCCACTTCTTGCTGCTGCCATCTTCCTTCTTCTTCTCAACATATCTATAAATAGAGGAAGAAGGGAGAGGAAGAAAGTGTGAGTAAGAGAGCAAGAACAACAAAGAGAGTGAGAGATGTGAGTTAGAGAAAACCGTCTCCCTCGGTGTGAGCGAGGGAGACGGGGGAATGGGTGAGTGAGAATAGTGTGAGTTTCTCCTCTGTAATATTTCTGTAATCTCTCCATAAATGATAAACGGTTACTCTCCCGTGGACGTAGGCATTAGTGCCGAACCACGTAAAATATTGTGTCTCTTTCCGCATGGGTGTGTTTTTTCTGGTTGTTATAATTCTATAAGGTCTTGGGCGGGATCCCCGATCCTAACAAGTGGTATCAGAGCCTCGTCGGTGGCGTTTCGGAACAAAAACCCGTGTGTTTTTGAAACTGCTCAGAAATCGGATTGCTCGAAATTAGGTTTTGAGCATACCAGGAGCAAGGGCTCGACGAGAGGAGTCTAGAAATGCAAAGAACACCCCAAACGAAGGCCGGACGCGCCCTCACCCGCCCCTAGAAGGTGGCGCGTGAGGCCTACTCTCAGCACGCGCCACACGCGCCGAGGAAGGACAACGGCGCGTCGGATCACGCGCGCCCATGCGCCACACGCGCGCGCAGAGGAGGAAGACGAGTGGGGAGGCCGCACGTGGAGGCCACGCGCCACGCCTACGCGTACGCCAGGTCAGTGCGCCACGTCATCAGTCAACGCCACGTGGCGATCCAGTCAACGCCACGTGGCCTGCCACGTCATCGACACGTGGCATGCCACGTCAGCGACACGTGGCACCGTGGGCCAGTCATGGACTGCCACGTGGCTGCCACGTCATCTGCCACGTCAGCATCCAGAAGACATGATCCAGTGCGACGCGGCAATAGTACAACCGCAGGGGGAGGATCCGGTGCTTCGCGGCTAAGGTGCAGCCGCAGATCTGAGGCGTACAAAATGTTTTGGCTAGATTTAAGCCATTTGGAATCCGTTTTTGGCGATCCAATAGCGGTTTCCGACTATTTGGAGTATTCCAAACACATCAGTAGGGTCAGATTTTGGAGACGGAGTTTCTGTAAAAAGAAGGCAGACTAAAGGGACGGACGGCATCGGGTGCAGCGGACGGAATATTCTGTTGGTTCACGGAATATTCCCTGAACTTCTGAAAATTGCAATTGGCCCAGAATTTTCAAAAAATTGCGGTGTGGCCCAGCTTTCGGGGATATTTTTCAATGAGGTCCCCGGAAGTGCAGCGATGGTTGGTCCTAGCTAATCGGACCGTTCCGGACGCAACCGCGAGGTCAGAATGGTGAAATTCTGAATGATTTTTTTAAAGACTGTTAAAACATGAGAGTTTGTCATCTTTAATAGTCAAAGGAAGGTTGCCGGATATTGTGGAACGCTGCGGATTCACTGAAGAGGTTAGAACAGGCAGATTCTAACCAGATTGGACAACCAGATACAGATTGAGATAGATCATTGAAGACCAAAGGAGATCAGGCTTAATCAAATGGAAAATCAATGGAGATCGGGATTGGTAAGGACGATCAGAAGAATTGCACATGATTATCTCAAGATCAACAATGTCTAGGAAAGTTCTGTCAAAAAGACACTGTCTAAGGAGACTGGTTCTTAAGTGGGACCGATTGTGACCCCACCAGTCTTTCCTGGGAACTTTCCTGGTTGTTGATGTCATCGGAGGATCTGGTTCAATCAGAAGAAAAGTCCACTTCATCAGATAGATGATTGGCAACCAGTGCAGGCTCAGGGGAATGTTGTGGCAGTTGGAGCTACTGTCAAACATAATACAAGAAGTACTGGTAGTATGTGAACGTAGAAGGACAACAGCTACAATAGTGCACACATAAGGTATAGGAGCACGTAGCCACAATAGCACAGATGAGTACACAGGAATGTCATACAAGGTGCTGGCATACAACAGTGTAAGAGTGCGCAGCTGAATGTGATACAAAGGTGCAGTGTGCCGGATTTTGACCTAGCAGCAACAATTAGTTCACAGAAGAAAGCTCCAGACAAAGAAAATGAAAGGGATAAGACGCTGCAGTGCGCACCCAGGGAGAGACAAATCTTTTTTCTTTGTCCTGAATCTGGTTCGTGGCAGTGAAGTCGCGACGGGCACCCAGAGAGTTTGGGTGGAGTCACCTCAACAGGGAAACAGTGAGCATTCTATTGGAGGATGCAAGTACCTGGTGATAGAGGTGCGAGCCATGCAAGATGATGTGTGGCGGTTGAAGACATTCCAAGTAGGAGGTGCAGATTCACTCTGGATGCTCAGTGGAATTGAGGCATATTTGTACAACGGTGTTTTATCATCCATGTGGGTGATGAGGGTGATTTATTTTGTTCACCCGGTTGAAGCCAATTGGAAGCCAATTGAAGACCTTTCAGAGTCAGTTGCAAAAGTTATTAGTTCATTTGGAGACTCTCAGGTTAGTTGCAGAACTTCAGAGTTCATTGGGTTTTTCTCTAGGGGATAGAGAGAACCAGCATTGGCAGAGTGTACTATGGAGATTTGGCATATGTAATAAGTCCAAATGGTAGTACTTTATTGGCATTGGCCTCTGTGGAGGCGTTGGAGATCCTTCATGGATCGTTGTTGGAAGACTCGCATCTGGTGAAGCTTGGTTTCCGCATTTGTCGATTTGAAGAAGGTGTGACAATTTACTTCAGATCTTGGTGGAGTTTTTTCCGCATTTGTCGATTTGAAGAAGGTGTGAAAATCTACTTCAGATCTTGGTGGAACTTTGGCGGTTTTTGTTCAATGTCTATTGGAGGCATTGTTGTTGGCGGTCTTTCATGGATTATTGGCGACTTTCAGAGTCGTGGTTTATTGAGATTCATTATCACAGCTGGGATCTATGATCGTGTCTGATTAGATCCAGGGGTGTCTCCGGTTTGTGAGACTTGATTGTTTCTTCTTCTTGTGGATTTTCATTTTCGCAATCTGTTCCATATTCGAAGACATCAGCTATTGGTAGTCTGGGTGACGATTCAGGCTCCGGGTGTTTGCTTCTCTGGAAGTGGTTTGATCGTTGGTGTTCATTGAAGATTGGAAAAGATTGCTGCAGAGAAACGTGAAGATGGTGATTTTGTGAATCTCATGTGTTGGGATCCATCTCTTAATCTGCCGTTGGATTTGGAGGGGATAGATCATTTGCAGACTCGGTGGAGTCAGCGGGGACTGTTGGAGTTGTGCATTTACGGTGCACGCGCCTTTGGGCGGTTTTTGGCAACTGTGAAGATGGTGCATCATCTTGTGTTTGCCGGTTGGAATGGCAGTTGGAGGAATCTGGGGTTTGCTCGACACTTCAGAATTTTTTGGCTCTTGGTATTTTGTAAGTTCATTTGAAGTTTGTTCCGATACTTCTGAACTGGTTAGAGCCTAACTGCGTCCACAGTCCAGTTTTGTTTGGTGGAGAACTTGCCTCAGTTCTCGGAGAATTTGCTTGGCTCTCTTGATTAATTCGAGCTTGAAGAGAGCAGTATTGTGTTCAATGGTTGATCGAACATGATGGTTTTGGTACCGCTTTCGAAGTTTCTTTGACGGAGAATTTGAAGCCTCTTTTGTTTAGTCTCCTCAGCATTGGTTCAAGCGGGTTGCTCACCATGTTTTGTTTGGAGTTGTCAAGGACAACTTGTTTGGCGCCCATGGAAATCGGAACTTGGCACTATGGTGGAGCTTGAGTTGTAGAAAATCGAAGAGCTAGCTCGATTGGTTCTGCATGTTCTTTGCATTGGCTCAATGTGATTTTGAGCAATGGAATCTGCTGTGTTTTTTGGGAAAAGCGCTTGTATTTTGTACAGCAGATGGCATTCAGTTTTGACTAAATGGTTGGATACCTGGGTTATGGTATCGGTTGTGATTCTGTGGCAGCGAACGCACCTCTTAATGAAACAGAGTTGTTGCGGATCTCTCAGGCGAGCTCGAGCGCATGAGGAGAGATGGAGCCACGATGAGCACTCAAGAATATGGGTGTGGGTACTATGCTAGGTGTTGCATAGTTGGTGACTTGTACAGATTTGTTGAAGTTGCTTTTGGAAGGAAGAGCTACTGTCAGCCATCATCCGGTAGTACAAGTGATAGATACGCAGGTAACGTGTATCGCTGAACTGGAGATCAGGGATTGCAAAAGGCAAGAACAATAAGTGTGTGGAAACACTGGGAAGTTGTTCAAGAGTGCAAAGGGCAAATGCTGATAGTTCAGGATAGTTCAAGGGAAACTCCGAGCAAAGAAAACCAGGACCTTTGACCAGACAAATGAAGAGTTTTCTGTTGCTCCAGTTTTGGTCATGCAAAGAGATAAGGCATGACAGTCAAGGGCATCTCAGCAGGGGGTGCAGGACATCCAATCAGGGGGTGTCGGATATCTTGGTTACGCCAGTTCAAGCATAGCAGGTGAAGACATCCAAGACAGGAAGCATGGAAGAGATCTGTGGGAGATAGGAGCAGAGGCTTTCTCCAAATCAGAGAGTGGTGTGAGTTGAGTTGAGGATGTAGGATTCCCTCCTCCTCTTGTATCTCTGGTGTATTATCTCTAGCTTCAGGGGATGCAGCGTCTCAGTAAGGAGATGAAGATTCTGTTAGTTTTTGGGGCATAACCAGATTAGCAGCAGTATGTGCAGTGGATCACCTCACAAGGGTTGAGGGGGTGATTTGTTGGATCATCCATTGTGAGTTGCATAACCCACTAAAGAGAGTGGAACACCCACCAAATGGAGTGGGGTGGTTGGAACCAACAATGGAGCTTCCATTGTTGGAGAGAATGGAGCACTTAGAGAATCCACTAGAGGAAGTGGGAGAGCCACTTCTTGCTGCTGCCATCTTCCTTCTTCTTCTCAACATATCTATAAATAGAGGAAGAAGGGAGATGAAGAAAGTGTGAGTAAGAGAGCAAGAACAACAAAGAGAGTGAGAAATGTGAATTAGAGAAAACCGTCTCCCTCGGTGTGAGCGAGGGAGACGGGGGAATGGGTGAGTGAGAATAGTGTGAGTTTCTCCTCTGTAATATTTCTGTAATCTCTCCATAAATGATAAACGGTTACTCTCCCGTGGACGTAGGCATTATTGCCGAACCACGTAAAATATTGTGTCTCTTTCCGCATGGGTGTGTTTTTTCTGGTTGTTATAATTCTATAAGGTCTTGGGCGGGATCCCCGATCCCAACACCTTTGGCGATGAATTGACATCAGCAACAGATTCATCTCTCTTGCTCACAATTTCCTCTCCTTGATTCAAGAATGAAGAGTAACATGAGATTTGTTTTCTTCTTCCTTCTCCTCCATTCTTGAATTATCAACCTCTACTTTCTCCGATTCCTCACAGCCAGTAATGGTTTGAAACTCGGCAAGGATTTCAGGATCCATCTCCAAGTCAGGCAACACATCTCCATCGTTGATGCCAATGAAAAGGTCATCAAAATCAATACTGTCCAGCAAATTCTCACCTGAAAAGTCCGAAAAGCTCTCCATCTCTCACTCCCTAATTTCATCTTTGCTGATGGTCCTTAAAGGTGACAAAGCAAGCATTCCACAGTGCTAAACTGGACTTATAATAATTCAATTCAAACCTGCCTGCTCACTATATGTTGCAAGTGCAACTACGTGGTGTTGCTATTGTTATTGCATGCAAATTTATGCCTTAAGTGAAGAAGAAATGGATTTTGCGAAGAACTTTTTCCGGTGAATCGGTGGAGTAGAGAGAGAGAGAGAGTATAAGTGTTTATGGGTTGGTTTAGTTTGTTGATTCTTTTGCAGTGTAATGTCAGGTGGAGCGCGGAGAGGCTGGCTCTCCACTACAAGGTCTCTCACATTTTGTAATTTTGTTTTTGTTTGGTCTCGTTATGTATATAATAATAGTATAATATTCAAAATATACTTTTAGTCTGTGGATGACATTTTTTTTTTTTTAAGTTTCAAAAAAATTAGGGGTGTAATTTTGGCTCGGCCTGGCTCATTCGGGCTCGGATTGAGCCGGGTCCATGTCGGGCCTTGTGGGCTTCCTCCAAAAATCGGGCTTGGTCTCTAGGCCTTAGCTCGGGTTTTGGATGGGTTTGGGCGGGCCTAAACAATTTTTTAAATTTTTTTCACCAAAATTTTATTATTTTCCATTAAAAATAACACTGGGTCTCGGGTGGGTCGGGCCCTTGAGTGGGACAATGGGCCGGGCCAAGCGGAACGGGCTTCAAAACGATAGTTCAGGCCCAGGCTCTGGCCCAAGGCTTTGGGCTAGGCTTGGGCCCGGGCCTAAATGGGCCTTAACGGACCGGGCCCACCTCGGCCCGTGGGCGGGCTTCGGGCCGCCCGCAGGCCACGGGCCAAAATTACACCCCGAAAAAAAAATATGAAAGTGCTCGTGAGTGACTTATTTCAAAGTGTAAATTGCACTTGACACCTGATAGTTCTGTTTAATACAGATCTTTTCACGTTTAAAAAACTTCTACATTTTTTTTGAGGTTTTAATTTTATTATAAATTATTTCTTGAATTGTTGATATTATACTTTAAAATATTTTAAATGATCATTTTTTTTAATCATTTATTCTTTCTATCATAATGATTACATTCTATAAGTTTTTATCATTAAATTCTATCAGAATATATTCTTATTGAATAATGATATACAAACATAAATTTTATATAAAAATTTTAAACACAATGATATAACTTAATGGTGACATTTCATTTTAAAACAAAACATTCATAAACATGATTTATATTTACAATAATATCACTATTATAATATTTTTATGATATTTTTTGTATAAATTTTTATATATAAATAAAATTTTTCATTTTCATTTCCACCATCATTTTTCTTTCTCGTATGTTCATCCACATTTATTACAGTATTACCAAATACCATCATTCACATTTATTAAAGTATTACTGAATTTTTGTATTTTTGTATTTTTTTGTATATGGTGAATTTTAAAAAATACAAAATATTATACTTAAGTATATTTACATTAGGTGTATCTAAACAATAAAAAAAAAATTACTTAAAATATTAAAAAAAATCAATAAAAAAAAAAAACACGAAAGGTAAAAAAATTTAATTTTTTGTGTGAGTTAAACCAAAGAAGATGATTGTTATTTTTCTTGAAATAACATGAACAAAATATCAACATTATTTTATTATTTTATATGTATAAAGATTAATGAGCAAATATGTCATTTTAATATGACTTGGTGGTAAGAGTAATTTTTCAAATGTGAGGAGGGATCTGTATTAAATAGAAATCTCAAACGATGTTAGTGTAATTTATCCTATTTTAAGTATCTTGATCCTTTCATCAATAAGTTTTATTTTGTTGATAAAAAAAAAAAAAATTACCCTATTTTAAATTTCTCCATGGAGGAGGAGGGAGAAGGAAGAATGGTGAGGGAAAAACTAAGACTATCTGATTTAGTTTATGAGTTGTATTTTGAGTTTTGAATTTTAGATATAAGTTTTGAAAATAAAAAATTTGTTTGATTATGAGTTTTGAAAAAATCTTTGAGTTATATTTTGAATTTTGAGTTGTGAGTTGTAATTAAAAATTTTTTGGTTTATTTTTTTTAATATTTAAAAATTTTCTTAATTTTTTTAAGGGTAAATATTTTTTATTTTAAATATTTATTTATTAATTTGAGTGTGTGTTATATTTACTACATTTATGAGCTGTATTTTTTTAAATAATTTAAATATTTTAAAAAGTTTTTATTTTTTTATTTTATATATATAATTTTTATTTGAAATATTTTATTTTATTTTTTAAAATATTTTAATTTTGTAAATATTTTATAAAAAAATTTTGATATTTATTTTTTAAAATATTTAATTTAATTTTTTTACTCTTTTTTAAAATTTTAAAATTTTTTGGATCACCCATATATATCTAAATTAGAATAAATTATTTGGCCAATACTTAAAAAAATAACAAAATATAAAAAATAAAAAATATTTTTCTTCAAAAATAAAAATAAAAAATAATATTTTTTCAAAAAAATATTTTTTTATAAAAATACAAAATAATTGTAAGTAATAAAATAAAAAATATTATTTTTTGAATTTTTTTATTTTAAAAATAGAGTTTTAAAAAGAGTTTGATTATGAGTTTTGAAAATAATTTTTAAATTGAGTTTTGAGTTGTATATTTATTTATAAATTTTGAAAAGAGTTTTAAAAAGTTTTGATCCAAATCATGATTTGAGTTTTAAATCAAACGCTAACACTTTGATCCTCTCCCTTTGTAGGGGAAGAATTTTATTTTATATCTAAGAGAAATGAAATAAAAATTTAAATTTATAATTATTTTAAATTAAATAAAGATCATTATACTTGTAGTTTGATTTACAAATATATAATGAAAAGAATCACAATTCAAAAAAGTAATCATGCTCTTGGATAATTATGTGATTATCTCTATAATCAATTATCATGTCCTCATCATTATGTAATCATCAACATAAATTAATATATATATACTAATTATAATTGATTTGTGACACCATGTCTTCATGGCCGTGTCTCTGGGCTCTGAATAACTTCTCCGGAAAGAGAGGGGGGGTCTAAATTAATGTCAGTAGGGATGGAATAGGATTATCTGTTGTTATAGTAACCCAAAAAAAAAATGAGAGAGAAAATGATATTGTTATTGAATAGTGATAAGAGTACAAGTGCAACTCACACAAGGTGCAGCCAATATTGTAGTCCACACGAGTGTAGCTCAGGAAGTTCAAGACAGTTGTACGGTGCATCAACTCAAAACTTAGTTATAACTGACTTGTAATAGTTTTACAGTTAAAAGATGTAACCCCCCTTAGTTAGTTTAGCTACTGTTAACTCAAGAAAAGTTAACAGTTGTAACAAACTTCTCTATAAAGTGTAATAGTTGAGAAATGAATGATAAGTTGAATTGAATAAAAAACTTCTTGATGGTATCAGAGCTAGAATGCTCTACCGAGCTCGAGGGTCCTTTCATTGCTTCCATGGATTCCTCTTTTCAACTTCCTTCAAATCTAAAACTTTTAATCTCAAATCTTAGTGCTTTCGTTACTGTAAAGCTTGTTGCTAGGAACTTGATCGTGTGGCAGAAACAACTATACAACATTCTTTGTGCTACCAGATTACTTGGATATGTCGATGGATCAATTGTTTTGTCCACCTAAATTGATCACAGATAAAGCAAGTTTGAGTGTTTTCAATCCTGAATTCACTCATTGGCAAGTTGTAGATGCTCATCTATTGAGTTGCATCACTGCAACTCTTTCTTCTTCGATCTTTACTATCGTATTCCATTGCAAAACTGGTTCTGAGGTTTGGAATAGTCTTGAGAAAAGATTCACTTCTCTCTCTAGATCACATGTACATCAACTCAAGAATAAGCTTCATAATATTACCAAAACCTCTTCATCTACGGAGGAATTTCTTGAACAAATCATAGATATTGGTGATCAGTTGGCTTTGGCTAGATCCATAGCCGATGATGAAGATCTGCTCCTCCTGACTCTCATAGGCCTTCCAACAAAGTATAATGCTTTCAAAACTACGATTAGGGCTAAAACTGATCCAATTTCCATGGATGTTCTGTCTTCACTTCTTTGTTCTGAACCTATTCATATTGAGAATACTTCTAAGGTCTCTTTTGATCCACACATGGCTTACTCTTCTTTACAGTCTCGAAATTCTGGATGTCGTAATGCTTATCATGGTAGCTTTAATCATAGAAAAGATTGCAATGATCATAGAGGTGGATGATCTTACTTTCAACGTGGATATAGAGGTGGAAGATCTAATTCTTCTGTCATATGCCAGATCCGTAGCAAGGGAAATCATATATCCCTAAACTGTTGGTATTGTATAGATTCATCATATCAGCCATCTTCTTTACCTAAATCTGTTCATACTTCATCAGATGGTTCAAATAAAGCCTATGTTGCCACCAGATTCATCTAAGAATTGGTTTTTGGATTCTGCGACTACTAGTCACATTACACATGGTCTTCAGAACTTACATCTTTATCAGCCCTATGATGGTCATGATCAGGTAATGGTTGATGATGGAGCTGATGTTCCTATTCAGCACAATGGTAATGGTCTTCTTCCTACTCCTTCTCATTTTTTTAAGTTTCATAACCTTCTTCATGTTCTCCATATTTCTGCAAATTTTATAGCAGCCTGGTTTAAGACCTGACCCTTTTTTATACTATTTGATTTGGAATCTGGTATCCATTGTTGTTATTTATACCTCATCTAGTCTTGTTATTGAATGAGAGTGGTTGTTTGGATATGTTTTAAACAGGTTAGGATTTAGTATTTCAAGGAAAATTCTATCAATTTATTCTTGGGTTTGCGCGAGTGGTCTTTTTTTTTGCTCGAGCAGTCTTTTGTTTCTCCCAGAATAGGTATTTGCAGTCTGAACTTTTGGAAGTAGGGTGTTTTTCACTCGAGTGATCTTTTATTGGCTTGAGCGATCTTTTGCAGGTATGAACTTCTGAGAAGGGGTTATTCTTAACTCGAGTGGTGATTAGCTCGCTCGAGTGATCTATTCTGTTGGGAAAAATTTTCTGGGAGTTTTCTTTCTCCGCTGGAGCCATGTTTTCGTCACTTGAGCAGTGTGTTATGTCTGACACTCGAGCAGTGTTTTGGTCGCTTGAGCGGTCTGTTAGTATAAAGCTGTGGAAAAAGATCTTTTTTTTATACTTTTCTGCTTTTCTCTTCCTATGCCCATATTTTCTAAATGAAATCTCTCTCTCTCTCTCTCTCTCTCTCTCTCTCTCTCTCTAAAATCTTATATAAACTTTCCCATACACCATCTGCTACGCCTCAGTGCTTTGGAATAAATGGTAGAGTTTGTCATGGTGATCATTGTAATCTGAAAAGTTCAAGCTTTGGTCTCCATCAAATCTTGGGGTTTATCCCTTTTCTTCTTCTTCTATTTTCAGGCAGGGATTTCTTTAACATCTCTATATGATTTTTAGCTTCGTTATATGTTCTTGAATAAAGTAGTATTTTGGGTTGATTTTGGGGGTTATAAAAGAGGGATTTTCAAATGGATTCATTGAAAATGGTTGTATTGATGAGTAGAATTGAAATCTTGAAAATCTTTTATTTAAATGGATTTTGAAAGAAATAGTTATTTTGTTGGAAAACCAGGGAAATTATTGTTTTTGAATAAGGATGAGAATGGTGGAGTAATATTTGAACCCTTGTTGAATTAGATAGTGGAGTTAAACATGTATTGTTACTACAAATTCGAAATTATGAATTTATATCTATTGCTTGAAATTTATCTTTTGAATAGAAATATCTGTTTTGGACTATCGGTGGAGGTTAACTTTGATTGTTGTAAAAATTGCATAAAAACTAGGTCAATTAAAACCACTAACTCATGCATCTCTCATTTGAATACTGTTTCATACTCATACATTGAAATGTATCATTTTTTAGAAAAATTGGTGAATATCTTGGAGAATCTAGTTAGGGGGTGTGGTTGTGGTTATTTTTATGTTGGCTTGTGTGTCTTTGGCGCAAGTCTAGAAACCCGCGTGGTTAGGTGCCGATCCTTCCGGTTAGTAACGGTAAAATAGCTTTGGTAATACTTGAATAGCCTATTGGCAGACACGTAGCTAGAGATTCCAAGTGTGTGTATTCACTGCACTATTTTCTGTTTTGAAAGTAATGGTTTATGAATTAAATTATAAACATGGCATTGCATTGTTTGAAAGAGAAAATGCATCGTTTGGTAAATGACATTCATGTGCATTCACCGTATGGCATTGTTGAACATTATACAGAATATTAAATTAATTTCTACTAAGCGTTAGCTCACCCTATGTGGAAACCAACTTACAAGAATTGATGATATGTCTACGCTAAGGAGTTAGCCTGGGAGGATTGCGAAGCTAAAGGCTCATCTTCTTTGTTTTATAAATATTTTTGTATAAGCCTAGGGTTTTATCTGTATTAGGCATCAACATACTTTTGTTGTAACTAAATGTTGTCTTGGAAAAATGTAGCCATTAGGACATTGAGTTGTCTTTATTTCTTTATGATTTTACGTATATCTGTCACATGCTATAGATTCATGGCTTAGGGTTTATGAATGTACCAATGCATGTGACATTTTCTTTTGTAACACATCAAAGGACTTAAGGAATGAATGGCAGTTCTGACAATGTGTCTTATATTAAATGATTGAATCTTATTAGCTTTCGTATATCTGTTAGGTATTATGAGGGTATCCGTTGTATAAATTTCGGCGCGTTACAACTTGATATCAAAGCGCAATGAGTTTGAATACTTTGGATTAGTGGGACATGGTTATTACCACAATGGGTTTGTTTCGCTGGGCAGTAATAGTTGTATACTTGGTATGCTATGTAATAACATGCTTATGTGATTAAATGACTATGGGATATAGTTTCTAAGATATTGATTGTGCCTACGAATTTTAAGAAGTTTTGTTAGAAGAGCACTCGATTACTGCTAATTTTAATAGGAACTTTGGCAATGTTGAGGAATGTTTGTTATCTAGAAAGGAGATTCATTTGTGAATACGTGATTGGGTGCTTACGTGGAGTGAAATTATCGTGTTGTCCATTGTATTAGAACATGTGTGAATTAGTTATGGCACATTTATGAATGTGCTAAATTTTTGCTTTACCTTTATTAGAATGTTAGGATGTAGACGTGGTGGTGGTATGCGTAGTAGGTCTAGACGTCAGGAAGTGCCAATTCATGATGAAATTCTGGCACAAGAGGAAGGAGTTGGCCAGGCAAATGTGGCCGGGCCTGCGGGCCAACAAGCCATGAGAGCTTTGGCTTTAGAAAGGGCAGGAGCATTGCGGGAATCTATGGACATTCTTAGAATTGAGAATCAAGTCCAGGCCCACGCTGTTGAGACATGTCAGTCTTTTCTAAAGAGGGAATTCTTTTGGTCGAATCCAGATGAGTTTGTTGTGGATCTGAAAGAGCCACTTGTAACGCCCTGACAATGAACCTCCTTGATCCCATTCATCCGGGCATTCCCAATATACAATCAACAACGAGAACGAGATAAATAGTAATGAAGTAACATCAATAACATTCCTTCCTTTTTGAACTATTTCCAAGCTTTACAACATAGTCTCATTACATTCATAAACAAAATATAATAGTTCAACAAGTAAGGAACGATACAACAAAATTAGTTACAAGTTAGTTCTCCCTCGAAATTTGTCCTTTGTTACACCAACATACAAGTCAATAGATAGTCACCAAACTTGCCTTAGGCATACACATAACATGACTTCAACAAAAGCTTTCACATTCCAATGTTTTATTCTTCTCAAAACAATCATTTAGGAGGGACTTCGTTTTCTTTTCTTGAAATTTGGTTAGCTTGGGTGAACAAAAGCTCAGCAGGTAATGCACTTAACAGGTTATAACATCAATTGAAAAACACACGATCATGCAATGCAACCGCTTGGTAAATTTCATTATGTATACATATAGATGCCTTTATGCATGAGTATGAAATGAGTAATGTTAAGGTTAATTTACATTTCTTGATTTTAGACGGGGCGGTAAATATACTATGACTTTCCAAGTAAGAGTCGAAATTCAAAATATATACATAGATATAGATTTTGTATACTGAAAATAGTCCCACATTTGTCGACTCTAGAAACGACGGGGCGATGAGCACCCAAAAACCATTTTCCTTTCCACATTTGTTGACTCTAGAAATGGCGGGGACGTGGACACCCAAAACCATGTTTTTCCACATTTGCTGACTCCAAAAATGGTGGGCTCGTGGACACCCAAAAACATTTTCTCACATTCATCTTGTGATATGTGCATACAGGGCAATTGGACACCTTGACTCCCCACGCGGGTACCAAATACAATATACAACTCAAATCAACCCGACTCATACTCGGACTCATAGACCATTTACCCCTCCTCAACTTTCCACTGTTCGCACCATGATTGTACCATAAAGAACTTAAATGATGCATATGATGTATGAATTTGTAAGTTCTTGTTTCCCCTAGAATGATTCCAATTCACAACAATTCCCTATTTCACTCTTCAATAATAAGGATTACTCATTCAACCATCATCACCAACACAAGGTGTATATCGAAAAACATTTCAACCTCAAAGTTAAGCAAATACCTTCAATTTCATGTTTTTGAAACCAATTAAGCAAAACCCCTTTTTATTGAACAATTTCCAAAACTAGGGTTTTATATAAAATTTAGGGATTTCCTCACTTTCAAGAAATTGAAGCTAATGGTCATTACAAACAACAATAATCATCAATAATAAACACAATCCTTCCATAATCATGAAACATTACTCACTTTTGTCCAATTGCTTCACTAACACAAAATAATCTCTCCATATATATATTCACCTATATATATATATATATATAAATAGATGTATATGATGAGTATCTAATGAAATTACCACATATGAGTTTCAAATTAATGCTATAATAAGTTAAAGACACCCCTACCTCAAGGGTAGAAGCTAGAGATGAGAATCCATGTGAAACTTCAAAAAATCGCGAAACAATCAATGAAAGTCTTGATCTAGACTTGCTCCTTCATTTTCTTGAAAGATTTAGAGTGGATTTTGGCTAGAAGATAAAGAGATTTAGTGTTTCTAGGCTAGGGTTTTCGAAAAATAGGGTTTGAGAGAGAGAGAGAGAGAGAGAGAGAGGATATGTACAAGTGGAAAGAAAATGAGTAAGGATTGACTTTTTAAGTCAGTTGCCTGGACAGACAGCTCGAATGAACTTTTCTTCGCTCGAGCGATACTTCCACCGTTTGAGCGGTAAACGCAAGTGAAAATACTTGGAGCATGAAATCTATGATTGAAGGACAACTTCATTGCTCGAGCGGTCTCGTCTGGAAAATGGCAAACTACTGAGAGTTATGGATCTTCACTCGAGCGACCAAATGACTGCTCGAGCGGTCTACCAAAAACAACTGTCACAACCTACCCTCCTAAATAAAATTTTATCCCTGAAATTTCTGTAAGTCCTGCCAAAGCAATCCCAACAATTCTCAAGAAAGAGGAATGTTACTCTTACAACAATCCCAAAATAGATACTTCTAAACAGATAAATAAATCTATCAAACAGATAATTTATCAAATTTCTATGGGTGAGTGATTTAACAAATCCAACTACACCATCCATTCACATAGTCTTCCAATTGCATATTTTTCACATTAATTTCATTATTTACACAACTTAATTTATTCAACCCAACCTAGGGCAAATTTTCCCAAATTCAAAAATATCAACGTAAGTCTAGAATTTCACCATTTCAACACTAGAGAACTTCATGCACGAGCCCCATAGTTATTTTGTAAACCCATATGAAAACCCCTGTATTATACATAGAAACCAAACCCTAAGTTCAACCAAACCTTCCCAAATTCCACCATTTATGCACAATGACAAACACCTAGGTTAAAACTCATATTAAAGAGTAGAATATCCTTACCTCAAGTGGAGAAGCTTAAAGAGGAAGAAGGAGGAACTTGAAGATAGCCAAAACTCAAACTTTCTTAGATCAAATGGAAGCCCACAAGTTGCTCTATCTTTTTAATTAAAGGGACTAAGGTTGAGAGACCCCCAAATCAAGGTGTACTTATAGAGAGTATTTTAGAGAGAGAAAGAGCTGGGCTAGGGTTTTGGGTGAAAGAGATAACAAAAGTGATGCAGAAAAGCTTTGCTGTGAACTAATATACGCAGTCCTCGTTCGAGTGCAGGAGTCGTCGCTCGAGCGACCAGATACAACAGTGATCTCGCTCAAGCGCAAGAAGTGTCGCTCGAGCGTAGAATGCAAAGCTTCAGGTCTGTTATAGACGCAGATGCACGCTCGAGCGCAAGAAGTCTCGCTCGAGCGAAGAAACAATTTCACAAGGCTCACTCGAGCGCAAGAAGCCTCGCTCGAGCAACACACTTTCACCTTCCCAGAAAAGCTATGTCTGGGAAAAAAACCTGAAAACCCTCAATTCTCGCTTGAGCACAAGAAACCTCACTTGAGCGAAGAAGCAAGCACACAAGGCTCGTTCGAGCGCAAAAAGCCTCACTTGAGCGAAGAGACCAAAATCTGGGCAACCATTTGTATCAACTGACAACCAACCTATTCCAAATTTGCCCAACAAGTCCCAAAACTCAAATTCATAGAATTAAAGAAAAAAAATGAGACATAGAAATCAACACACAATCACGGAACCGAGTCCGGAACACAATAAAGGTCGGGGTAAAACTGGGGATCGCTATAGAGGAGGAGATGACGGTAACTCCGGTGCCAAGTTTGAAGGCAGAAAGAGCGATTGGTAGGTTGGCGGGGTCGTAAGCTGGCAAGTCACTACCTTGGTACTTTATGCTACAGGTCCTCCTGCAAGAGCGTTGGTAGGTCGGCGACGACGTTGACGTTGAGCTGAAGAGATGTGTTGCGACGGAGCGAGGTGGATAACTGATTTACTGGATCAAAAGTGGAGGCTTGATCTGTGCGTGGGGAAGATGTTGTTGGGGCTGTTATTGCAGATGGTGGAGTTCTGCTTCTAGATGGAATGTCGAGCAGAGGAGATCTGTACGTCAACATGTAGTTGATCAGAATAAGGTCCTTGCAATCTTTGATTGGCAGGTCCAGAAGTCGGACAAGGTCATTTCACTTGACGTATTACTTGCAGAAGGACTTGCTTAACTGGGGTAACTTTACAAAAACAAGAGAGTAAATGTGAGAATTCGACTATGTATAAGAGGTTGTTTATGAACGTGTGTGATCCAGGAAAACTAAGTGCTTATCCTCATCTTCCCTAAAGATCCCTCTACGTAAGGGAAAGAGGCATAGTTTATTATCTAATGTAAACTTCCAGTTGCCTGAGACAATGAGATAGTCTTCCCTAGTACCCTTGTTGGAGTTTGGAAGATCGACTATCAACTTCTAGGCGATTGACCGGAGTTTGAGGTAGTAGGAGATACCGTTAGAAGATTTGAGGCTACACATTATGTAGCAGTACTGGATATCGGATAGGGTGAGCCTAGCGTTATGTCGGTGACACAACTCGGCTATGTCGTCGATAATCCTAAAGGTGTTAATTGCTATGGGGTTAAGGCGATAGTAGTGCATCATTTCTATAAAAAGAATGTTAAAGGGGTATCTAATTCCACCCTTAATGATTGATGCTACGAGGAAGGGCATGTAATTTTCCTAAGGTATGATGGAATCATTCTCATCGGCTAGTCTAATCTGGACATCGACCAGGATGTCAAACTCCTGGCAGAAATATTCTAGTTTGCTAGGGGAGTTTACCCTCTATTTGTGCATACCCATGATCTCGGCTAGGTGGTTTTGGCACTGTTTTCTTCAAAGAATGTTCTATGTTAGGGTTTTATGAACCCAGGGTCCGATGTGGCACTACTAAGTATTGTTTGGTTCAAATATTTTGGGTTGGGGTTTGGGAGATCCTAAGGAAGGTCTAGATTTCAATTCTCCTAGTTCTCTAGCAAATCCCAATCCTAAATCTAGGTTGTGCAAGAACAATGGAAATGTGCAAGAATTGGATAAAGCAATATGGAGACAATGAATGACAAAAGGGCAGATTCAGAGTATAATCAAGAGCATAGGAATGCAAGAACATGTTTGGAGTATCATCCAAAGTAGTGATGAAAATGCACAGTCAAATATGAAAAGTGCAAATAAGGACAAATTGAACAAAAAAAAAATGATGTAGATTCGAGTGCGAGTGCGAGTGCAGTGTGTGTGGTGTTCAGGCCATTGAAGGAAACCAAAAACGCATGGAGTATATATATTCAAGGTCATGAGGAGATTTTGAAGAACTAAAGTTGAAATTGAAGGATTCGAAAACTTATAGATTGAGATTGAGGGAAAGAAAACCGAGATTGTACTTGCCAAAGTGAGACGCTTTTATTGATCAGAGCAGAACGGTGGTTTGGCTGCCATAGATGGTGAACTGGAGCAGTTCTAGAAAGCTTGGTCGTTTGGTAATAGCGGTTTAGGGAAAATTGTAGGGAGAGAGAGAGGCTGAGAGAAGAGAAAGAGTTATGAATGGAGAAGTGAAAAGACGGAGAGAGAGGGAAAGAGTCTTGATCAAAACTAAAAGGGCATTATTTGGAATCCTTGGGTGACATTCCTGATTGGCGTCAGCTAATGTCAGGCGGCGTGGTTCACAGGTGAAATGATGCGCCTGTCACGTGATAAGTATGGACCAGTATGGTGACGACACGTGGAAGAAATGGTTGAGGTAGTTATGACATGACAGCTTATAGATCTTAGACTCTTGATGTTCTTGAACTAGCGAATCACGATCTCGGCTAGTAGTGCAATCTCTGTTGAGATGATGATCTTGGATGAGAAAGAACATTTTAGTTCTTGGTTCTTGATGAGTGGAGCCTTGAGTCCTTATTTCCTAACGCCAACAAGTCATAATCTCGGATGGAGAAGTATCTCTTACATGTTGTTTAGCTGACATGTTGAAAAGACAAATGATGTAGGTTCCATCACCTCAGTTTACCAAGGTAATAAAACCTAGGGGGGCAGTTGTGAGGACATATTTTTAGGCTACCTATGTGGTTGAGGTGATTATTTGAGATGCTACGTAGATGAGCCATGTTATCAAAGTTGTTATGGTATTACCGAGATATGGTATGGTAATATCAGAATTCGAGATTTTTTGATAGAGGACAAGAGTTTTAGGTAAGTTGAGGTTTTCTGTTTGGATAAAAATGAGGCTCTTAAGTGGGATCATTCTTATCTGACTGAGAGTTCGAGATAAGTGTTATGCTTGAGTTCTATGAAGTGATACTTCTAAGAGATGAGAGCAACGTTGACTATAAAAGTAAGGCACTCCCGTGGTTTTACTTGTGAGTTGTTTAATTGTGTTGATATCTTGTGAGATAAGTTACTAACTTGATCGTCGAAGTGCCCCTGGGTAGACGAGTCACTGTGGTATTTCTTATTTTTTTATGCACAGGTGTTTGGCTGAATTTATTCTGCCGTGTGCTCTCCAGCTGAGTTGCCTAAATCTCGACAAGGAGATCTATTTAGTTGTGAGATCAAAAATCAACACCCACAAATAGTAAAATTAGACAAGATACGAAAATCGAATAACTTCATAATTAACACTCAATTATGTGCTCAATGAGTAATACATATTTTGTCATTAATTAGCATTTTTTTTTTGGGTGGTATTTCTCAATAAGAGTTAAGAATTTTATTAAAAGCTACTTACTACATTGACCCCTAATTGTACCCATAAATTATTTTCAAGACCTTAAACAGAAACAATATGGAATTTTGGCCTAATTTTAATGAATAAGTCTAGGAACTCCACTTTTTCTATTCCTAATTTATCCCAAATGAGAATATGTGGTTAAGATTGAATTTATGTAATAGAGTCTATATGTAAAATAAATTTGAACCATAAAATAATAATTTCAAATACTTTTTAAATAATTAAATTTAAATTTATAATACTACTGAATTTTAAGTTGCGACCTTCTAAAGAATAGATGTTGGTTAAAGTTCAAATCACAAATAGTGGCCATATATGATTTTGCCTATTAAAGATTGGATCATACTTCTATTTGCATCAACATCTTCCCACCTAAATATTTTTTGGGGTTCAATGGTAAAGGGTGTCCGGACCAGTTTACGTGCACCTTGATTGATTTCCTTCTCAGTCAGATCAAAGGAAGGCCATCCACACTGGAACATTAAATTTTAAGAATCAAATCAGTTATTATGATCATATCCCTTGTAATATTAAGGTACCTAATATTTTAAATTTTTCAATAAGAACTCCTATGTGACGTTTTAAAAAAAAATAGTAATGATATATAAACAAAATGTTTGTACAAAAATTCAATACAAAATAAGGTGGCATCTAGTGATTCCTTCATTTGGTCTAAGGGTAGCTGCTCAACAGCCATTGTTGTACGGCTCGTGGAACTTATGTCAGGACTCATTTCGATGATCAAAATCGTTCATGTTTTAAGGTATACTAAATAGAACATACTTATAAAAAAATAAGTTAATTGAATATCGATAACCCTTTCATCAAAGTGCATTTGTATTTAGTTTTATAATTCAAATCACATTTATCATTATTTCTTTTAGATACAAACGCAATTCGATGAAAGTCCTATTGATATTCGATCAATTTGATTTTTTGTAGATATGTTCTACTTAATGTATCCTAAAAAACGAACTGTTCTAATCATCAAAATGGGTCCCAAATCATGCAGCATAGTAATGTTGTTATACCCCCCATATAGCAACCATTCCAATTCCCATTCATTTTTAATCAAAACATTTACTATTATCTTTGTAATTTCACAAATATCATTTACACATCATTCTGATGAATTTTATATTTACAAATCACTAGTAAAACTCTATCTTGAATACATTGGCACTCTCTTTGTATTTCTCACCATTCTCCCTTCATACTTTATATTCTTTAAAATTTTCTCTACTTTTTTTTTCAAGTATTGTTTTATTTTTATTTTTATTTAGTATGTTTCTTTTAGGGTTCAATTTATTTTACCACCTTACGGTTTGGGGTTGGAGCACTTTATCCCCCCCTCTATGGTTCAAATATAGTCATAAAGCCTCCATGTGGTTTTGTTCTAAAGTGTTACCATTAATTTTTTTTTTTTCATCCAAACTAATAGAAAGTGTATTATACACACCATTTTTTAGAGTGGGTTTGAATTTTTAAAAATTAAAATAAAATTGATACAAAAAAGACAATTTTATCCCATTTTTCTCTAAATCTAAAATTAGATTAATATGTTAATTAAAATAAAAAAAAAAGTTAAATTAAAATGCAATTAAGAATTGATGTAAAATATAAAATATAATTAAGAATTGATTTAAAATATAATTAAATAAAAATATAAAATAAATAATAATTAAGAGTTGAACTCAAGTATAATTAAATTAATTAGAATAAAAAGTTAGGAATTATAATAAATAATTAAGAATTTTAGGATTAATTGTGATCTAAAATATAATTAAATTAAAATTAGAATAAAAAGTTAAGAATTACAATAAATAATTTAGAATTTAGAATTAATTGTGATCTAAAATACAATTAAATTAAAATAAGAATAAAAAGTTAAGAATTACAATAAATAATTTAGAATTTAGAATTAATTGAATTAATGTTAGACATTATAAATTATGTGTATAAGAGTGGAGAAAGAACGAAAATAACAAAAAAAACATAGGTCTGAGAGTATTATAGTCATTTTATATCTATAGTTAACGGTGTTAATATTACACTTTAGTACAAAACCATATAGAGATTTTCTGGTTACAATTGAACCACGCCCTAGTCTTAAACCACAAGAAAGAAAATAAAATTACAAGGCTGGAAGTAAAATATATTAATATTTATTTGTAATAAATATTAAGTTTAGTAACATCTAAGCTGTTGCTGATTATGAGGGCGGAAAATGTAGAAAAAATTACAAGGCTGGAAGTAAGAAAATTATTTTCTAAATGTGGGGGTACAACTCTTGTTGTTTTTTTTATTTTTAACAGAAAAAGTTACACCCCATATTTTTATAATTATTTTTGATCTTTTATGCTAATTTATAATTTTTCCAAAAATTTAAGAATTCAATTAAAGTGTCCCTACTTCAAATTCCAGATCCTGCAGTTTTCCCTATTCGGAGTCGACATGTGGGACAGGGCGGTCGGAATTTTGAGCAATGCTAACCCCTATTCACTACTGTAACTAAAATGACGAGCACAAAAATCATAAGGGTAAATTACAAATATATATTTTTAAAATTTATTTAAAATATAAATTATTTTTATAATTTTAAAAATTATATTTTGTCTTTGAAATTTTTAATTTTATAATACATAATCTCTTTTATTAATAAATTATCAAATCAATTAATATTTTTTTTGATGATATTATAAATTTATTTCAATTAATAATTCAAATAATTTTATTATTATATAAGCGAGTAATTAAAAAATTTATTTTTTCAATTAATTCTGTAAAATAAAAAATTCTAAGATTCTAATAAGAGGATACTTATAATTTTTCAAACCATATATGACAATCTGTATTTTAAATAAATCTCAAAAGATATATTTGTAATTACCCAAACATAATGAACACAAGTAGCTAACATGTAACTAAAATGACATACATCTAAACATATATGTGTAATGAATCTCAGGCCGAGCCCCAAATTATATGCCAAGGCACAAAAATATGTATAGAGCCTAAAAATCATGCTCGGACAGGTCCTATGAGCTTATATCTGTCAATCCCAAAACCTTGTATTTGATTAGAGAATTTAAAAAAAGATTTAGAAAGGAAAAAAAAAAAATAGATAAAATATATTTACATTTCATCTAATTTCACACATTTTTTCTTTTTTCCTTTTCAATCCTTTTTCAAATCCTTCAATCCCGTTTCAATCTCTTTTCAAATCCTTCAACCAAACACAGCATAAAATAATTAAACCCAATCAAAACCAACAAAGAATGTAATTGCTTCCCATTGAACTGGTTGAATCTCACGAGTGACCATAACAAAATTTTGATTACCTTCAAAATTTAAAAGTATATGAAAAATATAAACCTATTTACATGATTTCATGCATAAAATTCTGGGTACATAGCATGTATAAGCCCAACCAACAGGCCATCATTGGGTGAAATTCCATTAGTGTTGGACTTGAGCCTAGTCCAAATCCAATCATCCCAAAATAAGATTGGACCTAACAAAACCCCATGTCTATACATCTGAACTCAGTTGAATTTTTTTATCGAAACAGCTCCACTTGTATCCTAATTAATACACAGCTAATGATCTTCACAGTACTCTGGATTTTCTTTTAAAATGACAAAGCCTTCAAGAATGGGAGAGAGAGGAATATACCTGCACAGACATTTAATTATATTAGTAAGCAAATCAACATGTAAACAGTTAAAATAGTACACTTTCCAAGTTCAGGGGAATGATTGTAGTACTTCTCAGTAGCAAGCTCTGCTCTATCGCTGGCAGCCAGAAGAACTGGTGTTAAGTGGGTCTGGAAACCAGTGATAGTCTTCGGTCGACCTGCCTGCCCCACAACATCAACAGATTTGCCCACCCGAACAGGCACTGCCAGCGGTTCCAGGTTTTCGTCCACTGTCATCAGCATTCTTGGCTGTTGCATTGTAGAAAATATAAAATGAAATCAACATGTAAACTGCCCAACCATCAAGAGAGAGAGAGAGAGAGAGAAAAAAGTATTACAAACTGAGACCTAACCTGCATTGCCAAAGCAAGGAAATAAAGAATAAAAGGATATCTCCCCATTATGATGGCTTTCATATCAAGACATGCGTGAAGCATAGTTAATATTCCAGCCAGTGCCGTCCTGGGGGAAAAGAAGAAATACATGCAAAAATTGAGCTGATTAAAAAAAATTGACAGGTATAATAAATTTAAAAGGCTAAACACTTCACATTCTCTCCCCAAAAAATGTTTTATTCCACATTTTTATTTGTAAGTAAAAAAAAAAATTATCCCAGACTTTTACTTGAAAGTGAAAATGTTTTATTCCCCATGACAACCACTGAATAACTTCGGACAAAGTAACTACATTTATCAATAGGGCCATGCCCTGGAATCTTTTCGCACCAGTAAACAAACTGCGTAGGCAGTGCAGAACTTAAATTCCCTTGCGCTGAATGGTCTACTCCGTCAAAGAAGTGAATCAGCAAAGCAATCTGGTACCCATTCTTAATCAAACAAAACCTTGAATCCAACTCGTTTGGATCAGCTAATTGAATCCTTCTCTTACATAAACAATGCTTCATTTGGCACCATTATAACAAAATAGATTTCTAGACCAATAACTGCATTTCTTTTACGTATCACAAACGTAAGTGTACAATTTTATTATTATTATTTTATTTATTTATTGATTGGCATTGGGGTGTCCGGATCAAAACTCGACTAATCCCCAGAGGTGCACATTCCCTCGGCAAAGAGTTTTCCACAAGCGCACCACAGTTAATTCAAGGGTTTTCCCCTAGTCCAATGGTCTCAAGAAATTGTTGACACCTAAGAGGTTTCAATTCTTAAACTTTAGAGAGAGCACACTCCCAAGACCCAAGACCTTGCTAGTCATTGGAAATACCTTATGAATGATATTGATCCATTTCTAGAATTCCATTAATATAACTTAAAAGTGAATAAACTATGTGGAATGCTAGGTTGAAATACAAAATGGAGTAGTTTAGATGTCAATCATGTAATTAAAGCTTCACAAAAACATTATCCAAAATAAATAAATAACGGGTCACTCACTCCTGACGTGAAAGCTACCCCTTTTGGAAGAACCTTTTAACAAACACCCCAATAACTGGTCATCTCCTGCTGATTTGTTTGCAAACCAGTTCTATACCTAAGATTAAAAAGTTCTTATGGGCCCTGAAGTACTCTTAATAAAAGTGTAGTTATATGGGATCAGTCCTCATGGGTACCTCGCTAGCCTTGCACACCGTGTGTCATCTCCAGCCAATGGACACGAGGACCAATCACCCCCCCCCCCCCCACCTGAGTGAGGTCTCCGTTTTGGAAGACAAATGCCTCAGCTAATGTTCTCAAACCCAGACCGTTTCGAAAAAATCACCAGGTCAAGAGTCACTAGTTTAACTGTCTGGTCAACCGGAATCAAATCGTAATGTCATAATTACTTTTAGGGGTGTGCGTGGTACAGTTCGGGTGGTTTGAGAATAAAATTATAAACCAAACCGTGAATGGCGGATTGGCAAATAACCAAACCGCGGTTTCAGCTGTTTGCGACGTTTCAATTTGCTAGTTGATTATATAACACTAATTTACATAATATTTGTCATATATATAACACAAACCAATTTTACATAATATTTTTTTATATATATAACTACTAATTTGTAACAAATTTCACATCTTAAATTTCTCATACTCATTTTTACTTTGATATTTCATTAGAGATTAAAAAATAAGATAAATTACAAGTACATACTCTGAGGTTTGCTTAAAATACGAATTGCCTCCTGTGGTTTGGAAAATTACAAATACCTCCCAGTCAGAATTTTTTATTTAACAGAATTAATTGAAAACGGGAAATTTCTAACTGTTCACCAATACAATAATAAAATTATCAGAATTTTTAATTGAAATAAAATTTTAACATTGTTAAATACCGTTAATTAACTTGATGATTTATTAATAAAAGGACCCATTTTTTATGAAATTAGAAACATTAGGGAGCATAATGTAATTTCTAGAACCACAATGGGTAATTTGTAATTTAAATAAACCTCAGGGGTGTGTTTGTAATTTACCCTAAAAATATATATATATTAACTATAGCGGAGCATACCAGTTTCAAAAGCGGATTATAAATTTTAAAATTTAATCCATAGTTAGTGGATATATCAATGTGGATTGGTGCGATTTTGGTGGATTGGGTAGCGTTTTACACCGCCCTAGTTACCTTATAAATATATTAAAAATTTTACAAAAATAAAGGTATTAAAATAACCAAAAAATTACATAAAGCCTAAGTTCTTAATGTATGTATTAATATATTATTGTATACAAATATGTATAATTTTTGGTATATATATAAATGTAATTATGTAAAAAGTCTTTTTTGGCACTAATTTCTTGAAATATGTGAATAAATCTATTATATATAAACCTTTGCAAAAACTAATAGTGGTAGTCAAATGTTTGGCAGCATTTAGTCCAAGAAGGTGGTCAAGAGTTCGAAACTCCTTCCCATTACATTTTGTTTAGCCTTAAAGCATGCCTTGCGGGTCATCTGTTTCTAAGGAACTGGCATTGATTCAAGCAGTTGGGCGGTTTGGCAGTTTAATGGAGGGTTTCTTAGTAAATGTTTTTGGCGGGTTGACTGAACCAAAAAATGGACCGGTCAACAGTTCAATCTGGTGCAGTTTTCAAAACATTGACTCCAACTACGTAGGTTGGGAGCATGACCCAGGTGCCACGCTCGGGACCATTGGAGGACTTGAGGATTAGAGAACTCAAAGATCATCCAGTCAAAGAGAGGGGCTTTGACCAACGCCTGACACCTCAATGGCTGCATCATACCTACCTTTGAGCTGCCCTAATACACCCAGAAATGGATGCATCATACCTACCCTTTGTCCACATATGATGCATGCCTCAAGGCCGGCATCAGAGGTTGCAAAGTTTGACCTTGAATCCCTCCATTTTTCCTAGCCAAGGGGGTCACGCAACGTGTGCTCAGATGAGCTGGCATGCCACCCTATACAAAGGGGACCTCCAAGCAGGCCATATGTCCTTTACATTGCTCTCTGGTACTCCAGCTCTCCACTGCCACCCTCTCCCTCTTAAGGTTGTCCCTGCCTCTCCTCTCACACCTCTAGTTGTCACCAGCCATACCCGTGCCTGTCATCTTCCCAGAGGGAAATCCTCAACCAGCTCACCTGTCATCTCTCACAAGAAGAAACACTTACGAGGATAGCAAGAAGTGCTCAAAATTATATGGAGCAAGAGTCAACAAGCCTTTCCCCAAATGCACAAGACCTTGAGCAATTCGTACCTGCACAATAGACAACACATATCATTAAATCTCTAATAGAACACTTTAAAAAGGGAAGGAAAGCTGAGATGCACTATATGTAAGTAACTCCAAGAGAAGCTTACACAGAAGAGAAGCCTAGGTTCTTTGTAGTAATAACTCGAAAGATTGTGAAGCATGCCAGCTATTCTAGCGTTGTTGGTCCCGGAACCAATCAAACCTAAGGAGATGACGGCAGCCTGTAGAATCCAGACAAACATGACGAACTTTAGGCTGTAACTAACTAGAATTTGATAACAATAAGAATAATCATCATATTATATAAAAGTGAAAATACCATTGCTACTTCTATATCTGTATCGTGACTAATTCTGCTTAATGTGTCCATAACATTTACCTGGGTTAGAACATCCAAACATAAATTACTTGGCAATATTACCCATGGAAAGAAAGTATATAATCTTGCTCAACTGCAATTCAAACATTGTCAAGGTGCTCAGCTTGGCAAAAGATATCTAAGGAATTTTTTGTTATCGTAAACATATCTAAGGATTGATTACCTTAGGGTTTGATATACAGAGGAGACCAAGAGCCAAGGGAACAGCCTTTCGGATATTCTGCTCTCCATACTGTAAAAGATGCTCTAAAGAGCGAATAGCCATTTCAAGACCCAATTCTTCAGCCATTGCTACCATAGCAATTCCAAGTACAGCCGGTCCCTGGTGGGTTTCTCCCCTCTTAAGATGTTGGGCACACTGACCCAGAAGGTATTGGACCTGTGTGAAAAAAGGACGGTCAGCTCTTTTCATCAACATAACAGAGCGAACTCCAATTCAAATTGAAAGGCTTAGAGTAAACACCATGAGCACATCCCCAGTCCCAGCATAAGCACAGGAAAATAGGGTCATGTAACAATGTTTCCTAATTTTTGTATTTAATGTTTTTGAAATCTCTGCAGTTGCGTCAACACTTCCCTGTTAAAAAACAGAATGGGATTTCAAAACCCCAAAAAAAAAAAAAAAAAAAAAAAAAAAAAGAAAAGAAAAAAAAGAGAGAAAAAAGAATGATAGAAATAACAATTAAGTCCCAAATCTATAAGGCGCAATCTGTTGTCACTAAATAATAACATTTCAGAGGCAACACCAAAATAAAAAGGGAAAATATCATATAAATGGGAAATGGGGAAACTAATTGCAAATCAATGAAGTGCAAGTGACAGTTGTGTGTGCGTGTTTCTAGCTTGCACTCCATTGATTTAAAAATGAACAAACTATGATACAGTACAAATAAAATTATAGAAAATTAATTAAAAACTTTCATAGCTTGTGATTTTAAGTTACCTGCTTCCCAAGATATAGAAGGCCGAGTCCAAGAGGCAAAAGACGAGTGAGGGGCTGCCCCAATTCAGACACACTTCGGTGTTTTAATGCAGATATAATTGTCTGAGAAACATCTTCATCACAGGAACCAACATACACCAAACCCAATGAAATTGCAGTAAATACAATCACATCCAGAGGCATTTTCTTATCTTCAAGGACACGAGACAATTTACTACGGATCTGACAAATAATGTATAATTAGTCAGCTTCAATTGAAAATAAACATATCATACAAAGAAAGTAGACAAACAAGTAAAGAAGTGTTTTTGTATTCGAAGGATAGGAGACCATTTACTATGGATCTGAGAAACAATAGATTAAACAACTTTAACCAAATTTAACATACAAAGAAAAGGAAATGAATAGATGCTCATCAAATTTCTCTCTCTCTCTCTCTCTCTCTTTCTCTCTCTCTCTCACACACACACACACACACACACAGAGTTATATATAGTTTCAAACTTCCATAACCTAAGATCATCCATTTATGGAAAAATAAATAGAATAATTCTGTTGATGTGCCTCGTGAATCATAAATGGTGGGAAAAGGTGGCTCATGTCTACCACACATACTATTATTTTCATGGGCTTCCAAATAGCTCCAAAAAGAACGAAAGAAAAAATAAATAAATAGAAAAAAATAAGCAAGGAACCTCACTTGCGGACATTGGGCACCAGCATAAGCAAGGCCCAGACCCATTATTGCACCAATTTTGATAGAAGAATCTTCTTTATCTACATAATCAGCAAGAATTCGCAATGCCTAAAAAAAGAAAACTGAGATTTCAAATTACATATAACAATCATAGGTCTTTTTTGCAAAAAACGTGACGTGGAACTCACAGGATCACATTCATGCTCGACACCGCAAGTCAAGATACCAACTCCTAACAATGCACCAGCAATGACATTCTTGTCATCACTGTGGAAATACTTATCAATTTGGGCAAGTCCAGAATCAACATCCCAGAGCAGAATCATACCCTACAATGTGTGAAAACGATAATCCTGCAATAAAAGAATTTGCAACAACAAATCGACTGGTAGTAGAGAACACAATACCAGACTTGCTGCAGCACTGGCTTTTCCATGTGCTTTATTCTTAAAGACCCAGTTTCCTGAAGAACCACCACTTGAAGCTTCAGATGGAACTGTCATCAACTTGTCCTGTGACAATAAAACCAGTAAACGATACATGAACCTGCCCCCAAATATTTGCCTCTAAAATTTTCCATGTAAATGAACCACACTTTTACCTGACCAAAGCCAGCATTCACGAATGCATTAACAAATGTAGCTGCCAAGTTCTGGCTGGCTGAATTAACACTTGCACCAGCACTAGCCCGGCCATGGAACAAATGTGCCTGGTTAAATAATATCAGGCTTAATGAAGAAAACAACGTAGGAATAACATGTGCTTAGAAATTCCTTTTAAAGATGCAACAATTACTTCAACTATCAATATCAAAGGTGATATCAAGAGCTAGTATGGATATCTTAGAAATCTCAACCTTATAAATATCCTCAGGAGATTTGGGCTCCATGACCTCTACATCACGAGCAAGCATAAGATAACCTTCACTTAACTTGCCATTGTTGGTAATTCCTTGCAATATCTCCCTGCATTCATCATCTCCAGACATCTCTTCATCGAGAACAAAAGTTACACGCTGTATGAAAGAAATTCAATGAGCAAACAACCATTTACATTCAATCAAAAAGGAAATTAACTAGATGTCTTGCAAAAAGGGTAAATAGTGCAATGCCCAACTTCTAATAAGACATCTGTTATCTTTACATATGCCTTTCTACTTGCCGTAATGGCTTTAACTGTGATTTAGGTGAGATGTTAGTGTGAGAATATATTGTATATATGGCATGATTGTGTAAATAGGAATTAGTTAGTATTTCCTTTTTCAGTCATGGATTTAGGGCTATATAAACTGATAAACTCTTTGTAAATTGACACAATTGAATATACAGAGTTATTTGGAATTCTTACATGGTATCAGAGCTGTGTGTGAAACCCTAGCTCTGCCTCTAAACGTTCGAATTCTTCTCTGGTTCGAAGTTTCGAAGTTCTTTCTGGTTCAAAGCTCTTTCTTCTCAATTTGTAGACTTCTCGTTCGTGGTTCTCTGGAGTCACGATTGTACCAGGCTCGCAATTAGCATCTGGTCTCGTCAGAATCGCGATCTACCTAGTGTCGAGATCGTGAACCCATCTCTGTTTTAGTCATTCCACGCCTCCCAGGATTTCTCTCAGTCGTGACCTATCTGCTTCGAATTGCAGCTCGTTATCTTCGATTCGTGATCCATCTGAGATTGGATCTGGTTCGTTTGCTTTGTCTGGTCATCTGCTTCATCTCTGTGGTCTTGATGATTGTGCCTTCTGCCATCAAAGAGGTCATTGGAAGTACCATTGTCCCAAGAAAGGACGTTTGTCTGCCCCGTTTTTTCAGCAGTCTCAGAATCAGTTCCATGCTTCTACTGCCTCTTATACTACATCTGCTCCTGCTATTGAACTTGATTTGGCTTCCTTGAGTGCTCAAATTGGTCAGCTTCAGCATATACCGTTTGCCTCCATTGTTTCATTTCTTCATTCAGGTTTGCGTGGGTTTTCTTCAGGTATTTCTTCGCCTGTCTGGATTTTTGACTCTGGTGCCTCTCATCATATGACTCCCCATCTCCCCTTACTTCAAAATTGTACTCCTTCCTTTCCTATTACTGTCAATGCTGCTAATGGGTCTAGTATGTCTGTTATATCTGTTGGGTCTGTCCTACCATCTGCTATGTCTGCTGTCTCTATTCCATCTGTCTTTTATGTTCTTCAGTTATCTGTCAGTTTATTATCTATCAGTCAGCTTGATGCCTCTGGTTTTGATATTATTTTTTCTTCTTCTATTTGTTCTGTGCAGGATCAGATGTCTAAGCAGCAGATTGGGATTGGCTGTAGAATTAGAGACCTCTATGTGGTAAAAAGCTTGCATCTGCCTATGACTAACTCTCTGACTGCCTTTTCTTCTTTTTAGTTAGATTCTCTGTCCAGTCCTTTCTATTTGTGGCATTCTAGATTAGGGCATTTGTTTGCTGACCACTTACGGTCTTTAGCTCAGTCAGGTATATTGGGTAAAGTTTCTCCTAGTCAACTTGCCGAGTATCGAGAGTGTAAACTTGAAGCCCTTCTCCTGTTCTCACCAAAGGGGTTCTACATACTATGTGTCATTTGTTGATGATTGTACCCGTTACACTTGGGTTTATCTTATAACTCATAAGTCCGATTTCTATAAGATATACCGTACCTTTTAGTCTATGATTACTACTCAGTTTAGGTCTACCATTAAAGTGTTACGGTCTGACTTGGGTGAGGAATATTTTAAAAATGAGTTCTGTAAGTATTTAGTAAGTTGGGTACCAATCACCAAACTTCCTGTACAGATACACCTGCCCAAAATGGTCGAGCCGAGCATAAACACCGTCATCTCCTTGAGACAGCTAGGTCTCTTCTTCTCTCTGCCTCAGTTCCGGCTCTATTATGGAGGGAGGCAGTTCTTGCTGCTGCTTTTCTTCTCAACCGCATGCCTACCCCCCTTCTTTTTGGTCGGTCTCCTTATGAGACTTTGTTCTCCCAAATTCCTAACTACTCCCTTCTTCGTGTGTTTGGGTCTACCTGTTTTGTCCTTCTTCCCCGCAAAGATAGGACCAAACTTAGTACTCGGTCTGTCCTCTGTGTCTTTTTAGGTTATAGTTTTACTCAGAAAGGCTACTGCTGTTATGATCCTATCTCTCATTGCCTTTATGTCTCTCGTCATGTTGCCTTTCTCAAACGTCTATCTTACTTCAGCTTCCTCCTCACTGCTCCAGTTTCTAAAGAGGATTTGGTTCACATTGACCCCTTTCCTTCTGAGGTCCCGTCTGATGAATACATCTCTACTGTTCCTCTTGAGCCCATTCTTACTTCTCCATTTGCATCACGTATGGCTCCTTCTCTTCCTTCGACTTCTTCTTCCCCTCCATTGTTGGTCTCTTCTTGTCACCATGCTCCTCCACCACCAGTTGTCTCTACTCCTGTTTCTTCTTTTTCTACTTCTGACGACTCTGATCCTACTGCACACCGATATCCTACTCATGAGCGTCGTCCTCCAAACAGGTTGGGTTAGTCTAATACATATTTTTCTGCTTCCTATCGTACCTTTTAGTCTGTTATCACTCTTTTTCAGAACCACAGTCTTACACAGAGGCCTGTCAGGATCCTAATTGGGTTCAAGCTATGGAGGATGAGTTGTTTGCCTTACAGAAGATTAACACTTGGGAGTTGGTTCCTTTGCTTGCTGGCAAGAATCTGGTTGGTTGCAAATGGGTCTATCAAGTCGAGACTCATTCTGATGGTTCTCTCGAGCCCTACAAAGCTCGCTTGGTTGCCAAGGGTTTCTCACAGGAGTATGGTATTGATTATGAGGAGACATTTGCCCCTGTTGCCAAGATGACTACTGTCCGTACCTTGATTTTTGTTGCTGCTATTCGACGTTGGCCTCTCTATCAGATGGACGTTAAGAATGCTTTTCTTAACGATCATCTCACTGAGGAGGTCTACATGCGTCCTCCCCCTGGTCTTCTCTACTCTTCTAGGCAGGTTTGTCATCTTCAACGTGCTCTGTATGGTTTGAAGCAGTCTCCTCGTGCTTGGTATGATTGCTTTCAAACTACCGTTACCGAGCTTGGGTTTCATCCTTCTGCTTCCGACTCTACTTTGTTTCTGAGATATACCTTGACTGGTTTTGTTGCTCTCCTACTCTATGTGGATGATATGATCATCACTGGCTCTGACTATTCTGCTATCTCTGAGGTCAAGCAACATCTCTTCCGCACATTCGAAATGAAGGATCTGGGTCAATTGCGGTATTTTCTTGATATTGAAGTTGCCTCTTCTCCAAAGGACTATTTTCTGTCTCAGGCCAAGTATGCTAATGAGGTTATTCACTGTGCCAGTCTTACTGATACTAAGGTTTCTGATACACCTATTGAGCTTAATGTGAAGCTCAACTCTACTGATAATGTCCCTCTGGATGATCCCACGTTATATCGAGAGCTCGTGGGTCGCTTCATCTATCTGACGGTTACTCGTCCTGATCTTGCCTATACTGTTCATGTGGTTAGCCAGTTTGTCTCTGCTCCTCGCTTTACCCAATGGGCTGCTTTGGTTCGGATTCTTCGCTATCTCCGAGGCACTATATTTCAGGGTTTACAGTTGTCTTCTACTTCCTCTTTGGAGTTGGTGGCTTATATTGATTCGGATTGGGCTAGTGATGTCACTGATCGCAAGTCCACTTCTAGCTTCTGCATGTTTCTTAGTGATTCTTTGATCTCTTGGAAGGCAAATAAACAGACTGTTATTGCGCATTCCACTGCCGAGGCTGAGTACCGTGCTATGGCTCATGCCACTACTGAGATTGTTTGGCTTCGTTGTCTCTTGACTGAGTTGGGTGTACCTCAGTCTTCTCCAACCTCTCTCTATTGTGACAACCGCAGTGCTATTTAGATTGCCCACAATGCTATCTTCCATGAACGGACGAAACACATTGAGATTGATTGTCACTTTGTCCGACAGCATTTGCAGTCTAACTCTATCTCTCTTCCTTTCGTCTCCTCGACTTTGCAACTTGCGGACTTCTTCACCAAGACTCACACTACTGCTCGGTTTCAGTTTCTTCTTAGCAAACTCTCAGTATTTTGTGCTATAACACCTTGAGTTTGAGCGGGGGTGTGAGAATATATTGTATATATGGCATGTTGTGTATATATGGCATGATTATGTAAATAGGAATTAGTTAGTATTTCCTTTTTCAGTCATAAATTCAAGGCTATATAAACTAATGAACTCTTTGTAAATTGACACAATTGAATATACAGAGTTATTTGGAATTCTTACAATTAGCTCCTAACCAAGCACCTAACTTTACAGATTTTGCGTGTATCATGCAACCTGTCTTTTTTTTTTTTTTTTATAGGCATGTATTACACACCCTATCTATACAATAACTTTACGATTAATATCCCACCCAAAAAGAATAAAAAAAAAGATGGCATGCCAGATTATTTCAAAGCAAGGGACAAGACTCTATATTGAAATATCATGTCTAACGGAGAGGTCATGAAGCCCATTATTACATGACTAGAGTCTACAACACCTCATACTGCAACAATCAAGCTGAAATTTAAGAACAGGGAAAGACACCATGTCCATGAATAAACTAGTAGCTTATAGTATTTTCCTGGGAGAGGCAATCTTGAGAGTTACAGCCAAGAAGAAATCAAAATGGATACACGATTCATTAAGGAAATATATGAGTTCTACAAATCTTGAACCCACCACTATTATAATATTGGGAAATGAAACAACAAAAGAAAGATTAAAATGGATAACAAGATTCCAAAGAAAGAGAGAGAAAGAGAGAGAGAGAGAGGGAATAGCACAAGTTAGAAAAACAAGACTTACATGTTGACCAAGAATGTAACAAAATTGCTTCTTTAATAGCAGATCATCACAAGCTGTAAAAATCTGATACACATACTGCCAATAAATAAACAGTGTTAAATAAACAACAGAAAAGTGGGCAGCAAGAAGACCATCTGACCATTCTATCTCATTTTCCTGAAATGTGAAGGTATAATAGTTATCCAGTCATTATCAACAAAACTTAAAATCTCAAATATAAAATTTGTATCAGTGTCATAGAGGGAGAATAAAATATTTGATGTGCCTAATTAAGTGCAAACCTGCATGTTGTCAAGGAATAGAGCAATCTGAAGTGCACTTGGGTACTCTTCAAATTTTAGATAAATCGCAAACACAACAAGTAGAACTGGCAAATCATCTGGATCAGGAATGTATCTGCAAGATGTTGAAATGCTAAATGCCAGAATACATGTGTTTTTGTCGTGCGACAGAAAGCTGCAAGGCTACGGGGCTTAGCAAAACCACAATACCATGAGGCACATAAATGAATAGCAATTTGGCCCCCTAAAGAATTTCCGTTATTTGAATGTCATCTTCCAATCAAAGAACAGAAAACTGAAGGCTACATTTCTGTTCTCTAAATTTCATCACGTAGAAAAATAAAAAATGTCATGTTACATGTAAGAGTAGCATGCATCAAATACACACACATATATGAAGCACCTTTTCCAATAATCTGCACAGAGAGAGAGAGTAGACAAAGTCAATATAGTTATGTGCTTGGCAGGGCTCCCTCTTATTAGCCATCAATAGAGATGCAACTACATCAACCTGCCACTCCCCAAGTGATACATTAACTTTTCCAAATATGGGACCCAAACATAAGTTTTCCATCCCACCTCGTCCCCCAGCTTTCAATCTTTCCCCAGACAACTCAAAAACTCCTAAGACAATGCTTAAATTGTTGCTCCAAAAGAAAAAATACAAGTATGTTGCTTTATCTGTCACTGTAATATATGTACATGAGCATGTATGATTATAAGATACTCAAACTCACTTAAATTCATCGCCTACATTTGCAGTAAAATCATTTATTAAATAATAAAATTAATTTAGAATTAGAAATTTAAGTTATTTAGATAATCTAAACCTTCTTGAACATGAAGCAAACTACAATGCAAAACTTTGAGAATCAGTTAAAACAACATGTTAATCAACTGCTCATTGCTCAAACCACACAGCTATCAGGAAATAGACTGCCAATTAAATTTAGGGTTATTTATGCGAAGACCCCCCAAACTATTGAGAGAAGTATCACTTTGACCCCTTAAACTATAAAAACGTACAACGGACGCCTTAAACTATTGAGAAATATCACTTTGCCCCCTAAACTATAAAAGCGTACATATGGACCCCTAAACTATAAAAGCGTATAAATTGGACTCCCTAACGGAAGGGGTCAAAATCAAATACACCAATAGTTTAAGGGGTGCATTTGTACGCTTTTATAGTTTAGGGGACAAAGTGATACTTCTCTATAGTTTAGAGGGTCTATTTGTACGCTTTTAAAATTCAGGATGTCAAAGTAATACTTTTTAATCGTTTGAGGGTTATCCGTGTAAATAACCCTTAAAATTGATTTTGTGCATCACAATGGTCTACGATTTTGATAGGATTCAAATTTCGAATTCTAATCTAAAAAGAAAAAATCCTTATAGCAACTCAATACATAATTTAGATACCAAAACAAAAGGCATACAAAAGACAAATAAACGTTCAATCCTGCAAACTCAAAAGTTAAATTAAGATTCTCAGGATTCACTAACCTAGCTGCACTGATGAGGTACAGGCATGTCCTTTTATAGTTTGTACTGTCCACGTGCTCCAGTACCAAATAAATGTCTTCAACCTGGAATAATTCAAGATATCTTTTACATGCAATATTTTTAAGGAAAGTGAGAAAAATGACAACGGATAATACCTGCATCAGAAGATCTACAGCCTCAAATTCGGCATTGTGCTGTAAGGAAGATACAAAAAAGGCTAGAAATAAATCCCCATAAAATGTTGTCCCAAGCTATATTTTGATTTGCCGTTCAAACAAAAAAAAAAAAAAGGCCTCTATTTTGACTAAATACATTGAAACAAATTCACATAATATGTCAACCTGGGAAGCATGTACTGGTATGTTATGGGTAGACAAAAAAAAAAAAAAAACTTTAAAAAATAGGATACGGGACATAAAAAAGTATAATTTGTAATAGTGCATGATATTAGAAAATTAAATACAAAAAATAATTAAAGTCACAATTAGAAAATATAAAACAACAGACAAAGATAGAAGAAAAAACTGAGATGAAGATGGGTACTCCAAGAGAGAGGGTTGTTGAAAAAAAACAGGGAAGAAGATGGAGAGAGGGAGAGTCGGAGAGAAGAGAAAGCCAAAAAAGAATGCGAGTTTTTTTTCCAAATATTTGATAATTGCAAAAATACACTATTTTTAATTTTAAAAAAACAAAAAACAATATAATTGTTCCAATACCCCTATATTTTTTAAATATTACATTTATATCTCAACATATCCACAAAAATTCCCAAAATGTATCTATTTCATAACTGAGGGTTGTTTTGGAAACTACCTATTTTAGTTGGTTTTTTGACTTTTTACAAAAAGACGTACAGAAAAATAGAGAAAATAGTTTACTTTTTGGTAGTGACTTTTTTCACTTTTTGGCTATTTGAGGTGGTTCCCAAACTTGGCCCAAGTTGTATTCATCCCACACCTGAGCCATACCCTAAGAAGCATGGACACGGACACGTGACACGACACGGGTACGACACGGACACGCCGATACGTTAATTTTCAAAAAATACAAGACACAACACGTGGAGGACACGCATGAAATATATAATTTTATATATTTATTATATGTTATATATATAAATATATCATTCAAAGATAATAAAAAAATGCAATATGACACTAATTCTTATAAATATATATGGTTTTTATTTTATTATTGTATCTTAAGTTATTTTGTTCATACTTATAATTAGTTTTACATATGTCTAATCGTTAGACACGTGTGTTTAAGCGATTGACACGTGTGTCCTCCAAGTGTCCAAAGAGTGTCCAAGTCTTTAAAAAATAGGACACGTTTTGAAGAGTGTCGGACACGTGTCCTGAGAGTGTCCAAAGAGTGTCGGTGTCCGACACGTACACGACACGGATACGTCACCTTCCTAGAAGTGTCCGTGCTTCTTAAGCCATACCCATCCTTTACCCTAGCTATACCCAACATTCAAGAAGTATTAGATTAAGTATTTCAGGTACCCAGTACACGTGCAACCTTACCAGTATGCATACCCATACCAAGTATGCACCTTGTACTTGTACAACAACATTTTTGGAGTGTCAATGCTTCATAGATGTCAACCCTGTCTCCTAGTAACAAAGAGGAGAACCACTCAAAAATTGTTAATTGAGTCATTACCTCCATGAGAAAAGCAACAATTTGTTCTACAAGCTCCATTAGATCATCAACAGACAACTCTTCACTCTGAAATGATTTACGCAAATGAGGAAATATACTCAATAAAACAAAAGGGATACAACATAATTACCCCATTAATGTAATACATGTGCCACCGTAAAAAGGACAAAAAGGCCAAATTTCGCACTTGTGTAACTGAATGAGTTATTATTTGATATTTTCAAGACAGTGCCCCCCATAAATGTCAAAAGCATGAATATTAACAGTATAACAGAAAACATGATAATATATTTAAACATACAAGACCTTGCATGATTACACAGTAAAAGCAAATGAAAGATATATATATATATATATATACTTAGTAGTAAGTAAGCCAACGAGAAAACCTCTTATAATATTTTTTTTAATAAGTAGAACTCTTATAACGATTCAAAAGATAGGAATCATAACCTGTCGCTTCATATACTCTTCTACTATTTCTCCAGCTAAGTTCCTATCACAAACAAGTTACGCACTGATGAGGGTTAATAGAAATGAAAATTCAACAACAACAAAGTAAAATAATGAAGGTGGTAGGACTCATAAATAAAAAATAATAATAATAATAATAATTCCTTGTAATATGACCATGACATTAAAATAATACAATGTACATGTGCCGCAACATTACCAATATTATACAAAAAATTAACATAACATCCTGTTTATCACAACCATGTATAATAATCAGAATAATATAGGGAAAAAAGTTTAAGAAGACCAAAAACGTTGCTTCTTGAATGCGACTAACACTACAAAACAAATAATCCAAACTAGGTCACCCCTAAGATTAGAAGTCAAAATACTTTTGTTCAAGACAAGTCACAATGTGTAAGGCTGCGGAGATAAAAGCCTTTTAAATAAATAAACAAAATTAAATAGTTTGATATGCTAATACCCATCTGGGGTGAAAGGAAGTTGTGGTTTTTAGAGGGCCTTACAAATTAGAACATAAATTAAAATTAATTAGTGAAAAATAAACAAATTATATTTAATGTGTCCTAGACCACATTAATGTAAGTACCAAGCCAATCAACATCATGCCCTAAAACAAAAAAATTAGTTTCATTATACTCCACACCACAAAGTAGGCCACCGTAAAATTTGAGACAAAATAAAATATCTAACAAATCAACAAAACAAGCAACGAATATTAACTGATAACCTTTTAATATGTAGTTTGATGATGCTCACCTCACATATTCATGGCCCCATGAAACTGTATCACCTTCAGAGCCCAACAACCTGTACTTTAAGCTCTCCTAAAAGAATTGACATAATAATGGAAATATACTTCAGCACAACACAAAACCTAGAACTCAACAATATTTAGACACACTTCAGCGCAAACATCCAACATTCTATATCAAGTAAATTTGTTATTACCATAATACGCAAGTTGTCCAAGTATCATAAATATAAAATGTTAAAACCATATATTGATTACCGCATATGGGAGAATAGAGGATAATTGCATGGCCAAAAAGTTGCCTCACAGAACCAAGTAAGCTAATGTCACAACAGAGTGATATTAAGAATGCATAATGAAATGTAAAACGTAAAATAATTCAGCATACCCGTTCTCCTTCCGCAGACATGGTCATGGCCAAAACTGAAAGTACATCTGCTAGTAAATACTGCGTTAAAAGGAAAATGTGAATCAGACAGGTCACAGTACACAAAAATGAATAACGGAAGGGGCCATCCCAACAGTTTGATACCTTCAGATCCGAATCTGCCATTGTATCATAGTATGCTTTTAGAGTTCCGTAATGAGGACGCAAAAACTTTAATGGCTTTGGAACTGAAGTCATAGAGCTGGTTGAGGTCAGTATCTCCTGCCTGAAAGGCAAAGGTTTAGTTGCACTATCAAACCAAATTGTATTTGTATGAATGATTACAGGTCTGTTTGGCCTTTTTTTTGCTTTCTATTTTCATTTTCCGGAAAACACAGCCATGCGAGAAACTCCATTCACACATTAGTTAGCTGCAGACTGTCATGAAGTAAAACATCTATCAGACATGCTGAAAGTTAAAAAACAGCTAAATATTAGACTTAAACATGCAGACAATTTTGGCATAAGTTATTTGCAAGTAGGTGTACCACTCCAATCGATTTACTGAGCAATGCAACAATCATCTAGACAAAGTTCCAGTGCAAATGACAAATGTTGGGGAAAATAAAATTAAAAAAAAAACACTGAAATTGACATATAGAATGTTACTGAATTACATTAAAAGATTATATTCTTTTATAAATACATGCATTGCCTATAGAATGTTATTGACAATACCTGTAACAGTTTCTTTTACACAGAAAAAAAATTCAAAACTGAAATTGTTAAAATCCTATTTAAGAACCTGATTGTGTCACGAAAAATATTAAATGGATTATTGATATCATCAATTAGGGACTAAACTAAGTGTAGTTTTTTAGTGATATTATATCGATTGAAAAATGTTAGAAAATAATTATTACAAAAATTTAATTAATAAATTTTGCTTCTCAAAAAGTTAGAAAAGTGAAACTTACATGAAAAAAATTTACAATTTGAAAATTAAGAAATAGTCATTTAAATTAATATTTCATTATCAAAAGACCTTAATTTGAGATCTCACCTAAGGCCCCAAAAATGGTTGTGCTACCATTGAATTAAAGATTATGGTCCACTCATGATTCTACATGCATTTTATATGCTAACCCTATTTGATCATTTGTAAATATCCTAAAATTCAATTAGCATTGACCTCATTTTTCAGTGAGTTCCCGATCATAACTGTTGTTACTCACAAAGTGCACTGCGTAAGCTGAAAGCAAATAAACAATAAATTCTATCTCATTACAACAAATACTTTTAACTATTCCATGGTGATCTTTAGTGATTCCAATATTGTGATTTGCTGAACAAAACCATAATGAACCTAAGATATAGGCAGACAAAATGGAAAAATACTTTAACAATTAAGGGAAACCTCACAAATTGTTATCTAATAAAAGCTAGCTTTGCTACCCCACAAATTGAATTAGGGAAACCTCACAAATGGTAGTCCTGAATTCCAATGGCTCAATTTGTTGAGTGAGAAGATATAATAAGTTCCAATACTCAGTACCACAGATCATGACTATTCTTACAGCAAAAGGTATTCAGCTTTGCAGAACAAACTAGGGTAAATTACAAATACATGTCCTGAGGTTTGCTTAAAATACAAATTGTCCCTTTTGGTTCTGGAAATTACAAATACCCTTTGTTAGAATTTGTCAATTAACAAAGTTGACTCAAAAAATGAAATTCGTAATTATCCTTATAATACAACAATGAAAGTACCAAAATTGTTAATTGAAATATATATTGCGGACATTATTAAAAATTGTTAATTGACTTAACAGTTAATTAGTGAAAGGAGTTATTTATTATGTGATCAGAAATTTTAAGGGCAGAATGTAATTTCTAGAATCACAAGAACAATTAACTATGTTTGGTTCCAACAAATTGACTCTACTTTTCAGAAAATTGAATTTTTTGTTTTTCGTGTTTTTTTATTTTTAGTGAATTTTTTTAATATTTTATGCAAATTTTTTATTTTTGGATTCACCTAATCGAAAAACGCTGAAATATGCTTAAAAAGTAAAATATTTGTGAAAATTATTTTCAAAAAATTCACCAAATACAAAAAATACAAAAAAAAAAAATTACGAAAATTCAATGCATATTTTGTATTTTGTTATATTCAGTAAATTTTTTAAAGATTTTGGTACAATTTTTTTATTTTTTTAAGTATATTAAGATTGAAATTTTTAAAAAATTCATTAAAATATTTTCAAAAAACTTAAAAATATAAAAATACAATTCAGAAAATTGTTTTTGAAAACTATAAATCAAATTTTAAGTAAACCTCAGGGGTTATTTGTAAGTTACCCAACAAATTAATACCAAAGTTCCCTCGCTAAGTTTTCAATTTGTCAATCTCTCTAAACTACAAAATTGAACCAAATAGTGTTTCTAGCATGAGCATCATTATCAAGCTCATTAGAGTCTTCTCTTGGCTATTTTATAGCAGACAACCATAGAAACACACTCCATCAAACTCAATTATTGACTAACCAGTTTAGTTTAATATCAAACCACTAGCTGCATATAGGTACAGAAAGAGGACTACACAAATGAAATAAAGAATAGAGAGTTTGTTGGAGAATGTATTAGAAAATATTAAAATAGAAAATAGACTTTCAGTTCAAATTTAACTAAAAATTTGACTATTTTGATGGAGATGCTAATAGCCACACAGTTAATAGCATATAGTATGACAAATAAGGCAACATTGCATTATTTTTGGAAAACACATTAAATTTACAAATACTGTGACTCTACCTCATACTCTGAAGGGCAGCCTCCTGTAAATCCGCATCGGAGTCCTGAATCCTCTCCACATACAACTCCAATTGCTTCTTCAAAGCCAAATCCTCCTCTGACTGCACATTCACAGAGCCAAATGAGATCAAAATTTTGAAAAACTAAACAACATTGTTTCCTATCCGCAACCAAACATTGCGTTGAACTTACAAGATCTTCGTCCTTCATCTCATTCTTCTTCTTCGGGACTATCACCGCATTGTTTGGATCACGAGCCATGATGACTGAGAGATTCGAAATTCTAGAATGCACGTAGTTTTATCGCAGATTTTGCGAGACCTCAATGGAATTTTCTTCGATATCTAGAGATTATTGAAGCTAAACCCTACGCACAGAGGTTTTCGTTTTATGCGAGTTCGCTCTTGGGTTCTTTCGGTGCTGGAAAATGATACTATGCAAAATGACTTGTATAAAAGAGCGTTTCCACCAAACCTTCCAAAATTGGCGTGGGAAATGTTTTTAAATAGCTGGCAAATTGATATATGTGAATTTGATATAGAATTTTTTTTTTTTTTTTTTTGTATATGTTAAATTTATTATTTAAAAAAAAATAATTGGTGATAATATCAATTTGTTATTGGATATGTTAAATTTATTATTTTATCATTTTTAAAAAAATTGATGATAAATCCAATATAAGGGAGGGGTAAGGTATTAGATTCAGTGAATATTTTTTGTTGATGAGAAATCCACGCTTTGTGAAATAGTTTGGTGGGAAGTTGTGAAAGATATTTTGTTTCTAATTTTACTCCTTAACTTTTTTATCTGTTTGACTTTTTGTTGACTATCTGTTCAAATTTTTTGTCTATCAGTTTAAATTTATATTTATCTGTTCAAATTTTTTGACTATCTGTTCAATTTTTTCCCCTATTTGTTCAATTTTTCTTCTAAATTTTATCTATCTATTCAATTTTTTCCTTAAAATTCTATTTATCTGTTCAATTTTCTATATTTCTGTTCAATATTTTCCCCTAAATTCTATGTATTTGTTTAAATTTTTTTATATCAATTGAAAATTTGCGTTAAGTTTATTATCTGTTCAATTATTTTTTCCTATCTATTGAAATTCAAACTTAGTATTCCCTATCTGTTGAATTTCACATGCCTATTTTTTTCTTGTCTATTTATTTTTTTATCTGTTCAAATTGTGATATATATATATATAGTCTCTCTCTTCTCTTTTGTTCTTTTTCCCTATCTGTTGAAATTTTCTACCACTGTCACTCAAATATATCTAGTACATACACATACATACACACACATATCTGTTTGAATTTTTATTTTTTATCTATTCATTTACCAAAATGGATAGATTCTCCTCTTCATCTTCTATCCCTCTTACTTGTCCAAAAAGGAAAAAATTATAATTTGTTTCATTACCATCAATAACAACAACTACAAAACACATACACAAAAAATAGTTTCTTTGCTAGATAGACCATATTGCTAAATTTGTGAAAGTGGTTTATAATAATCAAATATGGTAGAGACTTGATGAAACTAGGACCTTTAACTACAAACAAAAACAAAACAAGAGTTCCATCCATGTTGACTATTCTCTCCCCCACCCCTAACCAATAAAGAGAATATAAAACAAAAACAAAAAGCAAACAACAAAAAAATCAAAACAAAAACAACTTCAACCACAAACAAACACACAAAAAGAAGAAAAAAAGAAAAGAAAAAGAACTTCTTGCATGAGAGGATGAGACTATAGAAGAGGAAAGGATAAGTATTTAAAATCTTAGGGAATTATTTCAAAAGGGAATTACTTAGCATCTTATTGCCTGCATCCATGTTTTAGGATACCGGATCCATTTTGTTTCAAATTCTTAACAAAGAACTAAGAACCAAATAAAGAGGTAAGAACCAAACAATGGGTGTTAACAAAGAGCTATGAGACCCATTTTCCCTTAACCCATTGTAAACATGAAACCCATTTAACCTTGATTGTAATAATACTTGGGGTTGTTTGGAATTTGTTTATTTAATGTACGTCTTTATTTTTTTTATAAAAAGTTATATAAAATAATAAAAAAATCATATGACTCAAATAAGAAATACTTATTTAATGCATTCTCAAATAATCCCGTAGATATTATTTAACAAGAACATAGCACTATAAATTTTAAATGATTTTTTGACTTGAGTGTTTTTAAAATTTTACATTTAATTTTTTTTGACAAATTGATGAAGGTTAAAATTGGTGTAAATTTAAAAATTGTTTGTAATCATATATATATATATATATATATAAGCAGTGTTTTTCCTTAAAAAAGTCACATAAGCATGCATTTTTGTTTCGAAAGTGAAATTGGCTTTGGCATGGTTTGGGAAGAGGGTTTAGAGGCTTTTTTGGATATTTCGTAACAAGGAATCCCATTACAGTTATTGGGATTCTATGGATGCATTTACTTATGCATTTTATTACCAGAATCCCCCTCGGAGCCATTCCTGGTTTCTCCGCATTGTTCCCGACAACCTCAAAAACAATCTGCCCAACTAGTTTCCCGTTTGGTGAGATAAGTTCGGGCTCCAGTTAGAAATTTTTCCAGAACCTATTCGATAGGCTTTTAATGAATGGCAAATTGCCTACAGCCGTCTTCTAGTATACAAGGACATTTCAATGTCTAAATCTGTTGTCCATTTTGTCATTCGCTTTGGAATTCCATGGATATGGAAGTGGGATTTCCAATGTGATTATCAAAATAAAATCCCACGACTCAAAAGAGTTTTCTTTGTGAAGTGGTGGACAAAGGGGCTTGATACCCCTAAGCAATAGCAAGAGACTTTACAGAAAATCCATGCTCATACCAAGGCATGCTGGGATGCTGTTCCTAAATTACTCCCAGCAACTCCAGTAATGAAGAATCCATTTTTACATATTCAAACAGAATTACGACAAAAGTATCCTGATTTGTTCGAACAGAAATTAATTATTAAAAGTATGAATTATATGAAGGAACGGTTCCTTCAGTCCCTATCCAGTTATGATACCAGTATGAAATCTGTCTCCAGCAGTCAAGAACCTGATCCAGAAGAAGACCCAGCTCAGGATGAAAATGAGTTCACAGTCCTTGCTAGTGAATCTCAAGACCTTGTCGACAATAAACCTAACCTTGGTGATTTTTGGGACTCTTTGACTAGTCTCATTTCAGAAAAAATTGAAACGAAGAAGACATGAAAGGAAAAGGAAAGGCTGCATGACCTTGTCCTCCACTATCACTACGTCGGCACAAAATGACAAATTACCAGGATAACAACTTTCAGCAAAAGCAGATTCCTTGTCTGTCATCCAGTCCTACCACCTAGCTGTCCAGACAGTTGTCCAGTATAGAACAATAAAGATAAGGTGTTGCGTCAGCTGAGGATAAGGACGATCGGCTCCACCCATCTAGGACACGCCACCTGTCATCACCCTTATCTTATCTCATCTTTTATGTGTCTATATAAGGGATAGCCTCACTCTTGTTGAGGACAAGTTTTTTTTTTTAGAGTGTTTTAAGTCTTAACATAAGTGTGCTCTCTCTCTCTGTGCATTTTTGCTATTTAATAAAGTTTGCAATTCTGGTTGTAAGTATTTCTTTTTAATCTTTTAATATTTTAATGTATGCCTATAGATAGACTTGTTGAATTACATGATTTATTAACATATTACAATTTGCGTCGTAATTTCTGGCTTACTGTTGATAATTGCCATTTACAGATTGTAAGGACACAATAATTACAGAATATTAATAATCAAATACAGTTAATTGAGCAGCAGATCCAGGAGCAGATCTGCTTGTTGGTAGCAGCTGTCCGGCCACCTCCTCCTCTACAGTAATTTCATGAGACCATATATGGCATAATTTAAATTTAATATAATAATAATATGAATAGTAGTATTCCTGGGTTTGTGCTAATTGGGGGTAGAACTGTGTTAGGTTAAGTGGGACGTCATTCAAGTCGCGTTGAGCCAGAGCGGTTAGCAGTGATTGCAGTTAGGTCACATCCTTGTAAGTCGTTGACAGACGTGCTTAGCTTTACCCTGTGTAAGCACCTCTCTTGGTATCAAAGCCAAGTTTAGTACTATTTGTATTATAATTACATTTTATTAAAATTATACATATATGGTCCCCATACAACGTTATGAGTACTGCACCTACAGATGATACAATCACTACAGTAGCCAATACAGTAACTTCTACATTAGAAGTAGCCGAGTTAGTCGCCTATCAGGATGTAAGGGAAGCCTTAGATAAATGGAATATCCTATAAGATAGGAACCTTTGACTTTACCAGTAGAAAAATAATTAAAACCTTTGAACATGCTGCTCCTATACAGAATGATGATGAGATTATGTATCTCTTTCACATACAGGACTTATACCCATTTTTACAAGAGTATAAGTATGTCCACATAGGACTTGATCAGATTGCATTTAAACCCTTGACATTACTTGAGCAAAATACCAGTATCCAATGCACTCTTCGAGGCGGAAAATGTCTTGATTGGAGAGCATCCCTTATGGGAGCTATTGAAACTAGCCTTTCTCATAGTCCAGTATATTTCAACATTTATCCAAACCTAAGTATCGCACTTATTGACCCTAATCTGTCAAAAGTCCTCGAGCTTAGGATTCTTTCTAATGGATATCAGTATCTTCCAGGATGACCTCCGTTTACAGTTATTTCTAGGATTCATTTAAAAGTCTTAACTACTCTGAATCTTTATATCAAAAAATAGAGTGAATTAGGACAAACAGTTCTAATTGATACCAACCTTTTCAGTAGCCAAGTTGCTGTTCCAAGATTGATACCTTGGCAGAATATAACTTTTCCAGAAAGATGGCAAATTCCTAATGCCGTTCCAGTTAGACCCATCATTCGCCAATCTTTAGATGATGTTATACAGACACAAGGAGGGGATGTATACCTCACTTTCAATAGGCCACATAGGCCATTATCCAGAAGCATGTCTAGTGACAGTTTTAGAACTACTCCATCTTACAAGGTCGATCTACCTGACTCCTCTGGACAATCCACTTCAGAACCTATCGAGTCTGTATTACAAGAAATGTCATCTAGACCTCCAAGTAATACAAATCTTGATAATGCTACAGATCCTGTTGTTCAAGGAATTCAGTTTTCAGAAAACCAAATACCACGAGGAGTATATGAATCCAGAAGGCCTTATAGTCCAATGGCCAGTGACATGAATTTTGAAGTGTAATAGATTTTACGCTAGGAAGTGAAAATCAGAAAATCCTAAATCAGGATTTCTTATAGGAAAAATACAGAGAATTTAGGACATGGTATTTTAAAAATCATAGTCCTATTCAACTACAACAAATCAAACAACAGTATTATTCCCATTTAGAGGACTATCAGAAACTTCAATCTTTTCCTTTATGGTACAAGGAAACTTTTCCTATTCCAAAAGCTCAAATAAATGTTCTTGAAAATATTCAGAAAACTTGGGTTACGACAGATGGCCAAAGTATAACATCTGTTCGTCCATTCCCACAGTCATTAGAACTCAAACCTAGTGACACAACATCCAGTAAACCTTTAGTTATTACCGCTTTTGTGGAAACTCCAGAAAGAATATCCCAAAGAGAATCTATATTAGTCAAAGATATTATTCCTTTGATCAAACAGAATAATTATACAAATCTCTATTGCCAAACAGTAGGAAACACGGCTAATCAGAATTGAAGAAACTGTCGTTCACATCAAAGACAATTATAAGGTCCAACCTAAGCCTGAGTCCTTAATACCAGTAACTATTAAACCAACTTTAGAAGTGACTAAGTTTAATCTTAAGTCACAGAAGCAGAATAATGAATTTATGAAAAACCTAGTTAAAAGAATTAAGGATATTAACATACAAATTAATATGATATCCAACCAGCACCAACAAGATAATGAAGAGAATTATCAACATCCTACACTCTCCCAAATTACCGAAAGTCAAAACAATTTTCAAGAAATGCCAACCTCTGTCAACCGGATAAATTATGGTAAAGGCACAAACAGAATGGCCTTAATAGGACTAAGTAAGTATTATTATCGCGACCTACTCCCGTGGATGTTTTTTTACGAAGAAGATTTCCTCTAGACACAAAGATCTTATTATGGAAAAACCATTTATGAATGAAATATTGATGGGCAATCTGAATATCAAGTTTTTGAAACTATGCATCAGATGATAATGTATTCTACTATATGCCAACAGAATGACAATACAGACCATCAAATAGCTCGTTTCATCGTAAACGGTTTTACAGGAATTCTCAAAGGATGGTGGGATAATTATCTCACTGAATCTCAACAGAATGAAATTTTAAATTCATTTAAAATTATAACCGATCCTATAACTGGTCATGCTGATCAAGAGCAAGATGCTGTTTACACTCTTATTCATACTATTGTATACCATTTCCTTGGTAACATGACTTCCGGCCTTGAAGACAGGAGTCATGAATTATTATAGAATCTTCGATGTCCATCTTTATCTCATTTTCGATGGTATAAAGATGTTTTCCTTATGCGGATAGTGCGTCGATTTGATGCAAACAGTGAACATTGGAAAGCCAAATTCATTGATGGCCTTCCTACTCTCTTTGCTGAGAGAGTTCGAAAGAAATTACGTGACTGATATGATAGAATGACTATACCTTACAATGAATATACTTATGGACAACTCATAAGTCTTATTACTGAAGAAGGTCTTGCTTTATGCAATGAACTCAAACTCCAGCATCAAATGAAAAAGCAACATCTTACCGGGAAAAAAGAGATAGGTAAATTTTGTGAACAATTCGCCCATGATAGTAAAATCCAGTATCCTTCTAAACATAAGAAACACAAGTTTGGAAAACCTTCCAAATACTACTCCGGAAACACCAGACAGTATAAATCTCCTAAACATAGTTACCAGCAAAATCAGCCTCAAAGATCTAAAGGCAAACAGAAAACCTCTTACAAAAGAAAAGACAAATCCACAATAAAATGTTACAAGTGTGGACAAATAGGACATTATGCCAATCGCTGTAATCCAAAATCCAACAGAAACTTAATGAAATGGTAATAGATAATCACATCCAGCAACAAATCCTCCAAGCTATATCTGAAGAAGATATAGATACTAGCCCGAGTTCTGATGATGGTTTAGCCGAGCTTTACTCATCCTCAGAGTCTGATTCAGAATCTAACTTTGGTTTAGAAAATTGTCCCTGCAACCAAAATAATATTAACCAAATTTCAGAAGTAAACTATTGGAAAACAATAGTCGAAATGAATGGACTTGACATAGGAGGACCTAGTCTCAATGTCCTTACTAATAATGAACAACAAATGTTAAACATTGCTGACCAGATCACCAATCCAGAAATGAAATTAAAAATTTTAGAAATATGTTATCAATAGCATAAAAAAGAGGAAATTGGCCTTCCTCCTAATCATTATAGTATGAGAGAAGTTTATCATCGTTTACAAACACCTTCTCCACAGGAAAAACCTACAACAATCCAGGACCTCAAGATGGAAGTTAATGTTTTAAAAGTTGAAATTAAACATCTACAAACTGCCAATTTAGCAATCACTGCTGATATTAAGAAAATTAATACTCAGCTTAACCAACAGAAAGACTCAATCAAAAATAAAGATATTACTAAAACCGAATCTAGTAGTAGTAAGACTGACCCTTTTGATAATCAGTATTTAATGCTGATGAATTAGGTTACTTTTCAGAAATGGTATATCAGAATAACATTTATTATAAAACCAGATTTTATAATCAAAGATGATGTCGCTCTTGTGGCTAGCGGTGCGGATATGAATTGCATTCAAGAAGGATTAATTCCTACTCAATATTTCCAGAAAACTACCTAGTCACTAACTAGTGCTAGTGGTAATTCCATGTATATTCGTTACAAACTTCCAAAAGTTCTTATTTGTAATCAGGGCATTTGTCTTCCACCTTCATTTGTTCTTATCAGAAATATGTCCCAAACTATTATTTTGGGGACACCATTCCTATGTTTATTAATGCCTATAACCAAAGTGGATTCCATTGGCATCTATACAACCGTTAGTAATCAACCCATTATTTTCGAGTTTATTACAGAACCTTATACAAAAGAATTACATCAAATCAAAGATCTAGTTAATTTTAAGGAAAAACAAATTAATTTCCTTCAAACAAAAATTCATTTCCTTACTACAGAACAAAGATTATAACAGTCTTCTTTATAGAATAAAATCAAACTAATTGAAAAAGAATTTTATACAGAAATCTGTAGTAATGTTCCTAATGCTTTCTGGGAACGAAAGAAACATATAGTTTCTCTTCCATATGAACCAGGATTTGATTAGCGCACAATTCCTACCAGGTCTCATCCCAGTCAAATGAAAAAAGAGTATTTAGAACTCTATAAAACAGAAATAAATACTCTTTTACAAAAAAAACTTATTCGGCCCAATTATTCTCCTTGGAGTTGTACAGCCTTTTATGTTAACAAAAATGCAAAGATTGAAAGAGGTGTACCAAGATTGGTGTTTCACACAAATGATGATTATGAAGTCTCTACCTTGTAAACCTTTGGGTAATTAGATAGAATTTTTAAATTGTATATATTTATTAGATAAGCTTTGTGATGGAGATGATGTTTGAATTGTTAGAATTATTATATCCACTATGGGAAGTTTTCCATTTAAATATGGAGAATCTTTTGTTAGTTGTAGCAAGTGTATAGATAAAGCTTTTTGGAAGCTTGTGAGTAGTGGATCAATGTGGAGGTAATTTCCTTTTATTTATTTATTTTTTATTCCATTTAATCTGTTGGTCATACATCTATTACTATTGGAATTTTTCTAAGTGTGGTGCATTGATATTGATAGAATTGTAATATTGATTGGATATATACGTATGAATGTTGTTGTTTTATTTACAAAATGGTATACCTTTATTTTTTATGGACCTTTTTCATTTTTTGTCCAATTTTACAATCATTTGATGTGCTTATAACTTTGATTAAAAAAAATTCCCTGACATTATTTTCATTTTTCTTTTGTATAGATGGATGAACTCGTACATGAAGCTGAATTGTACAGGACTAGTTGGCACTTGTTACATTTTTTGAAGAATTATATATTTTTGAATAGATGTGTATGGAAAATATTTGGGTAGACTAATAGTTATATTTTTTGATAGATGTGCATGGACAAAAATTTAATACATAATAACAAGTACTTGTTATGTTTTAAATTTATATGCTAGATAGATGTGAATTGAATGATTATATAGATTACATCATATTTTTAATTGGACGACTATGTAGTATAGAATTACTTGTGGATGAAAACTTATAATAGTTGATGATTTTAATTAAACAGATTAAGGATTTGATGATTTATATATTTTGTTGGATATTCATGATTCAGTTGATTTTGTTGGTTTGAATGATTCTTGGAAATTACAGGTTATATTAAATGGATTTGATGGGTTATTATATTTTGATAAACAAAAAGAATTGAATTGGCGACCAAAAATTGGTTTTGTTTTTCCTCTTTTGGCGACCAAGTGATTAGTCGGGAAAGATAAGTAATACTTTTGCCAACTAAAGTTGTTGGTCGGTGTATCACCACTCACATTTGGCGACCAAAATGTTGGTAGGTAAAAGGGTAATTTTGGTGACTAAATCATTAGTAGGTAAAATTATTAATTTTGGCAACCAAAGAGTTTGGTCGCAAAGAGATCTATTGCCAACTAACGTTTTAGTCCGGTAAACATTACTTTTGGCAACTAATAGGTTTGGTTGGGGAATATTACTTTTGGCAACTAACATGTTTGGTCGTGGAATGTGATAATTGGCGACTAACATGATTGGTCGAGAAAATATGACTTTTCGTGACTAAAGTGTATTAACTACTAAATGGATTAGTCGCAGTAATTATATATTTAGCGACAAAAAATTGAGTCGGCAAATAGAATTTTTTCCTGACTAAAAAACATTTTAGTTACTAATTACTTTTCGCGACCCTCAATTGGCGACCAAAAAAATTAGCCGTGGATAACTTTTGCCGACTAAATTTTTAGTCGGCAAAAGTGCGAATTCCTATAGTGCCACCACCGATATACTTGCACCCCCCATGTAATTGTAATTTTTTTTTTTCTCCAATTCCCACCCGTATATAGCACTTCCAAAATTTTATGATTTAGTGGTTTGTTTTTTTAATTATTACCTGTTTGAAGGTATAAATAATGAAGTTATCCATTTTTCTATAATAGCAAAAGCTTTTAAATAAATTGGTAGCTAGTGACACATGTTTAGCCTGCTTATGAAAGAGTTTTCTGAGGATTGATAGTTAACAATTTAACATTGTTATTCAAAGGAAAAATTACTAAGTTATCAAACAGGACTTCAATGAAGCAGAGAGAGAGAGACAGAGAGAGAGGTCCTCATGATTATTACTGTCTTATATTGATAACAACTATTACAAAAATTATTAGCATCATACATCAAGCTCTTCTTGCTCAGTCTTGGAAAAGAAAATAGAGGTAATCTGATTTTGACTTTAAAAAAAAAAAAAAAAGGAAAAAAAAAAAGAAGGAAAACATAAAGAAGGAAAAGCCGGTTTTTATTTATTTATTTTTTTTTTGAAAAGGTGAAAATTTTGCAAACTTAGATGGATATCTAAATGTAGGAAATGTCGTCAAATTTAGGGTTATTTTTTGATTTAAAATCACCAAATTGTTTTTAGGATTTCAAGCGCAACTGAGTGGTATCTTGGGAATTCCATGAAGTTGTAGTTCCCCCAATACACTATCAAGAGATGGAGGTTTTAGTCCAAGAGGAAGCGGCAGCCATGGCTTTGATAAAGCATCTCCAATAGCTGCATCAATGCTCTCTTTCGACTGTAAAACAACATTGACAAATAGTCAAGATAAGAAATCAATTATTGTTTCTAATTTATGGAAGACACATCTCTCACCATATTAATAAATTTTATGGAGCAATTAACAACTTAAACAACTAAATCAAATTGGAAATGAAAGTCATTTAGTAGAAATTCACTATTTAAACAACTTTATAAAAGGCGATCCTAAACTTTTAGAGGCTCTAAGTGAATACCACTTGAAAAGACAATCAGCTTAAAAAGGAAATTATTACAAAAAAAAAAAAAAATTTAAAAAATTAAAAAGACAAAATCTAGTCATGTTACTTATTTTTTTATTTTTTTATTTTTTGAATATATGTTAGGGAAAAAAGCACTTAATCCCCTATGATTTTGGGTTGTTACAGATAACTCCACTGACGTTTGAAAATATGTAGACATCTTCCATATGATTTTGGACTTATTTGTAATTGTCACATTTTCTATCCAAAAAAACAGGGGTGTCTTTATTTACACACCACATATCATCTTAAGACACACCAATACTTAATTCACACCTTTAATAATTTAATAAATAATAAATTTGTTCAATACACACAAATGTTCCATTTTTACCCTTAATCACAAACCCCACCACCGCTACCACCTGCAACCCAGCTCTGTCACTGGCGCCGGTGTTAGCCCCTCCCCCTTGCCCTCTCTTCTTCAAGCCACCATTGCGATCTGCCCTTCAACCTCCCCTACTTCGGATCTAAGGTTTCAAAGGGTAGAGATTTAGGGTTTCAGAGGCGAAGGGAAAATGAAGAAGAAGAAGGGAAAGAATGGTGGGAGAAGGGTATCGGAGGGAGGGGGCTGGAGAGGGAAGCTGACAGGAGAGCTGCTGCAAGGGTGGCGCAGAGGGGTGGAGAGGATGGCACGAAGCTAGTGGAGTGGCGGCGTCATCACTGGCATCGGCTAGGGTTTGCAGTGGCACCATAGATCTTCCACCCCCTCCCCATCGCCACCAAAACCCCCTTCCACAAAAGCATGAGAGAGAGAGAGAGAGAGAGAGAGAGAGAGAGAGAGAGAGAGAGAGATGTGCGATTTACCGGAAGAGAAGATCGCGAAATCTAAGTTGTGAGGGAGTGCTTGCAACAGAGGGAGAAGGTGAGAGAGACGTTGGCGGCTACGGAAGGATGCGGGAGAGATGTTGACAGCGGCAGGAGATGGGGAAGTCACTGGCGGCGGTGGGAGAAGGAGCTGCTGGTTAGGGCTTCGGAGGAGAGAGAAAAGAGAGATAGAGAAGAAAGAGAATATTTTGGTAATTCTCTTTATGGACAGAATAATAATTAAAAAAATAATGTGGGATGAGTAAATTACTGGTGTGTAAATAGAGGCATCCAAAAAACAAATGTGCAAGTATTGTTCCGTTTGACAATTTTTCTCTAAAAATGATTTGATCAAAAGACCAAAATGACCCTACCCTTCACATGATTTGGAATGGATGTTATACTCCACCCAAATTGTAGGGAAAAGTGGAACCATCTTGGAACAATTAGTACTCCCTCTCCTTTTTTATTTTAATTTGTTCTTTTTATTATATTTTTATCTCTTATTTATTTTATTATATATTTTTTTAATCAAATATTTTTTTGTTTAATTTGTCTTTCACTCTATATTGTCTTTTTTATTTTTTTAAGCTTTATTATACAATTTGTTAGGAATATTGAAATGTCTTTTGCAAGCAATATTGGAGTAGGAAACACTTGATTATATTTTATTAAACTGTATTATACAAATTTTTTTCTATTATATTTATATCTCTTATTTATTTTACTTATTTATTATTTTTATTTAATCAAATATTTATTTGTTTAATTTGTCTTCCACTCTATAGTGTCTTTTTTTTATTTTATTGTTTATTATTTTTAACTTTATTATACAATTTGTTAAGAATATTGAAATGCCTTTTGCAAACAATATTGGAAGTGAACCACTTGATCATATTTTATTAAACTTTATTAAACAATTTGTTTATAGAAGCATAAGAAATTGATCTTTTTCTTTAACAAATTAATTTTAATTTTAATTTTTTAGAAAAATAGAAGACAAAATTCAATCAAATATAATGAATTGGATTTCTCATGACATAATTTTTTGAAACTATTTTTAATGCTAAAATATATGTGACTATTTTTTTGGTTATTTTTAGTGAATTTTTTGGTGTTAATTTTTATTATTTTTATTGTATGATTTGAGTTAATAAAAACACAAAATAATATTTTTATGGTTTAATTATTACCATCTTTATGGTTTATTATTATTTTTTTATTTATACAATTTAAGTTAACACTTGAGTAGTTTGAATATTATTATTATTAGGGTAAATTATGCAAATGGTCTCTGTAATTTACATGATGTGTCAATTTGGTCAATGTTGTTTTAATTTGTTCAATTTTGCCCTTTAATTTAACGAATTGTGTCATATTGGTCCAATAAATAACGGCCGTTAGATTTGGTGGATGGAAAATCATCACGTGCTCAAACGATGTCTCAATTTGGTGTTTGTAGTTTACACGATATGTCAATTTGGTCCTTATTATTTTAATTTGCTCGATTTTGATAGGGATCAAATTGACACATCGTGTAAATTATAGGAACTAAATTGATACATCGTTTGAGTTTCTATCTACCAAACTTAATGACCGTTATTTATTGGACCAATACGACACAATTCATTAAATTAAAGGATAAAATCGAGCAAATTAAAACACCAACAACCAAATTGACACACCGTGTAAGCTACATGAGCCATTTACATAATTTACCCTTATTATTACTAATTTTGTACAATTTGAGTTAATATTTTTTATTAGTCTTAACTTTTTTTTAGTAAATAAAAATAATATTTTTTTGTTCAAAAATAATTCTAAATAATTTTTATTTACATTAATTTCAAATCATAGAAATCATTTTAATTATTTAAGTTTTTATATATTTTTGAATTATTAATTTAAATTTTTATTAAATATGTTAATATTAGTCTTATTTTAAAGATGTTGTTGATATTTTTTTGAATAAAATTAATTTTATAAAAATTGAATTTATATATTAAAAATTATATGTATTTTATTAAAATAAAATTGAATAAAATTTGTTTTACTTTTTAATTAAAAAAGTGAATTGAGTGATGTGATGTGATATGTGCTGTGTAAAGAGAGAGAAAAAGAGAAAGAGAGGAGAGAAGAGACCAGGAAGGTGCATGTGTGTGACGTGTGTGATGGGTGAGCGTGTCTATGTTAGCCAGCGTAAATTAATTTTTTTGACATAGACGTTAACGGCGTGACGATTGCAGATAAGTTTAAAATTATAGGAGAGATGTTTGTATATTTCCAAACGTCAGGGGCCATTTGCCTCAACCCAAAACCAAAGGGTATTAAGTGCTTTTTGCCCTTAATTATTTTACTTTTCTTCTTATTTATATATATATATATAGATAAATACTTAACAAGAAATATGATTAAATAAACAATTTAATTCACAATCTAACAAGTAACAATCAACTCAAATTGTAGAGATTTTAATTTTCAAGTCAAATTAACAAACACTAAAGTAGAATCAGAATGATACAAAATTTGACAACATATAAAGAGATTATCAAGACTTTGGGGTTGTTTGGGATGTCCTAAATAAATGTATTTTTTGACTTTTTGAACTAAAAATTAGAGGAAAAAAATTATGGTTGTTTGGGATAATTTTTTGACTTTTTACGAAAAAATGTGTATTAAAATATTGTATAAAATAGTAAAATTACGAAATTACCCTCCCTGACACAGTCAGCATTATTGCGCTAACTTTCTATCTCTTTTCAATTTTTATTTTATTTTATTTTATTTATTTTAATGGGAATGTGTGGCTTCAAGTGTGCCACGTTTTCTTTTTGACTTGGGAAGTTATGGCTGCATAGTTTTGTTGCAACACTGTTTTTTGTTTTTTTTTTTATTTTTTTTTTTCATCTGACAGATTTTCCGCCAAAATAAAGATACATAGTATGGATTTTTTTGTTTTTTAGTGAGTTTTTGACTTTTTGAATTTTATAGATAATGTCAAACCAGCCCTTAAAAGAAAGTTATATCTCAATGGTAAATTGGGTTGGGGCAAAGTTTGGTAGAGTAAAAATCAAATAAGTTAGGCTTCCACTAATAAAAATAGTTTTGTTTTTGAGTTTGGTATTAATAAGCCATGTAGTATTTGGGTTTTGGCAAGTTAAAATCAAAATAATTAGTGGTCATCCACTAATAAAAATAGTTTTTTTTTTTTGGTTTTTTTATTTTTTTATTTTATATCAACAAAATAAAGTTTATTGGTAAGAATTAAGGATAACCTTACATGATAAATCAATAAAGAAAAAAACAAAGACCAATAGGCGGTGCTATAAGAATCAAAACAAAGCCCAATGATTCCACCTAAATTGGTACAACAGGATATGCCCAATCATTTGCAGATCATTCCAACACAATGGTTGAAGATAGGTCACAACAATGGTTGAAGATAGGTCAACCGTGCAATATTTTCTAGCCCAAACATCAGGGCCCAAAGCCAGCTTGCCCTTTGGGCCGGCTCCACAACTATGTTTAATTTTTTCTTATTTATAAATAGAGCATCGTTATTTAGGCCTTGTTTGTCATAACTTAAAAAGTCAAAAAGTCACTATCCTATTTAAGTTACATCATCTTAGTTAAGTCACATCACCTCTCTATTATATCACTTCAAACCCAACCCATATCTAATCCATATTTTATAAAAAGTCAAAAAATACACTTATTTAGATCATCCCAAACAACCCCTTAGACTTAAAAGTTAAATCTAGCTTCTAAACTCAGTATTGTGTCAAAAAAATAATTTGTTGATAATTAAACATTATTTAGTTATCAACAAATCATCTTCTTGATACGTTACTATATTTAAAAAATAAATTTAAAAAGTAGATTTTATGTCATTCTTCTTATAAGTAATATGCCAGTATCAATAACATAAATTAATAGTAAGACTTTTTAAATGGACATGGCTCCTCTCCAGTTACTAGAGATGAGAGTTCGGTATTGGTGGGTCGTAATTCGGGTCCATGTCAATAATTTAAATCGTTTAATGTATAGAACTCGTCGAGTACATTATCTCTGTAAAAAATCACTTTGATTAGATATCGATGACTATTTGATCAAATCACATTTTCAAAATAAATTTCAAAGTAAATTGAGTCTATAAATATTGTCTGATCAAGTGGTTATCAATATTCAATAAATGCAATTTTTTGCAAGGATAATATACTCAACGGATTTTACACATCAAATGGTTTGGATTATCGACATAGCCTGGATTAAGGCCCACCAATGCTGAACGCTACTTTTCCGTAATTGGAGAGGAGTCGGGTCCTTTTAAACTAATATAACGGTGACACCTGAGACAAAAAATAACTTGGTCCATAACAATATTGATTTTTTTTATTATTCAAATGCCATCATGTAAAAGACTTTACTACATGTTTTGTAAGTAAAAACAAGGAGGAGAAAGAAGGCAAAAAAGAGGAAAATAATATGATAGAGAGAAAGTGAAGGGAGCAGTAGTCTCTCACCGGGTGAAAATCGAATGGAGGGTGGGGACCTGTTAGTCTGGGAGGGACACCAATGCCAGGGTTGAGCCTGTACATGGCATCATTGGGTGGAATCCCGGGGACCGTTGGAGTGCCAAATCTCTGCAATTATAATAGCCGTGTGTCATTAAATTGCTTGTAGATGGAGCCAAGCTCAAGGTAAGTCTTTTTAACTTCTTTCGGTGCAGTTTACTTACAATTGTTTATAGATTATTCTTATTATTTTTTAATTTTAAAACTTTGTGTAAGAGTGCTTAATGTAAGTTTTATTTTTAGAGTTTATTATACAAATTTATTTTAAATAAACTAGAACAGGTTGATTATTGAGAAGATAAACAAGGAATGCTTTTGTTTTCTATTTTTTAATTATTACTACATTTTTTGCTACCATTCTAGATTTTTTTAAAATTATTATTAGATTTATTGAGAAGATAAACAAAGAATGCTTTTGTTTTCTATTTTTTAATTATTACTCAATTTTTTGCTACTATACTAGATTTTTTTAATTATTATTAGATTTTTTGATACAGTAAAGCGTTAGAATACATAAATTAATCACACAACTATGCAAACGTTTGTAAACCTATTTGTATGATCCCCGGTCTCCAAATATTCCTGTCCCCCTGTCTCAAATACTCACAACTATTAGATATGTTTTGAGATTCTCAAATCTTAGAATTCTCATATAATCCAATGGTTGTGAGTGATTTGGGATAAAGGAACAAGAATATTTAGGAAAGGGAATCCTTGCTCATTGTTGTGTTAGTACTTAGTAGCACTGCTCCGAAACAAATAGTTACCGTAGTTGGCAGTGGTGGCGGAAAGCAAGGTGTTCCCGGTGTAAGAGAATTTGGAACCTGAATAAAGAAGAGATGCCATTTTAGAGAGAGAGGTAACAAGTAGGGAGGGAGGGAAAGATTACCTTATGCCTTTGGTAGTGTGAGTGCCAAAATGATGAGTCTAGCAGTGGTCTTGGTGGAGAAGGATGTGTGGTTGGGTGGGTCCATGGAGCTGCCGGTGGTGGTGGAGATGGGGAAGGGAGTAGATGTTTGGGCCATATGTGGATTAAGGATGGATCCATGGAGGGATGACCCCAAACATGTAAAGGTCTGAAATGTTGCAACGGTCTCATGGGAGGGAAGCCCATGGTAGGCCGCGCAACCACCCAAGGGCTCATAATATTCTTGCTTCCACCGCCACCACCACCTCCTCCACCACCATATGTTTGCCGTCTCTGGCTCCAGCTTGCAGCTTCCGCTTCACGAGCTAGCAAATGTTTCCTATGCGATCGGTATTTCTGCACAGCCCACAATTCTTCTTCAAATTAGTGTCTTTCAGATTAAAGTTGCAAATCCATGAAAAATCAGTAATGCTGTGTTTGGTTACAGGATTTGAGGAGAGATTTGGAAAGGAAAATGGAAAAGAGGTAGGTAAAATGTTAATAAAATATACTTATATTTTACCTAATTTCACATACCTTTTGCCTTTTCCTTTTTGAATCTTTTCCCATATATCTCCCAACCAAACACAGCGTAAATAAACTTAATTAGTGTATATCTACTTTCAGTAGGTTTGAAATTCACACTTTAGTTTTTTAAACAACAGATTAAGGCAGTGAGCGAGGTCTTATTACAATAACCAATATTCAAGTGCAGTGAAGTGCAATCTCAGACAAGATATGAAATTCCAATAAATTTATTTGCATAACAAAAGTGAATAATGAGACATACTCTAAGAAAACAAACAAATCTATAACCCTAATAATGGCAAACAGTTCCATGAAAATAAGTAGTTGTGATATAGAACAGAAAAATGATACAGAACTATTGTATAGAAAGATATGACTTTTCGTTATTTTTTTCATTTAAAAACAAAAACACTGCAATCGTCATGATCAGAACTTACAAATAATATGGAAGCAAATTTTGTAAGTATTTTCCATAAAAATTAGTAAGGAATAAGATTATCTTAAAATGCTAAAGTTTTTTTTTATTTTTTTATTTTTTTTTGAAGTAAGGTCTGAATAATAATATATATCCTTCTTTGTAAACCTAAGCGCGCAGAGAGAGAGAGAGAGAGAATTTAATCATAATTTCTGTAGAAGTTTGCGTACTTGAAAGAAAATAAAAGTAGAAGAGAAAAACTAGGGATCATGAAAAAACTTTTATGAAAATGATCATGAAAAATTTATGATCCTTAGATTACCTTGATTAGTGTGTGGTGTTTTATTTTAAGTATAATCCAAAGGTCATAAATCTTTCATGATCATTTTCATGATATCAAAGTAGAATGAAACAAATTAGAGAGAGAGAGAGAGAGAGAGAGAGAGAAAAGAGGGGTATGGGAAGGAAGTAGGAGTGAGTACTTGAAGATGACTAGCAATGTTATGGCGAGTGAGACAATGAATTCCCATAAGCTCTAAAATCCTTGAAGGGACTGCCTTATCCACACCCAGCTGCTCCACTGCTTCCACAAATCTCCTGTGCAACTCTGGCGTCCAATCCACCTACCACCCCACACCACACATTCCAATACAATAAACTCTCTCTTTTAACTCCACAACAAAATCAACAAATGTTATACTAGAAGAAAGACAATATGAGTAGACATTAGTCTCTCTCTCTCCCTCTCTCTCATATTTATGAATTTTCACATCCTTGTGAAAATTCATAAATATGAGAGATGCAAATAATTAATCTATTTAGCTTGAATCCAATACTGATTACCTTCACTTTTCTTTTCCCTTGATGATTCTTAGATGATTTTCGGCCTTTATGAGCTTCCTTTGGCGATGAATTGACATCAGCAACAGATTCATCTCTCTTGCTCACAATTTCCTCTCCTTGACTCAAGAATGAAGAATAACCCGAGACTTTGTTTTCTTCTTCTTCTTCCTTCTCCTCCTTTCTTGAATTATTAACCTCTACTTTTTCCGATTCCTCACAGCCAGTACTGGTTTGAAACTCGGCAAGAATTTCAGGATCCATCTCCAAGTCAGGCAACACATCTCCATCGTTGATGCCAATGAAAAGGTCATCAAAATCAATACTCTCCAGCAAATTCTCACCTGAAAAGTCCGCAAAGACGTCGTTGTCTCTGATCAAAAAGCTCTCCATCTCTCCCTCCCTGATTTCATCTTTGGTGATGGTCCTTAAAGGTGACAAAGCAAGCATTCCACAGTCCTAAACTGGACTTATAATAATTCAATTCAAACCTGCCTGCTCACTCTATCTTGCAAGTGCAACTACGTGGTATTGCTATTGTTATTGCATGCAAATTTATGCCTTAAGTGAAGAAGAAATGGATTTTGCGAAGAACTTTTTCCGGTGAATCGGTGGAGTGGAGAGAGAGAGAGAGAGAGAGAGAGAGAGAGAGAGAGAGAGTATAAGTGTTTATGGGTTGGTTTAGTTTGTTGATTCTTTTGCAGTGTAGTGTAAGGTGGAGCGTGGAGAGGCTGGATCTCCACCACAAGGTCTCTCACATTTTGTAATTTTGTTTTTGTTTGGTCTCGTTATGTATATAATAATAGTATAATAGTCAAAATATACTTATAATAATAGTATAATAGTCAAAATATACTTATGGTTTGTGGATGACCCCCCCCCTCTTTTTTTTTTTAAGTTCCAAAAAATCTATGAAAGTGCTCGTGAGTAACTTATTTTCAAGGGTAAATTACACCTTGACACTGATAGTTCTGTTTAATCCAGATCTTTTCACGTTTAAAAAACTTATATATATATTTTTGGAATTTTTAATTTTATTATAAATTATTTTTTGAATTGTTGAGGTTATATCTTAAATTTTTTTAAATGACTATTTTATCTTCTTTTTTTTTTAAATCATTTTTTCTTTCTATCATTATGATTACATTTTACAAGTTTCTATCATTAAATTCTATCGGAACATATTCTTATTGAATGATGATATACAAACATAAATTTTATATAAAATTTTTAAATATAATGATATAACTTAATGGTGACCTTTCATGTTAAAACAAAACACTCATAAACATGATTTATATTTACAACAATATCACTATTACAATATTTTTATGATATTTTTTGTATAAATTTTTATATATAAATAAAATTTTTCATTTTCATTTCCACCATCACTTTTCTTTCTCTTCTGTTCACCCACATTTATTATAGTGTTACCAAACACCATCATTCATATTTATTAAAGTATTACTGAATTTTTGTATTTTTATATTTTTTTGTATATGGTGAATTTAAAAAAAAAAAATCAAAATATTATACTTAAGTAAGTATATTTACATTAGGTGTATCTAAAAAAAAAAATACTTAAAATATTTAAAAAATTCAGTAAAAATAAAAAAAATACGAAAAGTAAAAAAATTTAATTTTTTGTGTGAGTTAAACCAAAGAAGATGATTGTTATTTCTTTTGAAATAACAAATGAACAAATATGTCATTTAATATGACATGGAGGCAAGTGTAATTTTTCAAATGTGAGGAGAGATCTGTATTAAATAGAAACCTCAAGCGATGTTAGTGTAATTTACCCTATTTTTCTCTATGAAGGAGGAGAGAGAAGGAAGAATGGTGAGGGAAAAACTGAGACTCCGTCTGATTTAGTTTTTGAGTTGTGTTTTGAGTTTTAAATTTTAGATATAAGTTTTGAAAATAAAAAATTTGCTTGATTATGAGTTTTGAAAAGAACTTTGAGTTGTATTTTAAATTTTTTTTGGTTTATGTTTTTAATATTTAAAATTTTTCTTAATTTGTTTAAGGGTAAATATTTTTTATTTTAAATATTTATTTATTAATTTGAATGTGTGTTGTATTTACTACATTTATGCACCGTATTTTTTTTTAAATATTTTAAAATTAAAAAGTTTTTATTTTTTATTATATATATAATTTTTATTTTAAATAATTTTTATATTTTTATTTTAATTTAATTTTATTTTTTAAAATATTTTAATTTTGTAAATATTTTATAAAAATGTTTTTGATATCTATTTATCTTTTTAAATATTTAATTTTTTTATACTTTTTTTAAAATTTTAAAATTTTTTGGATCACCCATATATATATAAATCATAATAAATTATTTGGCTAATACTTAAAAAATAACAAAATATAAAAAACAAAAAATATTTTTCTTCAAAATAAAATAAAAAATAAAAAATATTAGTTTTTAAATTTTTTTATTTTAAAAATAGAGTTTTGAAAAGAGTTTGATTATGAGTTTTGAAAAGAATTTTTAAATTGAGTTTTGAGTTGTATGTTTGGTTGTGAATTTTGAAAATAATTTTAAAAAGTTTTGATCTAAATCATGATTTGAATTTTAAATCAAACGCTAACACTTTGATCCTCTCCCTTTGTAGGGGAAGAATTTTATTTTATATCTAATAATCATGAAATAAAAGTATAAATTTATAATTATTTTAAATTAAATAAAGATCATTATACTTATAGTTTGATTTACAAATATATAATGAAAAAAATCACAATTCAAAAAAGTAATCATGCTCTTGGATAATTATGTGATTATCTCTATAATCAATTATCATGTTCTCATTATTCTGTAATCATCAACATAAATTAATTTATATATACTAATTATAATCGATTTGTTACACCATCTCTTCATGGCCGTGTCTCTGGGCTGTGCATAACTTCTCGGGAAAGAGAGGGGGTCTAAATTAATGTCAGTAGGGATGGAATATGATTTATCTGTCTGTCGTTATAGTAACCCAAAAAAAAAAAAAAAAAAAAAAATGAAAGAGAAAATGATTGTTATTGAATAGTGATAAGAATACAAGTGCAACTCACACAAGTGCAGCCAATACTGCAGTCCACACGAGTGTAGCTCAGGAAGTTCAAGACAGTTTTTCGGTGCATCAGCTTAAGACTTAACTGACTTGTAATAGTTTTACCGTTAGCCTTCGTTTCGGAAGTGAGTTAGTTTTTTAATTTTTTTAAAACTATTTTAGCATAGAGTTAAAAAGTTTGGTTTAGGAAGGATTTTTACTTTTTTTTGACTTTTTTGTAAGAGAAAGAATGTATTGATTATGGGTTGAATGTGATATTTTGTCTTATTGAGGCAAAAAGCCTATTTTATTTTTGTGTGGCTAAAATAGCTAAAAAAGCCTCAATCTTGCCTTCCCAAACGAAGGCTAAAAAAATTAAAAAGCCAACAACCTATATCATATAGTCAAATATTTCATTTTTTCTCTATTTTTTACATATCTTTTCGTAAAAAACTAAAAAATTATCCCAAACATACTAGTTTTTTTCATCTCATATTTTAGCCAAAAAGTTAAAAAAGTTACTAAAATAGCCTGTTTCCAAACGAGGTCTTAGTATGTAACCTCCCTTAGTTAGTTTAGCTAGTGTTAACTCAAGAAGAGTTAACAGCTGTAACAAACTTCTCTATAAAGTGTAATAGTTGAGAAATGAATGATAAGTTGAATTGAATCAAAAACTTCTTGATGGTATCAGAGCTAGAATGCTTTACCGAGCTCGAAGGTCCTTTCATGGCTTCCGTGGATTTCTCTTTTCAACTTCCTTCAAATCTAAAACTTTTAATCTCAAATCTTAGTGCTTTCATTACTATGAAGCTTGTTGCTAGGAACTTGATCGTGTGGCAGAAACAATTGTACAACATTCTTTGTGCTACTGGAATACTTGGGTATATCGATGGATCAATTGTTTTGTCCACCTAAATTAATCACAGATAAAGCAGGTTTGAGTGTTTTCAATCCTGAATTCACTCACTGGCAAGTTGTAGATGCTCATCTATTGAGTTGCATCACTGCAACTCTTTCTTCTTCGATCCTTACTACCGTATTCCATTACAAAACTAGTTCTGAGGTTTGGAATAGTCTTGAGAAGAGATTCACTTCTCTCTCTAGATCACATGTACATCAACTCAAGAATAAGCTTCATAATATTACCAAAACCTTTTCATCTATGGAGGAATATCTTGAACAAATCATAGATATTGCTAATCAATTGGCTTTGGCTAGATCCATAGCCGATGATAAAGATCTAGTCCTCCTGACTCTCAATGGCCTTCCAACAAAGTATAATGCTTTCAAAACTATGATTAGGGCTAAAACTGATCCAATTTCCATGGATGTTCTGTCTTCACTTCTTTGCTCTAAAGCTATTCATATTGAGAATACCTCTAAGGTCTCTTCTGATCCACACATGGCTTACTCTACTTCACAATCTCGAAATTCTAGATGTCGATATGCTTATCGTGGTAGCTTTAATCATAGAAGAGATTGCAATGATCATAGAGGTGGATGATTTTACTTTCAACGTGGATACAGAGGTGGAAGATCTAATTCTTCTATCATATGCCAAATCTGTGGCAAGGGAAATCATGGCCTTGTTTGGTTTGTTTTTTAGAAAATTTTTTGGGAAAAATTCTCTACAAACAAATTTTCAAGAGTAATCAAACCAAACAAATTTTTCCAAAAAAAAAATCTCAAAATTTTGTTTGGTTACCTACTTTTCAAAATCACACACACACACACACACTCTCTCTCTCTCTCTCTCTCTCTCTCTCTCTCTCTCATACACATCAAATCAATTACTTTTTTTAAAACTCTCTCCCTAAAACAATTTTTCAAAACCATTTCTGAAAAAAGGCAAACCAAACAAGTTTTCGTACTTTTAATCTAAAAAACTATTCTACAAACACAAACCAAACACACCCCATATTTCCCTAAACTGTTGGTATTGTTTGGATTCATCATGTTAGCCATCTTCTTTACCTAACCTGTTCATACTTCATCAGATGGTTCAAATAAAGCCTATATTGCCACCAAATTCATCTAAGAATTGGTTTTTGGATTCTGCAATTACCAGTCACATTACACATGATCTTTAGAACTTATATCTTTATCAACTCTATGATGGTCATGATCAGGTAATGGTTGATGATGGAGCTTTTGTTCCTATTCAGCACAATGGTAATGGTCTTTTCCCTACTCCTTCTCATTCTTTTAAGCTTCATAACCTTCTTCATGTTTCCCAGATTTCTGCAAATTTTATAGCGGCCCGGTTTAAGACCTGACCTTTTTTATACTATTTGATTTGGAATCTGGTATCTATTGTTGTTATTTATACCTCATCTAGTCTTGTTATTGAATGGAAGTGGTTGTTTGGAGTGTTTGGTTATGTTTTGAACAGGTTGGGATTTAGGTTTTCAAGAAAAATTCTATCAATTTATTCTTGGGTTTGCTCAAGTAGTCTTTTTTTGGCTCGAGTAGTCTTTCTTTTCCCCCAGAATAGGTATTTGCAGTCTGAAATTTTGGAAGTAAGGTGTTTTTCACTCGAGTGGTCTTTTATTCGCTTGAGCGGTCTTTTGCAGGTATGAACTTCTGAGAGGGGGTTATTCTTAACTCGAGTGGTGATTAGCTTGCTCAAGCAATCTATTCTGTTGGGAAAATTTTTTCTGGGAGTTTGCTTTCTTCGCTCAAGCCATGTTTTCGTTGCTCGAGCGATGTGTTATGTCTGATGCTCGAGCGGTGTTTTGGTCGCTTGATCAGTCTGTTAATAGAAAGCTACGGGAAAAGATCTTTTTTTCACTTTTCTACTTTTCTCTTCCTATGTCCGTATTTTCTGAATGAAATATCTTTCTTTCTCTCTATCTCTCTCTCTAAAATCTTACATAAACTTCCCCATACACCATCTGCTAATCTCGTTGCCTCAGTGCTTTGGGATAAAGGGTAGACAGAGTTTATCGTGGTGATCATTGCAATCTGAAAAGTTCAAGCTTTGGTCTCCATCAAATCTTGGGGTTTATTTATTTTCTTCTTCTTCTATTTTCAAATAGGGATTTCTTTAACATCTCTGCATGATTTCTAGCTTCGTTATATGTTCTTGAATAGAGTAGTATTTTGGGTTGATTTTGGGGGTATAAAAGAGGGGTTTTGAACTGGATTCATTGAAAATGGTTGTATTGATGAGTAGAATTGAAATCTTGAAAATCACTCATTTAAATGGATTTTGAAAGAAATAGTTATTTTGTTGGAAAACCTTGGAAATCATTGTTTTTGAATAAGGATGAGAATGGTGGAGTAATATTTGAACCCTTGTTGAATTAAATAGTGGAGTTGAACATGTATTGTTACTACAAATTCGAAATTATGAATTTATATCTATTGCTTGAAATTTATCTTTTGAATAGAAATATCTGTTTTGGACTATCGGTAGAGGATAACTTTGATTGTTGTAAAAATTGCATGAGAACTAGGTCAATTAAAACCACTAACTCATGCATCTCTCATTTGAACACTGTTTCATACTCATACATTGAATTGTATCATTTTTTAGAAAAATGGGTGAATATCTTGGACAATCTAGTTAGGGGGTGTGGTTGTGGTTATTTTTATGTTGGTCTGTGTGTCTTTGGTGCAAGTCCAGAAACCCGCATGGTTAGGTGCCAATCCTTCTGGTTACTAACGGTAAAATGGCTTTGGTAATACTCGTATAGCCTATTGGCAGACACGTAGCTAGAGATTCCAAGTGTGTGTATTCACTGCACTATTTTCTATTTTAAAAGTAATGGTTTATGAATTAAATTATAAACATGGCATTACATTGTTTGAAAGAAAAAATGCATCGTTTGGTAAATGGCATTCATGTGCATTCATCGTATGGCATTGTTAAACATTATATAGAATATTAAATTAATCTCTACTGGGCGTTAGCTCACCCTGTGTAGAAACCAACTTAGAATTATTAATGATACGCCTCCGCTAAGGAGTTAGCTTGGGAGGATTGTGGAGCTAAAGGCTCATCTTCTTTGTTTTGTAAATATTTTTGTATAAGCCTAGGGTTTTTATCTGTATTGGACATCGACCTACTTTTGTTGTAACTAAGCGTCATTTTGGAAAAATGTAGCCGTTAGGACATAGAGTTGTCTTTATTTCTTTATGATTTTACGTATATCTATCACATGCTATAGATTCATGGCTTAGGGTTAATGAATGTACCAATGCATGTGACATTTTCTTTTTTAACACATCAAAGGAATTAAGGAATGGATGGCAGTTCTGACAATGTGTCTTATATTGAATGATTGAATCTTATTAGCTTTCGTATATCTGTTAGGTATTATGAGGGTATCCGTTGTATAAATTTTGAGGCGTTACAACTTAGTATCAGAGCGCAACGAGTTTGAATACTTTGGACTAGTGGGACGTGGTTATTACCACAATGGGTTTGTTTCGCTAGGCAGTAATAGTTATATACCTGGTGTGTTATGTAATAACATGCTTATGTGATTAAATGAGTATGGGATATAGTTTCTAAGATATTGATTGTGCCTAAGAATTTTTAAAAGTCTTATTAGAAGAGCACTCGATCACTGCTAATTCTAATAGAAACTTTGGCAATGTTGCGGAATGTTTGTTATCTAGAAAGGAGATTTATTTGTGAATATGTGATTGGGTGCTTACGTGGAGTGAATTATTGTGTTGTCCACTGTATGAGGACATGTGTGAATTAGTTATGGCACATTTGTGAATGTGCTAAATTTTTGCATTACCTTTATTAGAATGTCAGGATACAGACGTGGTGGTGGTATGCGTAGTAGGCCTAGACGTCAGTGTAATAACCCGACCCTCGTATGTGATTTTGATATAGTTTTAGTCTCTTATTCTGTGCTTTCAAATGCTTAATGTGGAACTTCATGAGAAATTAAGTTTAAGTATTTATATCTTATGAATTGAACCTGTATCTGTTAGGTAAGGAAAGTATCTGTTACAATTAGAATGTTAAATCAGAAATTCAGGGCCATAGAGGCTTGATAATCCAAAATTGATTACACAATTGGAATCAGCATAATTTTTAAGTAATAATGAGCCTTTCTGTGAAATTTCAATTTGGGATGATTAAACGATTGTTTTTTGTCCTATTTACATTATATATAAATATGGTTGTTCCTTAAATGTTGACTCATAAGCTTGGAACTCAAAAACTATCCTGAGAGAAGAAAGTTAGAGAGGAAGAAGAGCTCTTCAAGGGAGAAATTGGGGAAGTGAAAGGGTTGTAGAGATTGTAAAGTTCAAGGTATAGAGGTTGCTTTAATTAACTTCTTTCTTGCTTATGGATGAGGGAATTCCTTGAACATTCATGCAAATGAAGGCTTGTGTTGGTGTGTGTGTGTGTGTGTATGGCACCCAAAGAATTGAATAAATGTCTTTCTTCATGTTGTAGTTTGGGTTAATTTGAACCATGTAAGGGAATTTCATTCATTTTTTCTTAACATGCTTGAACCAAAAAATATGAACATAGCCATGTGTGCATAAATGTTTATGTGGGCGTGAAGGTGACAATCTCATGAATTGAATTGTGTTTATAAGTTTCAAGATCAAGAATTTAGTTTATATCTAGGTTGATTATGGGTGCAAATTGTATTAACATGCTTGTTGAACCCCTTTGGACCCATGTAAAAACTCACCAAAATGTGGGATTTTGTGTGAAATTTCGGACAGATTTTTGAGCAATCGCCGCGCGTGCGGGAACCCTAATCGTACGTGCGGGAGTCATGGCTGCACGTGTAGGGAAATGAGGATTTTGAGGGTTTGGCTACTGTTTAAAGGCACGTACGGGGCATCACTGCTGCACGTGCGGGGCTCACAGCCGCACGTGCGGCCCAAGTTGGAAAACATGGGTTGCTTCGTTTTACGTGCTGGACCCTCTAATATTGTCGAAATTTGCAATTGATGTTGTTTTGATGTTCGTTAATTCAGTCGAAGTAGAACAAGTCAAGAGATGATATAACAAGAAAGGGAAATTAATTTGTGTCTTTGAATGTGTGTAGGAAACGCTTCGGGAGGAACTAGTGCCCCGCCGCAACACAGTGAGTAATAGTACTATCGATGTACCTTTAATATCATTAATTATTATTGTTATTAACGTTACAATTTTTCACAAGAAAGTATGTTAACATGTATGCTACTTCGGAACCGGTATGACATTATAGAGAAACAGTGTGAAATTGTGGAAACATTGAAACAACTTGTGAAATATGAACCTATGAGGCCGAGGGCCAACTTGTGAAATATGAATCTATGAGGTTGAGGGCCAACTTGTGAATGTGTGAACCCAACAGGCTAAGAGCCAATCTGTAAAGTTGTGAACCGACAAGGTCGTTATGCAAATTTGTACAGAATCAGACTAACTATATGATTTCTGCATTACTTATGCTTTTAAGTGTGTTACGATTTAAATTGAATATTGAAGCATTTAAGTACTATTGTTCGCTGAGCCTGGCTCACTCTCTGTTATGTCTGTTTCTGTAGGTAACCAACCTGGAGGTCGGTCCTAGTCCTGTCACCATCACACTTTTGTCAACCTAAGCATAACCAGGCACATGGTCGAAGCCGTACATTTTTGTGGTGTTTTGCTAGACGATGGCTTGCATTCTAGTTATTGACTTAGGATAAAATGGATATAATGTTTTTGTTATACGCCCAACCTTGGGGCTGGACCTGTGTATGCATACGTATGTAACTAGCTCTCAAATGTATATCTCCTCGTGTCTATTCATTTGAGACAATGTCTGTGATCCTGGTGTGGTAGCTCAATGGATGTCATACTTTCTTATATAGTATCCTATGATATCAATGCTTTCGATCAGGCCCCTATGTGATATAACCCTATATCAGGTTAAGTGTCTATTTCTCCATAGGTCATGCCCAAAACTCTTAAGGGCGCGTTTGGGGTGTGACACATCAGGAAGTGCTAATTCATGATGAAATTCTGGCACAAAAAGAAGGAGTTGGCTAGGGAAATGTGGCCGAGCCTGCAGGCCAACAAGCCATGGGAGCTTTGGCTTTAGAAAGGGTAGGAGTGTTGCGGGAATCTATGGACATTCTTAGAGCTGAGAATCAAGTCCAGGCCCATGCTGCTGAGACATGGCCGTCTTTTCTAAAGAGGGAGTTCTTCTGATTGAATTCGGATGAGTTTGTTGTGGATCCGAAAGAGCCACTTGTAATGCCTTGACAATGAACCTCCCTGATCACATTCATCTGGGCATTCCCAATATACAATCAACAATGAGAACGAGACAAGATAGTAATGAAGTAACATCAATAACATTCCTTCCATTTTGAACTATTTCCAAGCTTTATAACATTGTCACATTACATTCATAAACAAAATATAATAGTTCAACAAGTAAGGAATGATACAACAAAATCAGTTACAAGTTAGTTCTCCCTCGAAATTTGTCTTTTGTTACACCAAGATACAAGTCAACAGATAGTCATTAAACCTGCCTTAGGCATACACATAACATGACTTCAAATAAAAGCTTTCACATTCCAATGTTTTCTTCTTCTTAAAACAGTCATTTAGGAGGGACTTCGTCTTCTTTTCTTGAAATTTGTTTAGCTTGGGGTGAGCAAAAGCTCAGTAGGTAATGCACTTAACAGGTTATAACATCAATTGAAAAACACACGATCATGCAATGCAACCACTTGGTAAATTTCATTATGTATGCATATAGATGCCTTTATGCATGAGTATGAAATGAGTAATGTTAAGGTTAATTTACATTTCTTGATTTTAGATGGGGCGGTAAATATACTATGACTTTCCAAGTAAGAGTCGAAATTCAAAATATATACATAGATATAGATTTTGTATACTGAAAATAGTTCCATATTTGCGACTTTAGAAACGGTGGGGCGATGAGCACCCAAAAACCTTTTTCCTTTCCATATTTGCCGACTCCAGAAATAGCGGGGACATGGACACTCAAAACCATGTTTTTCCACATTTTTCGACTCCAGTAATGGTGGGCTCGTGGATATCCAAAACATTTTCCCACATTTGTCCAGTGATATGCGCACACAGGGCAATTGGGCACCTTGACTCCTCACGCGGGTACCAAATACAATACACAACTCAAATCAACTTGACTCATACCCGAACTCATAGACTATTTACCCCCCTTCAACTTTCCACTGTTCGCATCATGATTGTACCAGAAAGAAATTAAATGATGCATGAATTTGTAAATTCTTGTTTCCTTTAGAATGATTCCAATTCACAACAATTCCCTATTTCACTCTTCAATAATAAGGATTACTCATTCAACCATCATCAGCAACACAAGGTGTATATCGAAAAACATTTCAACCTCAAAGTTAAGCAAATACCTTCAATTTCATGTTTTTGAAACCAATTAAGCAAAACCCCTTTTTATTGAACAATTTCCAAAACTAGGGTTTTATATAAAATTTATAGATTTCCTCCCTTTCAAGAAATTGAAGCTAATGGTCATTACAAACAACAATAATCATCAAAAATTGAAGCTAATGGTCATTACAAACAATAATAATCATCAATAATAAACACAATCCTTCCATAATTAAGAAACATTACTCACTTTTGTCCAATCACTTCACTAACACAAAACAATCTTTCCATATATATATATTCACCTAGACATATATATATATATAAATACATGTATATGATGAGTATCTAATGAAATTACCAGATATGAGTTTCAAATTAAAGCTATAACAAGTTAAAGACACCCCTACCTCAAAAGTATAAGCTAGAGATGAGAATCTACGTGTAACTTTGACAAAACCGCGAAACAATCAGTGAAAGTCTTGATCTAGACTTGCTTTTTCATTTTCTTGAAAGATTTAGGGTGGATTTTGGCTAGAAGTTGGAGAGATTCAGTGTTTCTAGGCTAGGGTTTTCGGAAAATAGGGTTTGAGTGAGTGAGAGAGAGAGAGAGAGTATATGTAAAAGTGGAAAGAAAATGAGTAAGGATCGACTTTTTAAGTCAGCTACCTCAATAGACTGCTCGAGCAAACTTTTCTTCGCTCGAGCAACCAACATAATTTCAAAGAGACCGCTCGAGCGATACTTCCACCGTTTGAGCGGTAAACGCAAGTGAAAATACTGGGAGCATGAAATCTATGCTCGAACGACGACTTCATTGGTCGAGCGGTCTCGCCTGGAAAATGGAAAACTATTAAGAGCTATGGATCTTCGCTTGAGCGACCAAATGACCGCTCGAGCAGTCCACCAAAAACAACTGTCACAACCTAACCCTCTTAAAGGAATTTCGTCCCTAAAATTTCCATAAGTCTTGCCAAAGCAATCCCAACAATTCTCAAGAAAGAGAAATGTTACTCTTCCAACAATCCCAATCATCAATTGTCATTCATTGGAAGTAGAATCAATCCAACATTCACATCACAACATATAATTTCAAGTTTTTCGGTAATCAATGCAAATTCATTGTGTCATTATCTAAGTCACAAGACATCGTTACAACCAAGAAGGGTAACAAAATTACATACTATTAAACAAGTGAGGATATTTTCATGAACTTTAGCTTTTCTTTCCCAAGTGGATACTTCTACCCCATGATGATGCTGTAGCACTTTGACTAGAGGTATAGTTTTGCCTCTCAATACTTGCTCTAGGGAGTCTAGAATCTTTACGGGTTTTTCTTCATAGGAAATATTTTTATCTACTTCAAGGTTTGTCTAGTCTAGGACATGAGAAGGGTCGGGTTCATTCTTGCGAAGCATTGAGATGTGAAACACGTCATGTATCCCGGATAATTGTGGAGGCAAGGCAAGGCGATAGACAACTTCTCTTTCTCGTTCAATGATGTCAAAAGGACTGATGAACCTAGGTGATAGCTTCCCGCTCTGGCCAAATCTCATCAAACCTTACCTAGGTGATATTTTCAAAAACACACGGTTACCTACTTCAAAAGACAATGGCCATCTTCTCTTATCTGTATAGCTCTTTTGTCGGCTTTGCACCGTGATTAACCTTTTTCGAATGATAGTTACTTTTTCTATGGTTTCAGGAACCAAATCTGGTCCAAGCATGGGTGAATCTCCTACCTCAACACAACACACTGGTGAATGTTCTGTATGTTTCGATTCGATAAGATCATTCTATCAAAGGTTTAATAATGTTTTTGGAATGTACTTCGTTATGAGGTTAAATATGAAAGGTTTGATGACTTTTATGTATTCTTTAAATATCTAGACACTGCTTTGATTTTGTCAAGAACTTTATATTATGTTTATAAGATATGAAACTCATTCATTTAACATCTTTACATTGAGATTACTCATTGGACTTTCAGCTAACTCCTTTTATATATATATATATATATATATGTAGGTGAGCATCAGGAAGTTTAGCATTAGAGATTGCTCCAAAGTCAACTCCTTTTGCCAAGTCACCCGAGATGTGCCTCTGTGTTGAGGCTTTTGCTGTTGCTTTTGGTCAAGATTTGTTAAGTTTATTTTCACTAAGTTTGTTAAGTCACATTTGTGATCTTGGGTTATGTATATGAGATGAATGTCTGTTATTTATATAAGTATGTTATGAAATGTGTTGTATATATTTCTATTCATGTCATTTATGCACCGTTGAATGGACTAATTTTACTATTCTGCTTCTGCTTTAGGCCACATATATTTGATTATATTTTGAATTTTGTCTGAGGCTGTAGGTAATCTCATAATTACTGACCGGTCATGATCTAAACCTCTAAGGGCGGGTTCGAGTTGTGACAAGAGCAAAAGTTTCCTCATAGTCAATCCCATATTCTGGAGTGAATCCCGGGCAATAAGACGAGCTTTGTAATGCTCAATAGAACCATTTGAATGAGTCTTGATCTTGTAAATGCATTTGCAACTAATAACACTCTTTCTATGAGGAAGATCAACTACATTCCAAGTGTGAGTTTTATTAAAGGCCTATAGTTCATCAATCATAGCTTGTTACCAAAGAGGGCTAGAATAAGCTTGTCGATAGGAAGTAGGTTCGTGAGAGGAAAAATTAGTAGAACCAATAATGTAATCATGGAGAATTATAGAAGTTTGTTTTACCTGAGTAGGCTGACGAAGAGGTGCCGCAGGATCAGAAAATGATTTAGTGGAATCAAGGGATGCATGAGCCTCACTGTGAGAGTGAGTGGTGGTAGGACTAGGAGGTGAAGCAAGAGCAGGAGCAGGACCAGGAGCATGAGCATGCTTAGGGAGTGGAGCATCAACAATACTAGGAGGCGGAGCAAAATCCTCAAGATAGGTCAGAGTCATCATGTCGGAAGTTGTATTTGTATCAAGCTCATCAAACATAAGAGATATATCTGTAAAGAATGGTGTAGTGGGAGGAGTGGACAGACGAAACTTAGATACATAAGAGAACATCTTCTGTTCCCAAAATACCACTTGATGAGAGACATGAAGATGACAAAAAAGAGGATCACAACAATGATAGCCTTTATGCTCAACCCCATACCCTGAGAAGCAACACAGACGAGTGTGACGTTCTAATTTTGAATGCTCATATGGTTGAAGGAATACAAAACAAGCACACCTAAACACACGAAGACTGGTATAGGTAGGTGGCGTGTCATACAATTGCTTATATGGGGTTTGATTATTGATGGTAGAAGTAGGGACACAGTTTATCGTATAGACGGTTGTGAGAGCGACTTCCCCCAAAAAATGCTCAAGACATGAAGAAGAGATTAAAAGAGCACGGACAGTGTTTAAGATAAGGTGATGTTTGTGCTCAACACGACCATTTTTGTTGGGAGGTACGAGGACAATAATAATGAGAAAATGTGCCATTTTGACAAAGGAATCTCAAAAAATGAGTTTCTTTATATTTTTGGGCATCATAAGCATGAAAAATTTTGATGGTGGAAGAAAATTGAGTTTTGACCATTTGTGAAAAATCATAGTATATTTATTATAACTAAAAGTGCTATTTCATAAGAAATTGATAGGTAAAACGAGTGAAATCATTGACAAAAATGACAGTATTTTGATCTCCCTATGGTGGCATTAGGTGAAGGCCCCAGAACATCATAATGTATGAGATTAAAGAGTGCATGAGACATAGAGATACTAGTATTAAATGGTAAAGAAGATTATTTTGCAAGCTGACAGGATAGACAATCTACTTTATCATTTAGAACAAGACCTAACTGATCACTTGAAACTAAAAGTTGTAAATGACCAAAAAATATCCTAATCGAGAACGCCATAAGGCAAGAGTAGGAGTAGTAGCAGCAGAAGCTGCAGTTTGGAAAAATGCAGGATTGGGTGAGGAAATGTGAAGATGTATGAGCTTGTACAGACGACCATGCTTATGGCCTATCCTGAGAGTGTGTCCCGTCTTCGGATCCTGTATAACACAACTAGTTGGAGAAAAGAGAATAGTGTGACCAAGATCATAGAGTTGGCCAAGAGAAACAAGATTAAGAGTAAGGTTTGGGATAAGATAAGTGTGAGAAAGAAAGACATTAGAAGTGGAAATATGGCCTATGTGACTAACATGCATTTGTGAACCATCAGCAATGTAAATGATAGGTAAATTAGAAGAAGATGTAGTGGAAAAGAAAAATGTAGGATTAGATGACATATGGTTGCAACAAGTAGAATCAAAATACCAAGAAGAGTTACCTAGAACAACTAAGAAAGCGGTAGAGAGTGTACAAAAAATAGAAAGAACCTGTTTGACAATAGCTTCCACATCATGAAGAGTGCATGATAGTGAATCAGTAAAGGATGAGTCAGATGCAACAACAGCTGCAAATATAAAATAAGTTGAAGAGTGATATTGGCTATGAGTCGTGGGTGATCTAGAAGAGGCCCTATCCTGAAGAGAATTGTTTGAATGATCCATGAAGTGAGCAAAATATAAGCCACAAAGGGGAACCAATGGTGTTGGAGTAGAACTAGATAAAACAATGGGCACTAGTGAATCCGGAAGGCGAAAAATAGGTGGGAACCTGGTTTAGTTGGCCCAAAATAGGTTAAAAAAATGAGTGAATTGGCCTGAAAAGAACTTAAACCAATGCAACAACTGGGGCTGATGTCAGCGTAGGTAGGGCTGACGTTAGTAGGCATGAGGCTTACGTTAGCAAGGAGATGCGTGACGAACATTAGTAGGAGAGAAAGCACGACACGTGTTAGTAGTGAGATGTGGCAAGCGTGAGATGAGCCGAAGGGTTGACATTAGAATAACGTCAACAGGGCTGACGTCAGTGAGCAACAACGTAGGAAATGCGCGTGAGAGAAACTCGTGAAGACGCGTGGCAGAAGTAGCAGCGATGAGAATTGACTCGCCAACCGTTGGGCGGCACTTCGTGAGGGGACGAAGACTCTGGTGTAACAAAAATGTTGAAATAGTATGTAAACGCAGAACACAGATTCGATAAAGAAGATGGTGATTTGTGGTGGTCTAATGGTGCTAAAGAAGAGACGATATGACTAAGGGAAAATCGTAGGTTCTGATACCATGTTACAAAGTTGAGAGAGAGAGAGAGAGAGAGAGAGAATATGTGTTGTATTGAATTGAATAAATGAACAATGTGTACAAGGCTCCTTTATATAGAAGGAGAAAAAAGCTAAGGAAAAAACATCTATAGTAATATATAAAAGAAGTAATAATATCTATACACAAGGTAATATATTGTATACAGAATATAATATATTTAACAATGATGATGATGAAACTTTTATGGATACATTGGATCTTATTGAACTATACATGTTCGATGCCCAAACTGTTGTACCAATTAACTCAAGAGATTGCCCAAACTGTTGTACCAATTAACTCAAGAGATTGGCCTATTGATCAAGCCCATAGGTTTGTGGGTGTATTCATTCCACAGTTTCACGTTCTAAATCTCTTAGATATAAATATTTTTTTGAGACCATTTTATATCAGATTTTGCTTTAACTTTAATTGGACCGCTGGTTGAGAGCAAGACTATTTCCAAAATTAGTCAGTATATTCGGCCGAATAACAACTTTTTTTTAAAAAAAAAATGTTGTCCCAATCCTTTTTTTAAAGCTATTTTTAAGCGTGTGGACATCACGAGCTCATTATCATTTTCAAAAAAAAAATTGTCCTCAACTGGTTATGGATATTATCAATGTCATGTATATATCAAACATGTCATCAAAAGTTTGTAGAGGAGTACCACTTAAATTAATTTTTATTGTAGGTAAGGTTTTTGTTTTTATTCACTTCAATAAATTAAAATTAAAAAAAAATAAAATAAGTCGAGGAATGAAATCACTTTCTGTGGATGCAATTTTGTATTACCAAATGTGTTTTTGTTGTATTGTCCCTTTTTTTTTTTTTTTTTCCTCTTATTTTGACAAGACGTGTAAAAATAAATAGAAGATATGATAGAAATAAATTAATAAGTAGCTTATTTAGGATGTCCCCAAAAAAGACCTTAGTGATCAATGACTATTCTTTGAGCAATACTACGGTGCCATTTGGTAATACTTATGTTTTCTGTTTTCAGTTTATATTTATAAAAATTTAAAAAATTCAAATAAAAACTTATTTGGTAAATTTTTGATTTATAAATCAGTGGTCTCAGTTTATAAATTTGGCCAAAAAATATAAACTCAAAAAATGAGTTTACGTTTTAAGTTTTGAGTTTTGAGTTTTTTTTTTTTTTTACCACCCAACACTAGCCACCACCCGCCACCATTTTCCACCACCGTCTTCTGCCACCACCACCCATCATCTGCCACTACCACTCACCACTACCCACCAGCCACCACCCACCACCATCACCCACCTGCGACCCACCAGCCACCACCAGCCACCCCCCGCCACCACTACCACCACCACCACCAGCCACCACCCACTCGCCACTACCACCCACCCCCTGCTACCACCACCACCCATCACTCACCTGCCACCCACTACCCACTCCCCGCCACCGCCACCACCACTCGCCACCACCACTCACCAGCTATCAGCCACCAGCCACCACCATCCATCACCCGCCACCAGTCACTACCACCCACCACCCACCTACCACCCAGCTGCCACCACCACCACCACCATCACTTACCACCCACTCGCCACCACCACCCACCACCCACCACCCGCCACTACCACCTACTCGCCACCACCCACCTGCCACCACCCACCACCCGCCACCATCATCCACCTACCCACCACCATCACCACCCGTCACTATCACTCACCCACCCACAACCACCACCCGCCACCTACCCGCCACCACTACCCACTTGTCATCACCCACCACTACCCGCCATCCACCACCCGCCATCCACCACCATCCACCCACCCATCATCGCTTTTCACCACCGTCTTCCGATGCCACCACTCGCCATTTGCCACCACTTTCCACCACCGTCTTCTACTATCACCACCCACCCACCCGCCACTTGCCACCACTTTCCACCACTGTCTTCTGCCACCATCAACTACCACTTGCCACCATTTTCCACCATCGTCTTCCGCCACCACCACCCGCCATTATTTTCTACCACCGTCTTCCGCCGCCACCACTCGTCACCACCCACCACCCGCCACCATTTGTCATTTCTCACTCTTCTTTATATTTTTAAATTTTTAAAAACATTTTTTCTAAACCAAACACATTTGTAGTTTATGTTTTTCTAAAAATAAACAAAAACCAGTTTATAAAATTTTTGTAAATATAAACTGAAAACGTAAACGTTACCAAACAGGCCCGCATGAATTAAAACTCTTATTAAAAACACACATGTCCAAATATCATTGGATGTTCAAATATGATTGCTTTTTTAACAACTAATTGGGATAAAAAATTTCATCTAAAAAGTTAAATATTTTTTGTATGAAATTATTTTGTGCTTGTATTTATTAGCGATATTTTTAAAATTTCGTTGCTAAAACTCATTTCTTAACTTTATTGGTCTTCTAATATTTTTTACAAAAAAATTTAATTCCTAAAACCATTAATATTATATGTTGTAGTGGTTTTTTATATTTTATTTTTTGCATTGAGTTAAATTTTCTCTCATTGTCTTTGAAAATGAAATTCAAATTGGTAGATAATGAAACTGATCAATTCCTATCCACAATTTTTCTCCCCCCAATTAATAGAAGAAAATTTAAAAATATCATGAGAATTATTAATTGGCATTAGATTAAGTAAGAAAGTCCAACAGCACATAATACCCATAATCCTTATAGTTTACTTCTTGTTAAATTTTTATTTAATTTCTTTTTTTAATAAGAAAAAAAAGGATACTCTGAGTTGTCATCAATACATATGTGGGCTTATGCCCTGTGATAACTGGGTGCTTGCCTAATTTGATCTAACCCATAGGAAGAGGCCCACTACCAACCCATAGGAAGAGGCCTACTACCGAGGTATCAATGGAGTTCAACCACACGCCATAGACGAGCCTAGGATTCAATCAGAGTACAGGGCAAAGTTTCCGTAGAGAGCCACCTGCAAAGCAACAAATTCACCTCCCCTCCCAAGGATTTGAACCTGAGTCAGGTCTATGGAGAAATCACCCCTAGTGGTTACTTCTTGTCAATTTGATCCTTTAAATTTAACTGCATTAGTGTTACCATTGAATTTTGGGTCAAACACCAATAAATCTTAAATAGTGATCTTATGAATTGTTTGGTACTTTCTTTTTATTTTTTTTATTTTTTATTATTTTGTTTACTTTTTTCTTTTTTTAATAGACCCAAAGGTCACATTCTATTGTGAATTACATAAAAGGCCAAGTATAAACACACGCGTGTTATGTGTTGATGGACAAATATGTGTTTTCTCATAATATTGAAATTGCTAAACATAACACTTAAAAAAAAAAAAATCTGGTATACTTTTCCTAAATATAATACTTTAATGTAATACACCAAAAACATAGTAATTCAATGTAATATACTAAAAAACTTTTAGTGTACTTCTTTCAAACGTAATACTCCAATCAATGTAACATACAAAAACTCCTTAGCGTACTTTTCCAAAATGTAACACTCCAATGTAACATACTAAAAAACATCTTAGGCCTTGTTTGGCATGATCTATAAAACTTAAAAAGTCAAAAAGCCACTATCCTATTCAAGTCACATCATCTTATTTAAGTCACATCACCTCTCTAACACATCACTTCAAACCCAACCCATACCCAATCCATATTTCATAAAAAGTCAAAAAGTACACTTATTTAGATCATCTCAAACAACTCCTTAGTGTACTTTTTCCAAACGTAATACTCTAGTAACACACAAAAATTCTTTAGTGTACTTTTCTCAAACGTCGCACTCAAATGTAGCATATTAAAAAACTCTTTATGTAACACACAAAAACTCTTTAGTATATTTTTTCTAAACATAATACTCTCTTTAGTGTATTTTTCTTAAACGTAACACTCTAATATAACACACTAAAAAACTTCTTAATGTACTTTTTTCAAACGTAACATTCTAATATAACACATTAAAAAACTTCTTAGTATACTTTTTACAAATGTAACACTCCAATGTAACAAACTAAAAAATACCTTATAGTGTACCTTTCTCAAATGTAATAATGTAACATTCCAAAAAAACTCATTAATGTATTTTTCCTAAACGTAACACTCCAATCAATACAATACACAAAAATTCCTTAGCATATATATATATATATATATATATTCTTTCAAAAGTAATATTTTAATGTAACACTTCAATATAACATCAGAAAATCACACTAACTGAAATGTAGATTTCCATACTCGAAAAGCAACACTTCAGTCACCAATCCCTCCAAAAAAATCTTGAACACCTCACCTTTCCATTTGCATCCCAAAAATGAATCAGAAAATTAGAAGAATGAATCATAAAAGGACATTCACTTAAATGACACCAAATCAAACAAGTACGACTTTCCAAAACAAAGAGGACTAATTAATAAGATGGATCCACATTTCCCTATATGGAATTTATGGTAATTTTTCTTGAATATTTTCTATTATGTCATTTAGTCCAATTCATAACTGTTAATTTAGATATTGAATTGAAATCAATTGTCAAAATAGTATATTTTATCTCATTAAAGTGATTGGCATCTAATTTTGAATGGTGCATTTGTTTTTAAATATGTCATTTTTGTCCTTAATTTCTATTTAATTTATTAATAAATATTATCAATTTAACTAAATTAACAATATAAAAAATTAAAAATCAAAATTAATATGAAATACAATTAAAATTACAGTGACAAAATTCATATAAGAGACATTATAAAAACTACACACATAGTTTATCTTTATTATAAACATATATATAAAAAGTCAACAATTACAATCATGATAAATTACTCATCTTTATGGTGAGTAAAACTCGAAACCTCAACGACTGAGGTACAAAAAATACCACCAACTCAATAGCATTGAAAGCAGCTATCAAATTCTATATACACTTCTGAATCAAATTCTGACTATATAAAATTTTCTCTTATGTTGTGCTTGGTTGGAAATTTGAAAAGAGATTTAAAAAGAAAAAAAAAAAAAAATTAAAATTAAGTAAAATTTAAATATATTTTATTCATATTTCAGTTATATATATATTTTTTTCTTTTCAATTTTTTTTTTTTTTTTAAATCTTTCAATCAAATACAACGTTAGGCAAAATTAAGCAGGAAATGCATGAGCTGATAGTTGATTGTGGAAACTATGTAACTCTCAGGCATATGGAGTCACAATTGAGGAGAGCAACCCTAGAATTTCTTCTTCCTATTTTTCTTATTATAATTGAGCCATATATGGGACTACACAATATAGGGACCATGAGGGAAACAATTTAATGGAAACAGCAAAAGAATTTTTGACATATTTGTTTAGTACTGCTAAAAGAGACACAGGATGTCATTACTACTGGTCATGACAGATAAGGACATGTATTTAATAAAAATGGATGATTAAGTTCTATTAGTGTATCGGTAGTGGATTTTTTAACAAGTCAATAACTGATTATCCTAAGACTTGGGTTCAAAGATGTAGTAATAATATCTCACAACATTCTTTTCTTTTTGATTTAAAAAAAAAAAAAAATGTACCAATAATTGTTATTGCTGGTGATAATGTTGTAAATGTATAATGACTCAACCTTTCCTATCACTTGATGTCTATTCTTAAAGAGGTCCCCCCTTACCAAAACAATCCAAAAACACTGGACTTGACCCCACCCACCTTCCTAATAATTCAACCACAATTGGGTAGATATAGTTTGTCTTGATGGATCTTACCTTTAATGATCACCAGTCAACCAGAGCAATATTATTGTTGGCACTATAATATATAACCGTTTTAAAAATTAAATTTTTAATTTTTAAAAGTAAAAATTTTATTATAAAAGATATTTAGTGATAAAATTTAAAAACAAAATTTTTAGTGACAAAATTTAAAAATGTTACCAATAAATTTAAAAATGTTACTAATAAATACATTTTTAAGGACAAAATAATTTGTTCTCAAAAGAGTTTATTTTTTAAAATAAAAAAATTGGTCTAAAAAAAATAATAATTCATCACGAATGTCTAATTTTCATTACTAAAAATATGATAATAACATTTCTAAATTCCAAAACTACTTTCAAAATATACAACCAAACAAATTAAAAAAATTTCTAAACTTTCTCCTCAAAATAATTTTTAAAAACTACTCTCCCAAAACCAAACCAAACATACCCTTAGGCCCCGTTTGTTTAGAGAGTTAGAGGGGATTGAGATTGGTAGTGAGGTGGGACCCATTAATATTGTGTTTGTTTTGAGAGATGTGGAGGGGATTGATAGTGAGCTCCGGATTAGGATGGGCCTCCAGGACTTGGTATTAGAAAAATAGTCCAGCGAACTAGAAATTTTTTATTTTTATATATTTTTTATTTTATTTTTTACATGTCAGGCATTTTTTTTTGAACATTAATATTTAATTTTTTGTATTTTTTGTTAAGTAAAAATCATTATTTTATTTGTTTTATTTTTTCCTAGAAATTTTTTATTTTATTTTTATTTTATAATTTTTTTTACATGTTTGGTATTTTTTTTAAAACATTAATGTTCAATTTTTTTGTATTTTTTTATTATTTTATATAAAAATAATTTGACAATCCTTACACTAACATCTATCATTCAAACAAATACAATTTTACTTAATTCACTCACTATTAATTTCTTTATTAACAATTCTAACCATTCTATTTCCAAAAACAAACCGGCTTAATGTTTTTGTAGCGTAGGTCGATTCGATTGAATCCATATGCCATGTGCCTACTTGGTAGACCAAATTGGAAAATTTGTTTTGTTCTCGGTTTCAGTGTAAAATACAGTCTCGTATATCATCAACTGGAGCTAATCCACTTAGCTTACGTTCGACATGTCAAAAGTTTAATTTTTTAATTATTTTAATCAAAAAAAATAAAATAAATTAAAAATCAATAAAATAAAATATCACATTTAAATCATAATTATTTTATTTTTTTTATAAAAATCAAAAAATTTAAAAAACTTATTCTAAAAGAAATTTTTTAACCACAAACTAAAAAAGCTAAAAAAACAAACCCACCTACCAAACTAATTATTAATCGGAATTTTTTGGATAAGCTGCTTTACATATTTCCTCTTTTCATATTTTTCATACTTTTTTTTTTGTGACTCTAACTCGGGCACGCACAAATGATCTGAATAATTTACTTGGTAAATCACATTACAAAGGTTATTCATACAAAAAAATTACTTTATCAGACAATTATAAATATAGGAACAAATCACATTTTATTTTATAAATTGATTATTTAAATTTACAATCATATTTATAGTTTATTTTAGAAAATAAAATGTGCTTTGTTCTTGAATTTATAAATATCCGATGAAATTAATTTTTTTCATGAATGACCTTTATTGCAGGGTGTATGAGGTTAACTGTTTAGATTATCAAATTGGAGCCTACAAGAGCAGTGGCGACTTCAAAAAATTTATAGATGGGGTCATTCAAAAATTTTTAAGCTTGAGAAATTTTATTTAAAAATAAAAAAAAGTTCAAGCTAATTAACATTTGAACTTCTCCATCTTCATGTAAAATATTTTATTAATAAAATGCTAAAAAATAAAAAAAAGAGTAAATACTTAAACTTTACAATCGTATTTGACGAGGTGTCATTTTTTTGAATTATTACATGGGACTTTGATAGAGAGCTCTCTAAAAGTAGCTCTACTGAGCTAGCACACCCAAAATAAATAAATAAAAGAAAAAGAAAAAACAAAAGGAGGAAAAAGACAAATTAATGTCATTTTAGAGCCTTTCTTTTAAAGTTTTAAAACAGTTTTCTTATTGCATGATAGTGTTGGCGCACCATTTAAACCATCCAATGCAAATGTGACACGTGACAAGCAAGGGGTACCCTGTGGAATGCAAATTTTCATCCAATGGAGATGCTAAACAACACTTGAATGACACATGGAGAGGAAGTTAACAAAGAAGCGGTTATTAGTAGTTACACACGCACGAAGAGGAGTTCATGGCCCCGAGGTGTAGCAAAATGGAAGGAGATCATGGCAGAAGATAATAGCATAATTGCTTCGAAGGCACTAAGAATAGACTATAAATAAATGAAAGCAAAGACTAAAGAGACCTCCTCGACCAAATCCAAACTCTACGTCTTTGTCAATTTCATTTATTTCTAAATTTTTGCACTTTACTTTCTTGCACTGTATTTACTTTTCATAGGAGTAGATTAGCCTTGTAATTTCAAAACTCGGTCGGTGTAAAGTTTCGAAATCGCCCTTGCCAGGTAGCATATTGTAATTGTTTATTCAATTAATCTATTGCAGTTTTCTGTCCAATCTCTCTCCCATTTTGTTACGAATTTAAACAACAAATTTTGGTTCATCTTTTTAACATAACACAAATGAGTCATAACTAACATAAATGAGTCATAATCAAGTAATAATTAACATCACAATAAATCATAATTAAAGATTACAAATTATAATTGATATATATGATACACATCTCAAAATAGGGTGTGCATTACAAAATTTCTAGTGTGCTTTTGGTTTGTTTTAATTCAGTTTAACACATTATAATAGCACACAAAGGGCATATTTGATTGGAAGGATTAGAGCATGGGATTGGGATTGTTAATCCGTGGGCCCAATTATCCCATGTTTGTTTTGACATTTTGTTTTAGGATTATTAATCCAATGGATAATTAATCCAACAAATTTGTAAGATTATTAGTAATGGGGTAGGGGTGGGATTGTGAATACCACACTAATTTGATAGGATTATTTATACCTCACTATTAGTCTTGTGGAATCAAACAAGGCCTTATAGTACTGTTTTACAATACAACGTAAAAAGAAAACGAAAAAGTCTAATAACTAACACCTAACAATTCATATTTTTTTGGGTTTGTATTTGGGTGGTGAAAATTAAGTTTGTGTAGCATAAGATTTATATATAAAATAAATTTAAATTATAAAATGATAATTTTAAATAATTAAATCTGAATTTATAGTATTATTGAAAAGAAAATTAGAGTACCTATATGGTAACAAACATGTAATATTGATGATTAAGTTTTATCCGCCCAAAAAATGATGATTAAGTTTTAGTTATGTACTGAGATTCCAAGTGCCAAACTCTGTGGGTTCGATGTGTTTGTGTGGGGTTCGTTTTGTGTCTTTTAGAGGTGGGTCGGTGGGGTTTGCCAATGTGCTGGCAGACATATATTACTTCAGCTGCAGTGACTTGGAATTCTATTATACAGATTTTATATCATATATATTTTTGATAATGTTATTTTTTTAATTATGATTATTTTTTATTTTTAATTATGATATTATTTTAAGATTTTGATTATGATTTTTTTTTTTTGTGTTTAATTATAATTTTTTTTTAAAAAAATTTGTTTTAGTTATTGTTCAAAAAATATGAAATTATATATTTTTTTTCTGTAATTATAAAATATTTATATACCATAGTTTTTCCTTTTATTTTATTTAAATTTAAGGTAACTACCATTCTTCTTCACTTATCCACCAAATTATTAGTTGTGTTGGAGACATCAGTCAAGCGTGGAGACGATGAAATTGATACCTAATATTCAAAGGAAAATGAGTGACATCCCTAATTTTAGGGATTCCTCTGACCCAAAATGACCTGGACCATTCATGCGTGTTGTTGTTGTTGTTGTTTATTTATTTTTATTTTATCTCTCTCACATGAGTGATCCAGATTATTTTGAGAGTCATGAGGGTCTCCAAATTTGGGGTCTCAATCATTGTTAATATTCAAATGCCTTTCTAATTTGCTAGCCTACCCAACATATACCAAATTTTCAACTGTAGTGCCTTTTTCTTTTCTTTTTTTTTTCGAAAAAAAAAAATGTTCTGAGGTGTCATCACTGCATCTGTGGGCCTAGGCCTCAGGATAATCGATTGCCGGCTTGATTTGACCTAATTTATAGAAAGGGATCCACTACCGAGACACCAATAGAGTTCAACCACACGCCACAGATGAGCGGAGTATTGAGCGGAGTATAGGGCGAAGTCTTCGAAGAGAGCCAGTTATGAAGCAGCGGATTTCGCCCTCCCAAGTTTGAACTTGAGTCATGCCTATAAAGTGAGATACATTCTCAACTAGGCGACCACCCCCGGTGGTCAACTACAGTACTTAACAACCTTTCGTATAGAATAAACATCTACCCACAGGTTTTCCTTATATGTGGTTTGAGGCACATTCCCTTTTCTTCGTATCCTGTCCAGTTGCAACGTTATTAATTTAAGAGGACTTACTTGTAAGTTGTAATAGTTGAACTTATTATTCAATAAGTCTTATAATAATGACGTTTTCCATAAAACACTATTAAAAAATGTCATTAATTGTTAATTTTCAGCAACAGTTTAAAAATTTTATAATAAACATCTACCCACAGGTTTTCCTTATATGTGGTTTGAGGCACATTCCCTTCTCTTCATATCCTGCCCAGTTGCAACGTTATTAATTTAAGCGGACTTACTTGTGAGTCGTAATAGGTGAACTTATTATTCAATAAGTCTTATAATAATGATGTTTTTCATAAAACACTATTAAAAAATGTCATTAATTGTTAATTTTCAGTAACAGTTTAAAAATTTTATCACAAAAAATGTCACTAATTATAAGTTTTAGCGACAGTTTGAAAAAATCGTCAAAAAAAAGTTACTAATTTTCAACTTTCATCGACAGTTTAAAAAATTCGTTATAGAAAAACATTACTAATTATAAGTTTTAGTTACAATTTATAAAAATCCTGATAAAAAAAGTCACTAATTATTTGATTTGGGTAAATTACAAATACACCTCCTGAGATTTGCTTAAAGTAGAGATTGTCCTTTGTGATTTGGAAAATTACAAATACCCCCATGTCAGAATTTTTTATTTAACAGAATTAACTAAAAAAATGAAATTAATAATTACTCTTCTATACAATAATAAAATTACATAAATTATTAATTGAAGCATATTTCTAATATCATTAAAAATTGTTAATTGACTTCATGATTTATTAATGAAAGGGGCGATTTGTTATGAAATTAGAAACATCAAGGGATTGAATGTAATTTCCAAAATCACAGGGGGTGATTCGTATTTTACTCAAACCTCAGGGGTGTATGTGTAATTTAGCCTATTAATTTTTAGCAACATATATAAATAATTGTCACAAAAAATTATTTTTAATGACTATTTTATTAAGACTTATTCTCAATAGGACTTGATAAAAATTAAGTTCAACTATTAAGACCTATTTTAGTTTACTCGTAGCTTTTTTTATGACTATTACTTGTGTTTCAAACTAATGCAGGCGCTCAAATTTTACTATGCTTATGTATATATTCATTATAAAAAAAAAAATAAAATTCATCACATTTCACTGTACAAAGTTTACAAAACAACTACTATAATTGAACCTAGTAAAATATGAGATGGCCAACATGATGTCTGTTCCAAAATCAACCTACGAAACTCAAATGTTTTCTCATATTGAGATGGTCAATATGAAAAAAACTTAACCCTTAAACAAATCGTTGAAAAGCCTCGTATTTACTTTCTTAAAATATGAGAATTAATTGCTTACTTGTCACAAAAAAAAAAAAAAAAAACTAATAATTATCATAATAAAACATTGATTATTCCTCTATTTTTTCTATAAAATTTATAATAGTGGGAATCAAAGTAGCACTGTTGTATAACTCTATCAACTATTAAATTATATATATCACAAAAAGTTAAGGTGAAAATTTTCATAAATGGAGGAAGATGTAGACACTAATGAAATATTACAAAAAGTTGATAAAGTGGATTAACTATTTTATAAATTGAAAAATTATTAAAAATACTTGTAAAAATGGAAAATTTTATGGTATCCACTATAGACACTTCATTTTGATTGGCCTTAAAACTTGGACGTTTTCTGTTGATTACTCGATGATGAAAATTAGAATGTGTTTCTTACAAAATTCTCAACAAGAAAGATGAAATTTGTACTTTATTTCCAAACCTAAGCCTGTTTTGGCCAAGTACTTAGGCCCTTTCAAAAACTTTCTTTCGAAACCTTCTTTCCGCGCTTCATTTCGTATATTTCCGTAATGTTTCAAGGCTCATTTTTAAAACTTCAAAATCAAACATTTTCTCAGGAAATAGAGCAAAGAACAGTGTGAAAATAGGAAGAAATGACGAATTCTAACAAAAAATCCTATTTCGTGCCAATTAGTTAGGCCTTGGCCAGTGTTTTGGTCGACTGGCCGACTAACGTTTTGGTCGGCCAAGCCAAAATTTTGGCATGTCGGCTAGTTTTCCCAAAAATAGAGCAATTTCAGCAGAATTCTTGCTAGAAGTGTGTGGAACATGCTATTCCAGATATTTCTTAGTACAGTCATGTACGAGATACACACCCCCTTACCCTGGCCCCCTTTATCAAAAGGGAGTTTGTCATCTTCCCAAAAGTGGGCATCCAATGCAACCACCCATATCATCCCATCAACCCTGTTTCCCACCTCCTTGATTTAGGAACCTTCCCTGATTGTTTATAGAGATAAAGAGGATCAGAATGTTAGAGTGAGATGGAATTGAATTGAGAGAGAAAAGAGAGAGTTACAGAGAGAAAAAGAGAGAAGTATATGTTTTGAGCCAAAACTTCAAATACACATTGATATACTATCTTTCCATATATCAAACCAAGCCCATAAATTTTGATATAGCCATAATCAAGTAGCCTTGATCAAAATAGAGTGAGTGTTGCTGAAATTGAGGAAAAAAAAAAAGAAGAAAAAAGATAGTTGGAACAACTGCCCCCCTCCAACGAACACTATTAAATAGCCCAAAAACACCATTCCAAAAACAATTTTGAATTTTCAACCTAAGAAATGAGAACACACTTCCTAAACTTGAGGGTGATTAAAAGGAAGTTTAAAAATCAAATCTTTTCTTGGAAGGTAAATTTCGCACACTTCATTTTCTTGTATTTCTTGCATTTTCTTTCTTCTATTGTTTTTCTTGCTTCAATTTCATGTTATAAACCTATTGTAAGTTAACTGGAAGTAGTTAGTTGAGTCACTTACATATTCTCCATCTGTTTTTCTAGTGTTTGAGCAAAACAGAGTTTTTGGCCTAGCCTAATTGGCACCGGTCGGCCAACTTTTTGGCCGGCCAACTCATCTTTTGGCTAGCTAGCCACTTTCTCCTGGACAAAACTTCAGCACTCTCTCGGTGTCGAACAAAACAGTCTTCGACAGTCTCCAAGTCCTCCTAGAGTTGTTGTTTTTATTAGTTTTTGTTTTAATCAAAGAGATTGTGAGGATTTAACTTTTGTTGTAATATTTTATCCCTCTCCTCCTTTATTCGGATATGTAATATTCAAAGTTGTAATAACTTCCTACCTGACTTCTTTCTGTCATGTTCTTTTATTTGCTTTCCATATTATGTAAATATGTAGTATCTCATGCTTGTCATCATATCCATGCCTTGCATCCATGGTTTGTGCCTTAAGATCCAGCTACATTTGCGTCTGTGAGTTTAATTGCTTATTCTATGATTTTGTGCACTACCTCATGTTTTGAGATGATTCACATGTCATATATTAGAAGCTGGATCAATAGATGCATTTCATGAGTGAATTGTATTAGGATCTTGTATGTAGGATCATGCATGTTTACTAATTTTGTCTTTGTGCCTATTTGTGGGACGCTAGTGAGTGTGTAAGTGTTTGTACTTTAGCATCCCACCTGTGTGTGATTTTCTTACTATGTTTAGCATCCTACCATGTGACTAGTTACTTATTTGATATAACTCTACACATGTCAGTGGATGAAGATTGTGTTATTTAATTTGGAATAAAATTGATTTTCATGATTGCAGTATTTAAAACATTTTGAAAATAATTAAATCAAATTAGTCCAAAATGGGGGACAGAGTCTATATTTGTTTGCTTCACATAGTAAATTTTAGGATTTAATAAATAATTGGAATATGAACATGTAAAGCTAATAAAATTCATAACATGGTTTAATAAAGGCTGATCTTTTGATCGAGCGGGTAAGGGTGCTCAATTAATGACCTTCCCCTTTCATACCTAAGGTTCCAAGCCAAGCATCATTGGTTATGACGAACAACGGCCTTGGCACAAGTCACCTGTTTCCTAATTCTCCCAAAATATTAGGTTGTGACTTTGAGATCTGATGAAGCAATCCATTTCTAGAAAGTGTTTTTGCAATAAAATAGATTTTCTAAAAGTTTCCAAATCTGGACTTTCATTTATGTTTCACATTGCACTTGTGAGACTAGATCTAAGAGACCAAGGGTCCGAACTGTTAATGTGCGTGAGCACTCCCCAGGTGATGTTATAGTTTTTGGTGACTCCACTGGGATATTAAGAAACCTTGACTTGAACTCCATGATATGATTTTTAATTTCAATTATATATTCATTGCATTTCATACATTGCTGGCCTAAGTCCTATGCTTGTCACCTGTTACCCTGGATGGCTATTTAGCTTTGGGTGGATAGACGAACATGGGCTCTAATATGGTGGGAGCACAAGCATTGGAATCGAGATCACCACGTACCACTTGATCTGCTGGATTTAGTAGGTGTATCGGTGTTTTGCTGAGGTACCCTTTTTGACCAAGACTAACCTAGTGCATATAGTAAACTCTAGCAACTTCCAACTTAGGACATGATGCTCCTCCATGCTAGGATGTGTGATGCCACTTGTGTGCATAGTGAAACTTTTGATCATTCCAAAGCTAGGACAGGATAACCCTACCCTCCATAGCAGTGATTGTTCTTTTCCCTACTATATGCAATGTATGTGATCTGGGGTTCTAAAATCTGATCAGTGGGTTAGGCATATCATTTTGAGGTGTAAAGTTCAGTGTGCATAATGATTAGCTGAGCCGAAATTTTGATTAGGAGTTTCATTTTGTTTTTGTTAGGTAGTTGTAGCACCATAGTTTCAGAACGGTCTGATATCCTCCTAGTTTTGTGGACTCGCACTGGTAGACCTACTAGAATCGCAGATTTAATTCAAGGACAGCCAGTGTTAGTTTCTCTGCCGTTAGTCACAAGGAGGAAGGTTAAAACCTCATTGTCAGAACCTTGCCAGCCAGAATTTCCAAGATCTGTGATCGATCCACCTCTAGTAATGACGGACCCACTTCCAATAATGATAGACCCACCTCCAGTAATGACAGACCCACTTTTAGTAGTGACATACCCACCTCTAATAATGATTGACCCACTTCCAGTAGTGATGGACCCACCTCCAGCAGTGACGAATCAACCTCCAATAATAATAGACCAACCTCTGGAAGATATAGCAACCATGCTCTTGGCCCTTCTACAAAGCATGGATGCTATTACCAACAAGGTTGCCACCAACAGAAAGGCTCTTGCCGAATTGCAACACCCATCTTGGGCATCTACATCTCATCCACTTCTAGCGATTCATCCTATTTTTGACCCATCTCCACGAGTTGAGGGACCTTATGAACCTAATCTACAAAAAGCTCTTAGGGTTCCTACACAGCCAATGAGAGGACTTTCCCCCACAAATATTGGTGAAATTGATCTAACTATGCTAAGAATATCCAAATTGGAAAAAGTGTTCGAAACATCGCAAGGGATCAACTCCGTTCCAGACATCGAGGATGGGCTTACGAAAACAACTGTGAGGTTGTCGAAACGGTTTAAAATGCCACACATTGATATGTTTGATGGGGCTGGTGACCCTATGGTCCACATTCGCCTCTTCTCAGATGTCCTAAAACCTATGGGCCTGACTCAGCCTAAAAAACTTTCCTTGTTTAGGAGAACTTTATCTGGTGTAGCTGCCATATATGGTACACTAAATTATAAGACTCAGTAAAACAAAGTTGGAAGGAGTTAGCCGAGGCTTTCATCACCTAGTATTCTTACAACACCCATATTGAGGTAACTACCTGGGACCTGGAGACGACCCGTTAAGAGCCGAATGAAGGTTTTGTAGCCTTCATCACTAGATGGAGGGTAAAGGCAGCCATGATGACAAGCCAACCCTTGGAGAAAGATCAAGTCCACATGGTCGTCAAAAATTTGCATGGAGGATTACTGCATAAGATGATAGTTCTTCGCTCTTCAACTTCAAGAATCTCCATGAAAATACGGTTCAAATTGAGGATGCTATCAAACAAGGGATCATTATAGAAAGAAATAAGCTCGTGAGAAAGATGTTCAATCGCACTCCCAATGCTACTCCTAATAGTAGCATAATTGCCAATGCCATACCCTCAGAGATCAACATTGTCACCATTGGAAAAATAGCCAATCCCTTCGCCAACTCTAGCCCACAAACAACTATTTTAACCCAACCTTGAAACCAAAGGTTTCACCCTTTCCATGTGTCTCTAAGCTATGCCGTAGAAATTCTGGTGAAAAAGGGGCACCTTACGCTCCTTGATCCTTAACCCCCTTTCTAATCCATTTCCACGTAGCCATGAACCCAACAAGTACTACGCCTTTCACCAACAACGTTGTCATGAGACTGGTCATTATTTTCGCTTACGCCATGCTATTCAAGATCTCTTTGACAGTGAAACCATAGCTTCACCTTAACCCCAAAAAGCCAAGACCACCACTAACTCATTGCCACCCCATGACCAAGTCCTATTGCCTTCCCATCTAAACCTTATCCATACATTACCACCCACATTCAACCCCAACATATACATCACACCTTCTCATCTATCCAAACCCGAGGTGCTTATTGCAGAGGGCACAGATTTATTTATGATAGATGCACCTCGATTCTAACCAAAATCCCAAAACTCTGTGGTGGTAGATGATCTGGAGCCAAAGTTGGATTATGGCAAATAGTCTCACCGGCATGCACTTCTCTTTTTATGGTTTTCTTGAGCCATGGATTGATCAAGAAACAAATAAGCACTAGAGAAGTTCTAGAAGTTCTAGATCTAACACTGGTTGAATTTGTGGTAGATTTTGAAACTAGCTCAGGACCAATAAACTCAGGGGATATTGTGACCATTTCTATGATCAGGGATAGACCACCTGCTGATTGCACACATTTGATTCCAGACATGGTGGATGGCACACACTGATATTAATAATTTGGAAATGCTTTCTTTTAATTTCTAAATTGGGTGTTGAGTTTGAACCTGATTCCGCCAAGTTTGTGGAGCTGGAATTATGATCGAGTTAGTCTTGTGAACCAGAGTCTAGTGATTTTTCCTGCCGGGGGGGGGGGGGGGGGGTGATAATTCTAACATCACTATCTTTTCTGTATCTGTATTTTCTTTTACTCTTGAGTCTGTTTCAATCATTGAGTTTGAAATTTTGAATGAAAATGCAGTAATTTTTGCCTACTTCTCTATACCTGTAAATCATTGCATTGACCAAAATTTTCAAAACGTTGATAAAAATGAAGATGAAGGAATTCCTCGGGATTTGAAAATTTTGATCGACTGAGAGGAAGAGAGGTGTGCTAAGCCCTTGCTGGATGAGATCATTGCGGTTAATGTTAATATTGAGAAGGATCTTGGCTCGGTCTAGATTGGTTCTACATTTTTTTCAAAAGAGCACGAGTGAGTAGTCGCTTTATTAAAAGATTTCAAAAAATGTTTTTGCGTAGTCCTGTGAAGGTGTACCTGGAACTGATCTTGAGATTGTATAACATAGGATACCTTTCGACCTGAAGCCCAATCCTTTAACTTTCAAACCTTGATTCAGAATGTTCAATAATCAACTAGAGTGTGAGGCTTGCATAGCCGAATTGGAAGCAGCCCTTAAACTAGGGGCAAAAAGTTTGGATGTGATTGAAGAAAGCTTGCATAGTCGGATTGAAAGAAACCCTTGAACTAGGGGAAAAAAGGTTGGATGTGATCGAAGATTCAAAACTGGGTCATTTAGAAGGAGATTAAGTGTTGAAGGACAATCGAGTTCCTATTTATGACACTAGAGGCAAATTTAGACCCAATCGGATGGGTCCCTACATCATCAAGTTTATCTAGTCAGGAAGAGTAGCCATTCTCATGGATTTAGATGGCCTAGAGATCTCACAACCAATCAATATGGACAAGCTAAACAAAATATTATCCTTGAAAGACTCGTTGGGCTGAAAACCCGAAAGGGCAACCTAGGCAAAAGTTAGAGCGTAAAAGAAAAATGAAGAAAAATTGAAAAATAAAAAAATAAAAAATGAAAAGAAAGAAAAAGAAAAAGGAAAAAAAGGAAAAAAGCTCGCAAGGTCGAAAAGCCGGAAGTGTGGCTTTGGCAAAAGTTAGAGCACAAAAGGAGAGTATTAATATCTGAGTGAACCTTCACCCAGGAACTACGTAAGGCCTGATTCCTATTTTTGGGATACGTAAGCAGCTTCATCTTGAAGTTCTGCCCCAATCATTTCAACTCACTCATCCCATCCATGTTTGATTGGTATATTTTTACTTGACTTGGCTGTCTTGTCCATATTCAATTGGGTTATCTTCATTTGATTCGATTGTCATATCTCTTCTTTTCAGTTGCAAGACAAATCAAGCTCGGTTTATCAAATTTGAGTTTGTGCATCTCAAGGGTTGATTTTATGTTGGTCGGGTAGTGGCCTTTTGCAAAAAGAAATTTTGAGGGCTTTTATGAAAATTGACTACTTTTCTCGAATATTATTCTATTTTTTGCAAAACCAAACCATTCTTTGGACCAAAAAAAAAAAAAAAAGAGGAAAATTTTCAGTGCTTACAGGTTAACTTATATGATGTTAAAACAGAGAGTGGAACAAGTATGCTAATTTAACTCTCATGTTGGTCAAAATCTTTTTAGAAAAAAAAAAAAAATGTCAAAGCAATGAACTAGGGGCATAGTTGAGTCAGGAATTTTGTCTTCTCTCCATACTCTTGAGTCTCATGTTCATATTTCAACTGGCTGGCTAACCATTCAGTCGGTCGTCCAAGTTTTGAGTTTACTCTAGGTGTGCATCTCAATTGTTTTAGTCGGCCGGTCACTCGTTTAGCTAGCTGGCCAATTTTCCAGCCAGTTCATCAGTTCGTTCAGCCGGGCAATTCATGAATCAGCCGACCTGTCAATTTTTCAACTGGTTTGATAAATAATTAGTTGGCCGGACAATCAATTAGCCAGCTAGCTAGTTTTTGGATCTAAAATGGAAAATTACAGAATTTGTGTAGGCTCAATGATTTGTCTTTTAGAGTTTTGTTTTGAGTGTCTTTTGTTTCGGTAAGAGTAAATAGGTGTGTTTGGATTGTTTTTCTTTCATTGAGTGATTCTTTGATTTCTGGTCAGTTGAGGTCTCGGTGTCCAATTCAGAGTTTGTTACAATTCAATCATTCTTAGATTCAAATTTGAAACAAAATGGGTTTTCATGCTCAAGTGTTATGCCATTCATACCATGATGTGCAAACAACAAAACTCATTATATTTAAACTTTAGAGTGGAGTCCCGATTAGTATTGCAAAACCAAAAAAAAAAAAAAAAGAAGAGAGAAGAAATTTCAGAAGCAACAAAAAAGGGAAATTTTGAAGCATTGGTGCTCCTTTCTAAGCAAAACAAAAAACAAAAAAAATATAGGAAAAGAACAAAAAGGGAATTGAAAATACAAAAAAATAAAAATAAAAATAAAAAATAGAGAGAGGGACTTTTTCTTAGATTTTGGCAACAGCCCAACGACGAAGATTACAAACCGATTTCATTCATAGAAAACTTTGTCACTCGACTCTACCGTCGATTGCCTCACCACATCTTCACTCTCGGGAAGCCTTTGAAGACTCTGCCTTGGTATTAGCAGAACTCCCGAAAGATATTACTTCTCACAAATGCAGAGTACGAAGGAACTTCGAATCGGGCCACGGAGGTGGCCTGTCGTTTAAGCTCTTTGTTATTATTTTTTAGTGTGCTAATCTCTGCTCGAGCATCCTTGTATATACTCTGGAGTAGAGAGAGTTGAGTGTTTAATTGATGTACTTCACTTGTCCTGTTCTGCAGCCGGTGGGACAAATTGGAGACCGCAATCACCGTCTCCACACAGGACTTCAATGTGAAGTGGTTGGCATCGATATCAGACTGCGTTGCCATTGTTTGCTTGACTGACAGCTCAGGAAAATTGAGAACAGAGGTAGGGGTAGGGGCAGGGGCACTTTGTCGAGGCTCAGATGAGCTGGCCTCAACATTTTTACTTGAGGGAGTGTTAAGGTTAGGGAAGAGAGTGAGGAGACGATGAGAAGAAGCCATGACAGGGGAGTGTACTGCTTTCACAGGGAAAATTTGTAGAGTAATGGTAGGGGAAGTTTGCAGCTCTCTGCTCTGTCTATCTCGCAGGCCTTGGTTTAGAAGAAAATGGAAGAGAAGAAGAAGCCAAGAGAAGAGGGATTGCTGAGGCAATCTTTGACAAACGAGGCCATCCAACTGCTGTCAGTCAGGCACACTGTGATTGTCAAAGAAGACGAACGAGACACAGAGAGAGAGAGAGAGAGAGAGAGAGAGAGAGAGAGACAAGAGAGGAGTATGTTTGTATATATTTTGTATATACTTTGTCTGTGTATCCATATGTATGTCTAGGTAACCGTATGTATGTGTCTGTATATGTATATATAGCTCGTATGTCTGCATATGTATATAGTTTATCTGTGTGTATGTATTTTATATATACGTATGCAATACATGTTTTGTATGTTTTTTATCCGTATATGTATATATGTTATGTATATAAAAATTTTCAAAAATCTCAAAAATTGTCAAAAAAAAAAAAGAGAAAATTTTGAAAAAAAAAAGAAGAAATTTTTTGAAAAGAAAAAAAGAAGAGGAAAAAAACAAAATAAAAAAATAGAAAAATCATTTTGTGTATCCATCATATTATTTTGCATCCATTATATTATTGTTGTGCATTTATTATTGTCTATCGTTTGTCTCACATTGGCCCTTTGTGTTTTTGCATTCACTGTTACACTTACACTGTCTAGTATATTTGTCATGCATGGTTGCAATCCATTCGCACCACAATTGTCCGAACATTTGATTATAACATTTTTCATCAGTTAAAGCTGGCCCCCCATTTGTTTTGTTCATTTGCATGAGGCTTGCCTCATCATCTTGCATTGCACACATCATACATTTTCAAAGAGAAAAAGAAAAGAAAAAAAAAATTCAACTTTCAATTAGCATATCATTTGCATCGTTACACTGTTGCATCACTTGGCTACAATTCATTCACATCAACATTTGATTTTTTTTTTCATCAGTTACTACTGGCCCCCTTTTCGGGTTGTAGGTTCAAACCACTCGATTTGTATTGGCCCTTTTTCGTGATGACGAAATTATCCCTTTCTCGGGTTGGCAGTCCAAACCACCTTCGGTTAATACCTTCATTTTCTTGGGTATTGGGTTGTAGGTTAAAACTATTCATTGGTTACATTTCGTTCTCTTATGTGAATGTGTTTGGGTTGTGTAGACACCCCATTTTTGACCGTCCTCAAGACTTGGTTGTGCTTGTAGGTACACCCAACAATTGGTTCGATTGCTCGCCCAACTTTCGACTATCGCAGCGGAACGTCACCGGTTCGAGTTTCCGGACCCTGTATCATTTCTGCCTCATTTTTGGACCCTGACTAGGTCCTGTCAGAGTGGCCCTCCTAGTGCACTGCTGGCCATAGGCATGACACTGCCGGCCATGGCTTTGCCCCTGCCGGCCACTGGTGAGCACTGCCGGCCATCAGTGTGGCACTGCCGGCCATTGTTGATGGCCGGCACCCCCCCTTTCTCAGCTAGTTTCCGGGCAGATATTTTGTACCAGCTGGATTCCTCATATCTGCCCTCCATACACGTGTATGGAGGGATCAAAGCTTTTGGAAGCTTGTTCAAGAAGCTTTAGCCTTGCATTGCTCTATATAAGCAAGGGGCTTCTTCCTTACACCAGGTTCTGAGATTTTAGAGGGCAAAAATCCATCTCTCTCTCTATATTGCTTGTAGTTAGAGCTTGGAAGTTGGATTTCTTTGCATTTTTGCACTATACCTCATAGCACAAGACCTCCATCCTCCATTCAAACACCTTGAGGCTGATCTTTAGAGGCTAGAAGCTCAGATTTTTGGACCAAAAGGCTGCTAAAGACTTGTTCTTCAAGGGTAAGTATACTTTTCCCCTAAACTAGCCCTTTTTTGTTTCATTTATAAGCCTTGCTTGCAAGCATTTTTGGGCTCCGACCCTAACTGAAAATAATCATATTTTAAGTCCCTTTTCATGTTTGATTAAGGGTATTCTTTTGTTTGAGGCTTCCTTCCATCACTTGCCTCTTTAACTTTCTTTTAGGCCTATTTTTGCATAGTATTTTAGGCTTATTTGTGAACTGTTTTGAGCTTTGATGTAAACTGTAAAGTGGATTATTTTGAGCCCTTATTCAACTTTGTTGAAGGTCTCTCCTCTGTTTGAGGTCATTTACTACCACTTGCCTCTTTACCCCTCTTTTAGGCCCTTTTCTTGCATGCTAGTTTAGGCCTACTTGTGTTTATTTTCGTGGTTTGATGTAAACTGTGAAATGCCTTATTTTGATTCCCTATTCAACTTTGTTGAAGGGATCCTTGCTGTTTGGGGTCGGCTACTGCCCCTTGTCTCTATTCTCACTTTTAGGGCCATTTTTGCATGATAGATTAGCCCTATTTGTGTTTATTTTTGAAACATGTTGTAAACTGTAAAAAGTTTTGTTTTGAGGCCTTCTCCATGTTTGATTAAGGGCATTTTCTTATCTGAGGTCATATGCTATCTAGTATGCTTAGTTGCCTCTTGTTTTGAGCCTTAAGCCTAAGCTATTGTTGCATGCCTTGTTTGGCCTTCTAGCCACTGAAATCTAGTGGATTTTCAGTGGCTAAGACCCTGTTTTGAGCCTCCAAATCAGAAGGGGGTGACCCCCTCTCACCTTGACTTGCTTGATGGCCATTTTGGTTTTCTAAAGGGCCCCCATCTTGCATGCTTTGTTGACTGATTTTGGGGCCAATTTTGTGAGTTTTAGGACTACCATGTTTTATTTTCAGAGTTGTATATGTCATTCCACTTGTCTATCTTGTATGTGCCTAATAACTCCTTGCATGGCCCTCTAAAGGAGCCCCTCATTTTGGTATGCATTGGCTGCATTTCCATGGTTATTTGGGCCTATTTTCACATGGTTATTCACTGATTTTTTCTGGTTTGATGAGTTCTCACTTGCATCATATAATTTGCCATGTAAACTATGTTTGCTAGTCAAATTCGCATGCTAATTTAGTCCATCTTGTTAGCACTTTTTGGCCTTGCTTTAAACTGGAAAAGTCCATGTTTTGGGACTGTCTTGGTTCCGTCTTTAGACTTCATAGTCCAATAATGCATGCTTTGTATAGCTGTAAGTCATTCTATGTGCCTAGTTTTGCATTTCGGGGTTCATCTCATGCATCGGGTGCCATGTTGCCATGTTTCGGGGCTGTTTAGCATCATGTTTGAGTGCTGAAATTTGCATGTTTGCATACCATGTTCCATGCCTTACCATGCTTTGGTAGAGTGGCATTCGTGCCTTAGGTTCGGTCCTCGGTTTGCATGCATGTGCGCACGCATTTCGAGTGTCTCATTTTCATCTAATGGCTACTAATTTGGACCTAGTTGAGAGCTGTCCATGTTGGTGTAAGCCCATTTTACCATGTTGTCTCACGCTTGTTACACGTAGTATGTCATTGCATACTTGCTTAGCTTTACATGCCTCACATGCTCGCATGTCCACATTGCATTTTGCCATGATTATCCAAGGTTGTCGTCTCACATTATGTTCATATGCTTGTCGCATGTTTGGTTTAGTTGCATATTTGCATACTTAGTCCATATTGCATGTTTGCCATGCTTATGTGTTGCATTGTTCGGGTTAAACGTTAATCCGAGCACGGGAAACGAGGGGTATTTCATACTTCAAGTGATGGGATGCGTCTCAATTCTCGGTCGCCGAAGCTCTTGATGATTCATGATAGAGTTCTAGGCTTTACTTGCTTTACATGTGCATTTATTTTACATCGAGTCATGCAATTCGACTCCTCGGCCATCATGCATCGATATGCGTGATTGGTGGCACGAGGATCAAGGACTACACTCCCTGAAGAGTAGTCATGCATACATGTGTGAAAATACTTTGCCATGCCCCTTTGTTGCTCTCTGTTGCAGCAAATCAAGAATCAGCAGCCTTCCGGAGCTTGGCACGCATTCCAAGATCAATTGCAAACAGAGGCTAATTGGGGCATCGCAGTGGATTTCCGCGCAAGGCAACCTGAATATGCGTCATTCATCATCTGGATCAGAGCTGAGGCGGTCCCTGGCTTGCATGCCAATTTATTGCTTTCCTAGATTAATTTGTTAATTAATTAGGATTTTGTATTATTTATTCGGACTGTATTTATTTGGGACTGTATTATTCTTTCGGACCCTCCGAGTGTGGGCCAATTGTTGTAATAAGGGTGCGTGCGTGTGTACATGTCTTCCAATCCCCTTTCTTTCTCCCTTTTATTTAACCGCTTATGATGGTTAGATTAGGGCATATTTAAATTAGCATACAGTATGATCGCATGTTTGCATTCATTCATCTGTTTTGCATGCACCGGGCTCGGCGCATCATACTAACTGCATTTGAATTTCAATATTCAAATTGAATATGTGTTAGCTGTAGCATTTCACATGCCTTGTTTAGAATAGCCGAGCCTGCTATAGTTGCATTTTGCATGTGTTGCATTAGGCATTTCTGTATAGTTAGGATCATGCATTGATTTCTAACTGATTTCTATTTTGGCTCGGAGTACGATGTAAGTATTTATGCTTTAACATCTCGCATGAGTGTGAATGTTAACATGACAGCATGCTTACCATGTGGCTAAATGCTTAGTTGATATAACTGCCTGAATGCCTGTGGGTGAAGGTTGGATTACTTGAATTGGGATAATTCATTGAAATCCGCGTTTTAGCCTACTTACGAGTAGCAAATTTCAAACATTTTCCAAACAAACGGATATGCAATGCTTTGTTCCAAATTAGGCGATCTAGTCTATACTTGTTGTGCTGTGCGCATCACATAGTAATTCTAGCTAATTAACCGGAATAAGAACGCATGTGTTTTCAAAAATGAGATATCATGGTTAGTAGAGACTGATCTTCGGATCGGGCGAGAGGGGGTGCATCATAGCTGACCTTCCCCAATCGTACCCAAGTTCCCGAGCTGAGGCAACTTTGGTGATGACGGACACGTGGCCTTTGGCACCGAGTCAGGGTTTCCTAAATTTCCCTATTAAAAAATATTTAGGTGGCGACTCTGTATCTGGCAAAGCAGTCCATGTTTGGCACTTCTTTCAAAAATCTGTTTTTTCTCAAAACGATTTGCCGGATTTGGACTCTTTGGTTCAGATTAAGAACCGTGACAATTTGAGTCCGAACTGTAGTGAACCCCAAAATGAACAGAACGGGACTCACCCTCCCGGGGGCGTTCGGGGACGTCTACAGGTTGTATCTTTTGTTAGGCTTCATGTCATTTGCACGAGGCTTGCCTCACCTTGTATTAGCTGTTGCATTGCATTGTAGTTTAAAAATATCTGGCCTTGTGAAGCGTGTAAGTCCAGCTATCAATAGTATTTCAAGCATATTATTCGTATTTTGTCCCTGAACTACGCTGGTTTGATTCCTTGCAAAGGGATACGTAGGCAACCCTCGGGTTTAACCACCTGTATTCGCATCTTGTTTGTTTTCCCAAGTCTTACGGCCTTGTCATATGGGTTGGGTTGTCTTTGGGCTTTGATATTCACTCACGTCAAGAAATGACTTCGAGTTCTGTCAAAGAGAGGCAACTGTAGACACCCTATTTTGACCGGTCCTAAGACTTGGGCACTTTCTGTTGATTACTCGATGATGAAGATCAGAATGTGTTTCTCACAAAATTCTCAGTAAGAAAGATGGAATTTGTGCTTCATTTCCAAACCTAAGCCTATTTTGGCCAAGTGCTTAGTCCCTTTCAAAAACTCTTTTTCAAAACATTGTTTTCTTGCTTCGTTTTGAATCTTTTCGCAATGTTTCGAGGCGCACTTTTAAAACTTCAAAATCAAACAATTTTATTTTATTTTTTTATTTTTTTTAATTTTATTTTTTCTCCATGAAACAAAGTAAAGAACAGTGTGGAAATAAGAGGAAAGGACAAATTCTGTCAAAAAATCTTGTTTCATGCAAATTAGTTAGGCCTTAGCTATTGTTTTGGCGGTCGGCTAAATAATTGGCCAACCGACCAAGAAATTGGCCAGCCAACCAAGAAATTGGCTGGTAGGCTAGTTTTTCTAGAAACAGAGCAGTTTCGGCAGAATTCTTGCTAGAAGTGTGTGAAGCATGCTATCTAGATATTTATTGGTATAATCATGCACGAGATACACACCCCCTCACCCTCCATTATCTTCATTTGGCCTCCATTGTCAAAAAGAAGTTTGTCCTCTTCCCAAAAGTGGGCATCCAATGCAACCACACATGTCATCCCATCAACCTTGTCTCCCACCTCCTTGACTTAGGAGCTTTCCTTGATTGCTTATAAAGATACAAAGGATTAGAATGTGAGAGGGAGATATAATTAAAATGGGGAAGGAAAGAGAGAGTTAGAGAGAAAAAGAGAGAAGTGTATGTTTTGGGCCAAAACTTCAAATACACACTGATATTCCATCTTTCCATATATCAAGCCGAGCCCATAAATTCTGATGTAGCCATAATCAAGTAGCCTTGATCAAAATAGAGTGAGTGTTGTTGAAATTGAGAGAAAAACAGAGAGTTGGAACAACTCCCCCCCCCCAAACACTATTAAATAGCCCAAAAACACCATTCCAATATGAATTTTAGATTTTCAACCTGAGAATTGAGAATACACTTCCTCAACTTCAGGGTGATCAAAAGGAAGTTTAGAAATCAAATCGTTCATCGGAAGGTAAATTTTGCACACTATTCATTTTCTTGTTCTGAACCCACAAACTGCAACCATGTTCAGAACACATAAATTACCAAACAAAAATCTTTAACCTTACGGATAAATTCCTCAGTCCTCTCGATGGTAGCATGTTTAATGCTCAATTTGTTTTCTATTATAAATTTGTCAATATATAATCCAAGCCCCACTGTTTTCACCCTAAATAATATATAATGAATAAATTGTCATTTTCTAGTACTCATAGAAACTAGAATCCAGAATCTCTATGCACAAATGATATAAGAAAGCTTTTCTCTCTTTCTCTAGTTCAAACATCCCACCTTGCAATTAGAATAAAGAAAGAAAGAAAGAGAAACAACAAAGGAAAAGAAAGAAAGGAAGAAAGAAAGGAGAAAAAACCTCCTCCCTGATGCTCAAATTAAAATTGAAGCTCACCTTGCACGACAACATCTTAACTGTATAATCTTCATCTTTTAGGGTCACTTCAAAGTTCAGAAGTTGAACTCTTAGCAAGGTACATCTGTATAGAAGCTAGCAGCGTGGCAAAATAGGAAGGAAAAAAAAAAAAAAAGTAACAACAAACCATAGGCCAACTACGTAGCACTAGCACTAAGCAGCACCAGCACATAGGCCAGCAGAACAGCAGGTCAGCATAGCAGAACAGTAGCTGAATAGCAGAACTATATCTGACTAACACCGCTATAGCATATCAACACCAGCACTAGTAGCATAAATAGGAAACTAGAGCCAGCAACACAGACAGCACAACACAGACAACATAGACAATATGTAGCCAACAACACAGACAACACAACACAAACAAACAACCTTATAACATGCTATAAGAACAGTCTACCTAGCTAAGACAATATGTAGAAGTTGCATTACAAGGTTTTGTTTAAAAGCTTATTGTTTGAAGAAGTTTTCTTAGCTTTGTTCCTGGTCACTATTTGGTGATAGCTCTAATATGACACAACTTAAGTGCAAAACTACACCTCATTATTAGACTTGTGTTTTCTATACTTTAAGGTTGTGTTCCTGTCAACAAGATGGAAGGAAAACTAACTACTCACCATTTTAGTCTTATTTATTACCCCTTGGTTAAAGTTTTAACACTAAATTTAAATCCAAATTGTGTTGTAGAAGATCTATCTTTTGTTGATTCCTCACATGTAACAATTATGAACTATCTTTAAGTTACCAAGGACAATAGGATTTCATTTCAATTAAGGAAATGCTAATACTATTCTTCAATGTCCAAGCAGTATTAAAAAAAAATTTAATTTCAAATAACGTCATATTCTAATTTTTCCGAGACATTCTTCTGATCTTAAAATCAACATTTAAAATTTTTAATAAATAATTTTCCCTTTATTTTTTTTTTCTCTTTTTGGTTTAATTGTAAAAGGAAAAGAACTCACTTTCAAATTAATTCTATATTTTGCATTACCAAATATCTTCATCATCCTTGGCGAAAACGTATTCTTTGCCAATTCAAAATGCATATTTGGGCATAATAAACAATAGAAAGTCATTCAAAAAGTTTAAAATGGGGAAAACACTCCCTTCTTCGATGATGTTTGCAAATAAATTCCTGTTAGCTACACAAAACAAGAAGTTAGAAATATAAAAAACAATTGGTGGACACTACAATTTTAGTGGAACTATTATCCTTAGATAAGGAGCTAAAAATCATGCATTGAGTTTAAGAGCCAAAGTAGCAAAACTTCTCAAATATATTATAAAATCAATCTTAAAAGATGCCATACCTTGTCTGAAAAAACAAATTCCAGCTCCTTATAAAAGTTTCCTTTTTTCTTTTTTCTTTTCACTTTCGATACTTTACTTTGAAGTAGTCTGGAGAAACAAATCAAACAAATAAAGATTATGGTCCACTAAGAGAAGCATTTTACAACCAGAACAAAAACAGACCTTTAGAAAGCCAAAACTAATGGATTTGTGAATTCAAGGGATCTCTTTGGATCTAAGAATTCAAGAGATTTGTGAATGGACCAAAAAAGGAAATAAAAAATATTTATATTATTCACTTTTTCATTAATGTTTTTTTTTTTCCTCCACAAATTTCACTTCAGATTGTTGATTCGAATGTGCGCAAAGTGGTACACTGCTTCTATTTGTGTGGTTGTACAGAGCACATCCCAGGACAACTAACAGAATGAGCACTCAAAAGAAACTGCACCGGCTAGGCATCCCAACAAGGAGGAGTCCTCTTTCTTCCAGCCTAAAAAAAATTGTTGTTAATAAATAAAAATCAACAACTAAGTTAGCAAATAAACATATTCAAGACAAGAAACAAAGAGAATAAAAATCAAGACGTAAGTAGTAACAATTGGTTTAGTATCAATAAATGAACGGCAACCAACTTACATGAAAAACAATGAACTTTTTCAATCAAACAAAACATCAAACACATAATGGGAACCATCAACCGCACTAATTGTAACTCTGCTCTCTTCATAGCAGTATCGTGTTTATGAAGAGTAGGAGGGGAGAGGGGAAAAGGGATAAAAAATTTATAGACATTTCTCTTGACATAACACGAAACAGATAATAGGCACATCAATATACAAAATTGCTAATATGTGTTGGATGGAACAACTAACCTTCTTTGCAGAGATGCTAATCATTTGTTCTTTCCCCAAGTGATATTTGATTGAGTTGGTAACTGATTGTGCCATAACTGAGTAATTGTTTTCTAACCAGCTAACCACCGAACAAGAAAAATTGGAATTACCCAAGTTTGAAGTCATATGAAACAGTGAAAAATATTACTATCGACACCCCATATTATGAGAAGTTTTTGTGATAAAATTTTGAATATTAGTAGTGTATTATGTTATTTTGTGGTAAAAAATTTATAAAATAATGAATCTACTTTCAATGTTCTCTCTCTCTCTCTCTCTCTCTCTCTCTCTTTCTCTGTGTGTGTGTGTGTATGTGTATAAACTAAGATAGCAGACGGGCCACCTCAAATATATATAAAAATCAATAGTTTAGGCTCGAATAACAGTAAAGCACAAGCACATACGCATTCAATAGTCGAAAAAACAAAGAGAGAAAATCAGACCAACTTGTTTTGGATATATTGAATAGTACATGGGTTTCAATCTATTAGAGAGAGATATAATCTTCTTTACTTTACTTTTTTAAGGAATTGAATCGAATTTTAGGATTTTTACAGATACTCCTCAAATCAAACTCCGCTTTTGAAACAGGCTTGTTTACTCAATTTAGAAGTTTTTATGATCGAGTCTAAACTAGGGTTTCTGAGTCAAATTTGTGGTTTTGATTGTGAAATTAAGACTGTTGAACTATGTGTTTTTGTCGGTGGGTAGTGAAATTCTAGGGTTTTTTTTTTTGGGTGATGGGAAAGGGGTCGAACATTAGAGGTTCGCAGAACTAGGTCGAAGATGAACCGAAACTAAAACTGAACCTAAAGCAACAAAATGCATAGAGAAGAGAAGAGAGGAGATAAGATGAAAGTGACCCTTGATTGTCGTCGCCGTCGAACCAGGTCGAAGTCTCCAAAGAGGGAGATTAAAACCCTTCTAGGTCAAAGTGCCCAGTCTCCCTTTGAACCCCTCTCTTCTTGGTTTTGCCCAAGTATCTTCTTCAAACCCTCTCTCTTCTCCCCCTCTTCTCAGTTTCAATGTTCCTTTACGATTAGAAGCCAAATAGTTGGTGTATTTTGATATATTTATTTTTGTCTAATATATTTTTGGGTTTGGGGGTTTGGCACTAGAGTATTCATTTGGGCACCTATTTTTATTTTGGTCATACTATTCACGACAGATGTTGTATGTCGTGAAAAGTAAAATATTTTTAACGGCTAGCATATGTGCGTCGTGGAAAGTGTACTTTTTAATAGCTGGCTTTTTGTGTGCTGTGAAATGTTCAATTTTTTTAATAGTTGTTGTACGCGTGTCGTGTATAGTTGATGTATTAACGACATGTCATATGCACGTCATAGAAAGTTTTATTACTTACGACTAACATTGCAAGTCGTAAAAAAATCATCGTTATTAGCATTCACGACCTAGACAATAGACACGTCGTGGTTGGGAAATTATTTACGACATGCAAAAAAAGCAAGTCGTAAAAGTGAGAAACCACGGCTTGCATTTACTGTATGTCAGTGATGTGAAGCCATGAAAAACCCACTTTTGTTGTAGTGAGGCCTACTTATCGGTTAGAACCTTTCCTCATCTCGCGCGAAGTGTGTTTAGAATGCACTCTAGGGCTCGCCTTCGTTGACTAGTGTGGTCAAGATTGGAGTTTCTTGTTACTGTGATTGCCGGTCACATGCATGTTTTGGAGTATGTTTCCACCAAGCATTGTGAAGTGTGGAAAACACTAATGGATCCTTCTTTTTCATTTGTGTGATCACATTTGTATGCAATGCACCCCTTTTTCTTCATTCGTATGAAACACATTTGTATGAGATGCACTTTCTTGATCATTTTGTTATCTTTGTTCACCTCCTTGATGTGTGAAAAACACATAAAGGCTGCAGTTTTTTTTATATTCGCACTCTTTTCAACATAATTTATATCATTTGGACGAGGTTTGCCTCGCATGTTGCCATCTTCACATCTTTATCATCATTGCATTGCATAGTCATCAATTTTAAAACAATTAGCTTCGTGAGGCATGCAAGTCCAACTTTGTGATAATTCTGTTCTATGTTATACTGTCGATCGTTAATTATACTTGTGATTATGTGCTTAATGTGAATTTGGATGCTAATCATGTGATTATGTGTGTTTTTGAATTCATATTTGCCCATTGTAGAGAAATCTTTTCGGTATTCTATAATAAATTGAAATTGAGGGCCGTAGAGGCAACAGGAACCGAAATTTACTGTACCATTATGATTAGCATAATTTTTAGAGCCTACGGTGAAATTTGAATAAAATTTGATTCGGATCAAATTAATAAGATTAATTCAATGAAAATAAGCCTTAGATTAATTAAACTAAGCCTTGATTAATTAGCTTAAGCTTGGATTAGCGAATTAAGTTAATGAAGCCTATATATATGCTAATTAGGGTGCTTAACTCATATTTTTGAGCTCAAGAAATCTGTCAAGAGAAGTATAGAGAGAGAGAGAGAGAGATCAATTTAGAGAGAGAAGGGCCAAATTCTTGAAGACTTGACTTGGTAATTGAGATTTTGGAAGCCAGGTACAAGAATTGGCTACACTTAGGCTCATTGAAGTTCAAAGGTAAGAAATTGAACCTCAATTCATGAGTTTTAGTCCATAACTATATGAATTCAAGAAGATTGTGAAGTTAAGTACATGAATTAAGCTAAGTTTGATGACTTTGATGTCAATTTGCACTTGCATGCATGAAATTGTTATGAAATCCCATTTTTGGGTATAATCTATGCTATCTAAGTTAAAATGAGAGTCTTTATGTCCATGCATGCACAAATAATGAGGCTTAAAAGAGAATTTCATGTAATTGAAGTGTTAGAAAAGAATTGATTTACATGCATGAAACTCAAGCTATGAATTTTGATGGATTTATGGAGTTTTGGGTTTAAATTTAACAACTCATGAATTTTTGAGTATGAGGCATGTAATTTATTAAGTATTTGTGTCTTAAGTACATGTTGTCAAGTTTTCGAACAAGTCGTGCATAGATTTCAACCCTTGGTTGTGTGTTTGAAGCTCAAACAAGATTCTAGAATTTCCAAAAATTCGACAAATCGCTCGAGCGATGGAAAGGTGGATCGAGGCTACATTTCGAGCTCCCAGTACTTTTGTAGACATTGGGGGTTGGCTCGAGTGACCAAAATACCTCTTGAGCGACCACCTTTTATTTTCAGTCTTGGCTCGAGTGACCAAAAAGTTGTCTCGAACATAAAATAAGAGCATCTAGTACATTTGCAGACCAAGGGGTTTGCTCGAGCAACCAATGTTGCGCTCGTGCGAAGTGCCCTGTTTCAAGAAACTTTGAAAAGATGTATTATGTTTCGATTTTCGTTCTTTTTCATTTTTGAGCCTTCTTAGGCATACATTGAGCATCCTAAATAAACTAATGAGGTAGAAAGAAGCCTGAGAAAGATTAATGAGGTAAAGATCTGATTGAATTGTATTGTGACCCAACTTCCGTATGTGCTATGAATTGTGTAGGGTCAATTGCGAGGACGAATCAACCATCTAAACACTGTGAATAATATCTTAGTAAAGATATTTTCATGTATGTTATTTTCTAAATGCTACCTATGTGGTAAGCTTTCCGGACTCATGAATTTTGTATTATGAAATAGTATTCTACCTGTTTGATCCATAAAGACTTGAAGCGTGATTGATAAGCACGAAATTACAAGATTGGACCAAAGGTCATTTTGTATGAATACACCACAAGCCTAAGGCCGTTTGGTATGTTCGACGAGAATGTGTAATGGGACTGAGGCCGTTTGGTATATTTGACAAGGACACAGAATGGGCCTAAGGTCGTTTGGAATATTTGATAAGATAGACCTAAGGTCATCTTACACATGAATTAGAGTATGTTTGTTAAATGGACCAAAGGTCATTTCGAACAAAGAATTGATTGGACCGAAGGTCGTTTTGAATGTGAATATGAATGTGAACATTATCATGATTATAAATGGACGTGTGAATATGAAATTAGAAATAATGGACCTAAGGTCGTTTTGTACATATGATGTGAAGGACCAAATGGTCATTAAATGTGAATGCGATCTTGACTTGAATGTGTGCATAAACAAGATTATGGAAATGTTGGACTCGAGGTCGTTTAGTACATATGATATGATCTGTTACGAAATATGGTTATCTGTTATGAAACACATTGGACCGAAGGTCGTTGCGATTATAAATGATCGAGGTCATTTCGTTATGATTTGTTTATGTCTGTTATGAATGAGAATTGTGTTTCATATGTATTAAGTACAAGTATGTCTTGTCTATATGTGAATCTCATTCATTAACCTCTTTACTCTGATATTATTCACTAGGCGTAAGCTCACTCTTTATTTATATGTATGTAGGTGAGCAACGGGATGTCCAGCCACAACCCCAGTGATATGTGAGAAAATCGAGTTTTGAGAAGTCAACTAAGGTCGCCTTACGCAAGAGGCCTTACTTTTGATTTGTTTTTCTTTTGCTTCTTATTTGGTCATGTCTGACCAAGTTTGTAAGTAACCTTGGTTTTTGTTAAGATTACTTTTGAATGATCCTAGACATGTATAACTTGCTTATGTAGGTGATGTGTGAGTTATTATCTATATGAGAAAAGTTTTTGTTATGCATATTATCTACATGAGGAAAGTTTTTGTTATGCCATGTATGCACAGCTCATTGGACAAAATTTAAAGTTCTGCTTCCGTATCTGGCCCCATATTATTAATCTATGATGAGTTTCTGTCTGAGGCCGTAGGTAATCTTCGGATTACTGGCCGGTTATGATCCTAATCCATAGGGGTAGGTTCGGGTCATGACAAAGTGGTATCAGAGTGATATTAGAGCACGAGTAATAACTCACATACTTGTCCAATTGAGCAATAGAGTGTCTAGAAAAGACTTTAGTTGTATTCATGTGACAAATATATGCTTGAATGCATTCAGAATATGATAAGGTGTTCTAAAATATATGACTATCTGATATATTAATTATTGCCTATCTGTATATGTGTGCTCTTTCTGTCTATGGACATTTTGTACATGATTTTTGTATGCAATATAATGCAAGTCTCATCAGATAATGGTGAGAACAAGAGCCGAGGAGATAGAGGAATCTTCCATTGCTAGATTGGATAGAATGGAAAGGTTAATCCAGGACATAGTAGAGACATTGAGGTAACAACAACAATGGCAACAATAGTGGCAAAAACTGCCACCCCTACCTCTGGTACAACCTGTACAAGACTTGCAAAATGATGACCAAACAATAGTTGTTACCAAAGAGTTTAAGAAGATGAAACCGCTGATATTTCACAAGAGAGTGGATCCGTTGAAGGCTGAGGCTTTATTTGAAGTGTTTCCATGCCTTGAAGCATAGAAAGTATGGTTGGCCACCTTTACACTTGAAGACGAAGCGATGAGGTGGAGGGTGTTGATTAGTGAAAATAACAAGGGTATTGATTGGGTACGATTTTTGGAGATCTTCTATGACAAATACTTCCCTCAATGTGCCTATGATAGAAAATAGTTGAATTTGAGGGGGATTAAACAAGGCAATTTGACTATGGCAGAATACGAGGCAAAGTTTACAGAATTGGCCTAGTTCACACCGCATATGGTTGACACCGACTATAAAAAGGCAAGAAAATTTGAGGGCGGTCTCTGTAATGAAATCTAGAAAATAGTCAATGTATTGAAACTGCCTACTTACGTTGATGTATTGGATCGGGCTTTAATGTCAGAAACAACATGGCCAATCAGAGTAAATGACCAACTAACTGGAAAAGTAAGAGACGGGGCTTCTTTTCAAAGAAGGGATCATTGAAAAAGAGAAATACGGGATCCTCGAGCATTTCGGGCTTCACTAAAGATACGACACCAACATGTAATTAGTGTGGTAAGAAACACCGCAGGGTTTGTTACCGTATTTTTGGGGCTTGCTTTAAATGTGGTGAAACGGGACATATGGCAAGGGATTGCACCCAAACTAAGCAACGAAGAAGTGGGAAACCAGCTGCTTGTTCGACCAGATCCATTCCAATACTGGGGAATACCACAAGGCTTGCTGCTACCAGAGACACAATGAGACAAGGGAGAGTCTTTGCACTAGTCCCAGGTGACACACGGAATACTGAAGCTGTTGTCTCAGGTGCTATCTCTATATGTAATCAAGATGCTTTTGTGTTAATTGATTCCAGATCCACACATTCTTTTGTGTCCACTATGTTTGCATCTAGATTGAATAGACCTCTAGAATCATTGCCATATATGTTATGTGTGCCTGCTCCATTTGGGGAATCTGTGTTATGTACATCTGTGTATCGTATTTGTGATATGCGTATTGCCGATGCTATTTTATATATAGATTTGTTACCCCTGGACATTAGACATTTTGATGTAATTTTGGAAATGGACTGGTTGTCTAAATACTGTGTTGCGATTGATTGTGTAACAAAACGGGTTTTGTTTAGATCACTAGGACATGATGAGTTTGTGTTTGTTGGTAATGGTGTAGTGTCTCCACCTTATCTAATTTCAGCAATAAAAGCATGCAAACTGCTTAGGCAGGGGTGTCAGGGTTACTTATGTAGTGTGATAACTGAATAATCCATGAATGTTGAACTAGACAGTATCCCTATTGTTAGAGAATTTCTAGATGTATTCTCGGATGAATTGCCAAGAGGATTGGTTGACAGAGAAATAGAGTTTACTATCAATGTTGCACCGGGCACCCAGCCTATTTCGAAAACTCCTTATAGAATGTCAACTATTGAAATGAAAGAATTGAAAGAACAGTTGCAAGGCTTACTTGATAAGGGTTTTATTAGATCGAGTACTTCACCATGGGGCACACCGGTTTTATTTGTGAAGAAGAAAGACGGGACTTTACATTTGTGCATTAACTACTAGGAATTGAATAAGGTAACGATAAAAAATAAATACTTTTTGCCCAATATTGACAATTTGTTTGATCAGTTACAGGGATCAAGAGTATTTTCAAAAATTGATTTGAGATTCGGGTACCACCAGTTAAAGGTGAAAGTAGAGGATGTTAAAAAGACTGCATTTCGAATAAGGTATGGTCATTACGAGTTCCTTGTAATGCCATTTGGAGTGACTAATGCACCTACAGTATTTATGGATCTTATGAACCGCATTTTAAAATCTAATCTTGATGAGTTCGTTGTAGTCTTTATAAATGACATCTTGATATACTCAAAGAGTAGACTTGATCATGAGCAATATTTGAGAACTGTATTACAAACCCTTAGAGAAAAGAGGTTGTGTGCTAAATTAAAGAAATGTGAATTCTGGCTGGAAGAAGTTGTGTTTTTAGGCCATGTCATCAACAGAGATAGGATTTCAGTAGACCTACAGAAGATAGAGGCAATTGTGAACTGGCCTACACCGATAAATATAACGGAAGTCCGCAATTTCATGGGCTTAGCTGGATACTACAGACGGTTTGTGAAGGACTTTTCAAAAATAACTGTACCACTTACCCAACTAACTCGAAAAGGGCGACCGTTTGAATGGAATGACGAGAGAGAATATGTTTTCCAAGAATTGAAGACAAGATTGATTACTACACCAGTTTTGACATTGCCTTTAGGTACAAAATTTTTTGTGATATTTAGTGATGCCTCTTACAAGGGTCTAGGTTGTGTGTTAATGCAGAATGGGAGAGTAATTGCCTATGCTTCTAGGTAGTTGAGACCACATGAAAGAACTACCAGACGCATGACCTGGAACTGGCCGCAGTTGTGTTTGCTTTGAAAATTTGGCGACATTACCTGTATGGGGCAAAATGTGAAGTTTACATAGACCACAAAAGCCTAAAGTACTTCTTTACTCAAAAAGAGTTGAACATGCGGCAAAGAAGATGGCTTGAGTTGATAAAAGATTATGACCTCCAAAGCAAGTTTTAAGCTAACTTAGGGTTAGGTTTGAAGCAGGTTTGAAACAAGTATTATCACAAGGAACCCCAACTACGGTTGGTTTGACATTGATGGGTGGGCACAATAGGCTTTAGTCAATCCCTACATAGATATGTTTCTTTATCCAAATATGATTATCGACACAACCTAAAGAATTATTCTCTGTCTATTATATTATAAATATAGATACCATATATAGCAGACCAAAAATTTATCACAAATCCAAACTTTAACCAATGTCCCACTAACCCAACCACTCAATTGATCAAAAATTCAGCAAAATAATTGAGAAAAGACATATATAAGCATAAAAAAAGTTCTATATTTGGACAACCAATCTATGAGCTAACCATATACTAGTGTAGCACTCTGTGTATTGGTTTTATTGTTGGCCATTAAAGTTCATGAAGCTTGAGTTGAACCATGGGGGCAAACTGAAATTTTCACTCTAAATTTATGGATGAATGTATGTGTAATTTAAATATATATACACACTAATGTATATGCAATCAAAAAAATTTATACACTCATGTATATGAATATTTTATAAACTAAGGTCTACAATATTATTAATATTATTTTTCCAATTTGAAAATATAACCTAGAGACCTTAGATAAACATACATAATCAAAACGATTACAAAAATAAACTATTTCTTCTTTTTTTTTTCCTAATCGCAAAAGAGAAAACTTTATTGAATATTTTCTCTATTGAATATTCAAACCAAAACCAATTTAGTATATACTTTTTACCATTCAATTTTAGCTTTTGATACTAAAATATTGGTGTCTATTATGTCATAAATAAAAGTCTTATTTTTAAGGTTACACAAGTATAAAAAGGTTACACAAGTATAAAAAGATTATTCAGTTTAGTAAATACTTTTTACCTCAAATCCTGAAACCAACCAACAAAGAATATCTGGGTACATGTATTTATGCAATTTTCATATGTTCTTCAAGTCCCAATCAATTGATAGGAAAATAAATAACACCTAAGGAGGTTTTCTACAGGGGCATATACCACCCAACACAGATGAAAACATAAAAGATGAGTGAAAATGTAATATTGAAATAAAAAATTAAAACTTTATGTGTGTATTTCATAGTTAACTGAAAAGGTTACACAAATATGAAGAGATTATTCCGGTTATTATATACTTTTAGAGACAAAAAGCAAAAGCCCCCCCAAAAAATGGAGTGATTGAAAGATTCCATACCTTTTTCTTTGTATTTGTTGTAAACTTTAGTCAGTTGGGTATAGTTTGAATCTGCTAACCCACTGTTTCAACCCCCAAATACACAAATCACACAGAAACCTAGTATTAGAAAAGAAAGATAAAAGATTAAACCCATATATCAATTTCGCAGAATATGAGGCAACAATAAAAAATATTAGAAAAGAGAAGAGAAGGGAAGAGACCATTTGGAAGCAACGTTGACAACAAGAACCTTCCCTTTTTATGTGCTGAGATCAACCTCCTTACCCTTGCTATCCTGTACATCCCAAACAAATTCCAAACTTTCTCAGAATCCAAACAAAACAATTTGAACAAACACATATATACATGTATGTAAAACAAATAAAGAATGAGAGAGAAACCTAGACTGAGAAATCATGAATGGATTTTTGAGGGACTGATTCAGAAGCACCCGTCTAGATTGTAAGCAGAGAGATTTTCTTCACATTATTTTCCCAAGAAAATAGAGAAGAATTTTCTTCTCTCTTTCTTACTCTCTCTCTCATTCTCTCCTCAAGTGAAAGTACTGACCGTTCAAAAAAATGGAGTGATTGAAAGATTCCATACCTTTTTCTTTGTATTTGTTGTAAACTTCAGTCAATTGGGTATAGTTTGAATCTGCTAACCCACTGTTTCAACCCCCAAGTACACAAATCACACAGAAACCCAGTATTAGAAAAGAAAGATAAAAAATTAAACCCATATATCAATTTTGCAGAATATGAGGCAACAATAAAAAATATTAGAAAAGAGAAGAGAAGGGAAGAGACCATTTGAGTGGTAAGGCAGTCCCAGGATGAAATGTTCGATGGTGATTGCCTTTAGCAAGTGCCCCCCAACATTTATTGTTGACTGAGGATAAGAGGTACAATTTCATCTGTCAATGTTTTCATATATCCATCGACACACATAAATATAGAGTACGTGTCTAAACATAAATATAAAGATGTCAATTTATGAACTAATTTAAATGTAACGACCATTGAACGTCCTTGGTTAGAATACAAAATAGTTTTATCATTACATAAACAAAATGATTGCCTGTCTAGAAATTACCTTTTGCATTAGTTCAACAACCATCTCAGGACTGTCTGGTATTCCATGCTTAAGAAATGCCTACAACAATGAAGAATATGGTAAATCGCTCTTTTCTTGAGTTGAATGGAACATAAGAACACACCCATAACTTGTCTTTTATTTAGAAAACACTTGTAAGAATGGACAATTTAACTGAATATGATTACATATATGAAGTATAGAAATTTAGTCAAATAATTAGTTAAGCGAGGCAAGTTTCCCCAGGAGAAGTCTGAGAATGCGAAAGATAAGATAGTTCCAGCTCCTAGCAGATCAAGAAAGTGAAAATTAAAAATCTAATCCAATTCCAAAGCAGAGACTTACTTCAGTCTATGAACAAGAAACACAAAATTTGTTCTTCGGTTTGGTTTAAAATTCCACGATCCTAATGAAAGTTGAGGGATTCATGAAGTAAACTCTGCAACCACACAAGCATGAGTCCACTGAGCTGTGTTTGGATCATGGATTTGGCTAGAGAATTAAAAAGAGAAAGAGAAAGAGAAAAAGAAAAAGGTAAGGCAATAAGTTAAATGTTTTTCTCCATTAAGGGTCTGAGATTCACTGGAAAATATTGGAAAATGACTCACTGTATCAATCATTTTAGGTCTCAAAGTAGCAAGAATTCAAAATCTTCGCTTCTGCACGAAGTATGCTAAATTTAACCAGTCCACTCCTTTCCACAAATTCAAGACCCAAACACAGCTTAAAATCGTCTTTTGTGAGTCCAATTAAGCTTAATGGTGGTAATTCTGTTCAAAAGGGACAAAATAGGTAGATGGATTCAAGATGAAGTTTTTGAAACTGTTGTATCAAGCAAGAATATCCCCAAATTGATATCATTAATTCAAAAACAATTTCTTCATTTTAATATAACAACCAAATAGTAATTCTAATTGGGTTTCCACTTTCCTCCATAATTTTTTCCCTCTCACTAAAACAAGTATGAAATTTTGTTTCGTCTATCCTTCTCGAAACCTATCTTCAAAAGAAAACAATAACAGCTTGCTTGTTTTCAGTTTTCAGAAAACACTTTTCAGAAAATTCTACATTCTTATTTTCCGTGTTTTTTTGTTTTTACTAAATTTTTTTAATATTTTAAGCAATTTTTTTACTTTTTAGACACACCTAACATAAATACACCTAAAAAGTAAAAAAATTGTAAATTTTTTTTTTAAAAAAAATTCACTAAATACCAAAAATATAAAAAAATACAAGAATTCAGTACATTTTTTGTATTATTATGTATTTATTAATTTTTTAAAATATTTTTTCACAATTTTTTTACTTTTTAGATACATCTAACTAAGGTGCATCTAAAAAAGTAAAAAAAATGTTTAAAATTTAAAAAATATTCACTAAAAACAAAAGAATACGAAAACCAAAAAACTCAATTTTCAAAAAACTTAATCCAGAAAACTCAAACCAAACACACTGATTATTTTTCGTTTTCCAAGTAGGGATAGCAAAATGAGAACTGTGTTCTGAAAAATTTCTTAGTTTTATTAGTAGTAAGCTTCCATGTGTACTCTTTTATAGTGTATAAGACATACAGCTGCCCACTTCTTACAGCTTCCAGTGCAATTTAGCCCATAAGAAATAAAAAAAATGGTTGGGAAAGAGGTTTAAATCAGCACTCAGAGATGAAGCCAACCAGTTGTGATATGTACATTATACAAACTACATACCTTGATTGGCTATTCATGTTAGTGCTCCTAGTAGCACGAGCTAATGAACCACGTAATAGAAATGAAGCCATCTCTTCTTTTGTCCTGACCTCTGTCTCCATCACACCAACAAGTGTTATCCCCTCTTCGTAGTTTCTCTGATTTGAATAGGAACTCTTGCAGGTCCACCAGCAGGCTTTGCTAGAGACACCCCATCTCCTCGGGAAAGAACTGGTGGGCTTTGATCCAGTAGATCAAATACCTCTTCCTTAAATATTTGCAATAGCACAAAATCTTTGGGAAGCAAGTCAACATCCTTATTAGAAGGAATGAACAAAACAGTATAATAAAATCAAACAGAATGTACAGATACCTCAATAAAAGTTACTCTAATTAGAAATTCAGTTGAGTCCTTAGTTGCCTCTTCTCTGGAGAATATAGAATCCATCACTTTATATTTATAAATTTCAAATTAACAGGGATGAGAGAGAATTAGAGAGTGAAACAAAATAATAATAATAATAATAATAATAATAATAATAATAATAATAATAATAATAATAATAATAATAAAATGGCCTCAAATTAACTGTATTTTCAATGATCACATTTATCAATAAACATGGCATTCAAACTACAAATGCTAATAAATTGATATCAATTCCCAAAGAATGAACAAAAAGCTAACATAGACTTGTTCAATACAAATCTAAACAAGATCAAAACCAGAACAAACATGTAAAGAAATATATTAGAACTTACCTCCAATGAGAAAGTTAGGGTTTCTTTTCTCACAGGAGTTGATTTTTTTCCGCCACTGCTGATTAAGGATTGGATCATTCGAGAGCCTGAAAACAAAATAAGGATGATTATTTAATCAATACATAGGGATATATAAATTCATATATATATACTCTTATAGAGAGATTTTTAGGAGAAAAAAAATTATCCAAAAAAAGTATAGATAATGTGTACGCAGAGAACGAGATTGTGCGAGAGACAGAGATCGAGAGAGAGAACGAGGCAGAGATCGAGAGATCGAGAGAGAGAGAGAGAGAGAGAGAGAGAGAGAGAGAGAAGAATCGACGAAACTGAGATTGGATTGAAATTGAAATCGTGCACATGGTTAGTAGACGATGCAGATGCAAATGGCGGTGGCGGTGGCGGTGGCGGTGGCGGTGGAGTTTCGAAATCAAAATTAGATGTGTATTCATACCATTTGCATTAGATCGACCGAATGATGAATCACCGAGCTGAAGAAGGTTGAATCGAGTTGAAGGAGCTGAAAAAGGTTGAATCGAGTTGAAGGAGCTGAAGGGTTTAGAGAGAGAGAGAGAGAGAGAGATTTGAGGGATCAGTTTCTCTGAGACTCTAGGGTTTCTCAGATTCAAATAAGTTGGTGAGAGATTTGAGGGTTTGAAGAGAGAGAGAGAGAGAGAGAGAGAGAGAGAGAGAGAGAGAGAGAGAGACCGTAACACATTTGAAGGTGCTTTTGAAACGACTTCCATTCCGTAAACGGTACCGTTTTAATTAAAACAAAATATGACGTTTATAAAATGTCATTAAATATTAAAAATAGTGACGTCTTAAAAAATGCCGTTAAATAAACGCCGTTATATCATATATTTCCTGTAGTCCTGGTCAATTGATCAAGCAAATCATCCAGTCGCAAATAGAAAAATGGTATTCTACTGTAATCTTGTTTATAGCTCGATTGTCAACACACATGTGCCATGTCTCATCTTTCTTAAGCATTAGTAAAATCGAGACTGTGCAAGGACTAATGCTTTCTCTAATGAAGCCTTTGTTCAACAACTCTTCAACCTGATGCCTTAACTCCTCATGCTCCTTCAGACTCATCCAATAGTGGGCTCTGTTGGGCAAACTTGAACTAGGCACTAGGTTGATCTGATGTTGAATATCCCTCAAAGAGGGCAATCAGGCAGCTCCGCGGGGAACACAAAAATTAGCTTTGGTATAACCTCTTTGAAATTTTCTGCTAACCCCTCCTTTGCAATTACCACAAAAAATAATCTGTCTCAAAAATCTTTGCTTCAAACTATTGTCAAAAGATTGGTACCCTCCTAAGATTTTGGTTTTGGGGAAAACTATTTTGAAGGGAGCAAAACAATTTTGGTGGAGTTGAACACTAAACCGTAAGTGTTGCTATGGCCATTATGTTTGATTTGATGGTCATACAGCCATGGTCCCCCTAAGAGAAGATGGCATGCATCCATGGCAACTATGTCACACCATACTTGATCATTATACTTCAATCCGACAAAAAACAGAAATTAGACAACGTTTAGTTACCTTTACCTCATTCCCTTCTTTGAACCATCCTAATTTATAGGGATTAGGATGTTGCTCTACCTTCAAACCCAACTTCTGAACAACTTCTTCGGACACTACGGCCTCACAACTTCGTAAACTGATCATAAATCAGCACACCTTGCCACTAATGGTACATGTTGATTGGAATACGTTATTACGTTGCCATGAGACTCCGTTAGTTTCTCCCGGGGCTAGACAAACCCTCTGAACACATGATCTCCTGAAACCTCTTCTACCTCAAGTTTAGACCCATCGTAGTCTAATGTGTGTTCATAATCATCATTCTGATTTTTGGGTGACTCATCTATCTCTAAAAATAGGGCTTTTTCGAGGCGATCTCCATTTTTGCAGTCTGCAAATCGGTGTCCAGTTTCCCTACAGATAAAACATCAAGGGCCTATGCTTGCTACCCTCGTTGCTCTAGGGACTGGTTGGGTCACTAGTTTAGCCGATGGCTGGGTAACAACAGTACAAGGGGATATGGTGCTAAACTACCCCATGCACTCGTCGTGTTCCTCCAGTTGCCTTTGTTTTTCCCATTGTAATGCTCGCTGATAAGCGTTAGAGATGATGAACAAAATCAAACATATTTAGGATGTCCTAAAATTGTGGTCTCAACCCTCTAATATACCGCGAAACCAATTGTTCATCTATCTCTGTCAACTCATTTATGGTTATAAGTTGATAAAACTCCATCGTATAATCATTAATTATAGGGAAACGTTAGGATCATGAAAATTTTTTCATAAAAATGATCATGAAAAATTTATGAGTCTTGGATTACCTAATTAGTGTGTGGTGCTTTATTCTAAGTATAATGCAAGGGTCACAAAATTTTCATGATTATTTTCATGATACCTAGCATTGCTGTTAATTGCACGTGCCCTTTGTCATAGGTTTTGCTACCCCTGGTACATGAGTCGCGTATAATGAAAGGGTAAGAATGTGGTTCGCATATGCTTCTTCAACTTTTCCCAATAAATAATCTTCTCATTTCCTTGCCTTTGTCTAGTCATCTTGTCTCGTTGCCACTATCTAGGCGCTCTGCCACGGAATCTGGTAGCCACTAAAGGAACCCATTTAGAGTCAGAAACCTCTTTGAACTCCAAAACTTCATCGATAGTAGCCACCCAATCCAGGAATTTCTCCGGTGCTAGATCTCCTTGAAACTTAGTAATATCGATCTTAAGAACGGATTCCTAGCGAAGAGAATCATGGTTGGGAACCATTGCTCCCCGGCCTCTAACCCTTCTTGGATAATCCACGAATAGACTGGTTGATGATTGCGAGGGCGGTCTCCAACAGTCATGGAATTGAAACATTCCATAAAGGAATCCAGATAATTCTCCAGACGCTGAAACCTTTCCTCCATCCGAGCTTTCATCTCGCTCGTATACTTCGTCAATAGCGGCATGCCAGCCTCCACGACCTCTTGCTGTAACTCTTCCACGAACCATTGTGAATCTCAGAATCACTCTTTAGTCTGAATCGAATCATGCTCTAATACCAACTGATGCATGGAATTGTAAGATGTGATAACCAAACACAAAGAGTAACCACCAATTTGAATTGAAATATAGTAATTCTCAATACTAAACTGATTTTTCCTAAGGCTTACAGTGATTATTTATAGAAGAGTTTAACCCTAATTACAATAGGAAATAAGTTAGGAAAGCTAAAGCTTGCTAATCAAGCCTAAATCAAAGACAATACAAATTTTACCAAAAATAGAAAGATTTGAGTTAAGCTCAAATATGGAAACTAGAATAAAAATTAAGTATTATGAAAAAAAACATAGCCTCAAAACGGATTCTCTAAGTCCAAGTAATTAGAGAAACAAATCTTTCTAAACACGGGAAAAATGCATGTTTAGCGACCTAAACAATGAAATTTGGCCAAAATCCATCATATACCATGGCAAAGCGATAGGTATTAATCGTGACGCCATTTTTCATGTCTCGACTAAATCTCAACCTATTCTAAGCACGTGCCATTTTGCGTCTACTTGTACTTTTGCCTTTGTCCCGTTTCTCCATGTGTTTCAAAAACTCCATGGCTAAACACCCTGCATCAATTTTTCTTTTAAAAATAAAAAATACAAGTACTTTTTTGGCTTGTTTGTTTTTTAAATAGAAAAGGTAAGTTAGAAAATCAAAGAAAGTTGAATTAAACAAAATTTTTTTAAATTCAAATACATAAAATTTTAAATTTTAAGCTAGATAGATAAGTTTCAAATATATACTATTTTTATATATGGTTAGATTTAAGAGAGTAGGTCAATCATAGAAGATAGCATTGTAGGGGCCTAAGGAAAAAAATTGTAATGAGATTTTTTACTATTTAAATGTTAATCATAATTTTTACATATTATTCCATTTAAAATTATTCTGTTTTACTTTTTGTAATGAAAAATTTTGTAATCAAGTTTTTCTGATGTGTTTTTTTTTTAATTGATAAAATAATTAATTCATTTAATTTTTTTGTGACTCAGTCAATTTTCTATCAATTTTAATTTTAAAAAAAAGAAGAAGAAATAATTGCCTATTTGGTGAGATTATTGTAGGTAGGGGTGGGCGCGGATCGGTTGCGGCCACGGAACCTCCAATCCGCCATCCGTCCGCCAGATTAGCGGATTGGAGAAAATCAATCCGCATCCGTCCGCCAATCCGGCGGATGTGGATTGAGCGGATTGGCGGTTTGGCGGATGGATGCGAATCGGATTGGCGGTTTAAAATTTTATAAATTTTCAATATAATTCAACTTGTGCACTTCCTCAAAAAAAAAAAAAAAAAAAGAAGTATTACAATCAATAACTTAAAAAAGTATTACAATCACTGTATGCCTCATCCAAAGAAAGAAAATTTGAAATTTTAGAATATCACAATCACTACATGCTTCATCCACATATTACAATTACAGCATGATTCATTCACAAAAAGTATTACAATCCGTGGTTCTTAAAATATAAAAACGATTCAAACTACCAAAACCATGAACAGAGTAGTAGTAGAGATTGTATGTCTCTATATTGTTACATCTATATATGTTTTTGAAAACAAAAACTAACCAGCATATATTATATTTTCTATTTATTATTTTTAGAGTTAGATTTAAAAACAAAAAAATATAAATAAATAATACGTTTATTTTTTTCAATTCAAAAAATATATTAAAGTTAAAAAAAAAAATTTCAACGGAATATTTAAACTCTTTTCAATTGAAAACATAAAGTCTTATAAATTACTAGGGGTGTTTGTGGTTTGGCGGTTCAGCGGTTCGGTTGCGGCCAAAGAAATCTCAAATCCGTCATCCGTCTGCCAAATTGGCGGATTTGAGAAAATCAATCCACAACCGTCCGCTCGTAATCACGCATCCGTCCAAAATGCGGCGGATCAGTTCGGTTCGGTTGATTTTAACGGATCAATATATCCGCTACTCACCCCTAATTGTAGGATAAGTCCCATGTAAAGTTCTTTTATCTCAAGAAGTCTTTTTTCTTTCTAACTATTTTTATTGTTAGATGATTTTGTCCTCAATTAAAAGGAGTCCCGATCCTCTGCCATACTTTTCTGCCATGCTTTCCTGCCATGCCCCAAAACGACGTCGTTTTGGGGCAAAATTTCAAAAAATAAAATAAAATAAAAATAAAACAAAACAGAAGCAGAGAAGGGGAAGAAGAAAGAAGACAAGAACGACGAAGAGGCGTCTGCTAGGTTCTGCTGGGTTCAACAAACATCAAAATTTTGCAGATCCAGATGACGATGATGAACAAAATTTTGCACTTTTTTTTTTTCTTTTCTTCTTCGTTCTTTCTTTCTCTCTGTGCTCGTATTGGAGAAGCTCACTCTCCTTCTCTGATTTTGATGCACATAATAGGAGAGAGAGAGAGAGTGAGAGAGAGAGAGAGATTGGGACTTGGGAAGAGTAGTGTACAAGTTTTACACACAGCATTCATTCATTCAATCAAACCCCCAAAAAGAAACACAAGGGACTTGGGATCTTTTCTGCATTTGGGTATTTTTTTTCTCTAAAATTGACCAAAGGAGAGAAAAACCAGGTGGGCATTCCTTTCAATCCTTGTTCCACTGAACCCTATGATGTATATGCATTTCTCAAAATTTTCTTGGGTTTCTTGTAATTGATGAGTAGGATTTAGCATCAAAGCTTGGTTTTCTTTTTACTTTTCATCTTCATTTGCAAAAACTCTCATTTCTCAGAACTTTAATATGTGTATCATCCATGGAGTTTCCCCATCTGGGTTATGATGCATCTGTGTAAATTTTTGTTTGTGTTAATACATATTTAGATAAAGATGATCAAGGGGTTTTCCCATTTGGGATTTTGGGTATTACAGAGGATCTTCACATTTTTTATTATATTTTTATGATTTGTAATATATATATATATGTATTGTAGATTTGTATAGATATAAAGATATATATACATATATATATATAGGGATGGTTTCATATATATAGTATAATTTTTGATTTTTAACAGTTGAACAGCTTCAACAATGGCGGATCTGGTTCTGTTGATTTGTAATATATATATATATATATTGTAGATTTATATGGATATAAAGATATATATACATATATATATAGGGATGGTTTCATATATATAGTATAATTTTTGATTTTTAACAGTTGAACAGCTTCAACAATGGCGGATCAACAATGGCGGATCTGGTTCTGTTTTGTTTTATTTCATTTTTTTTTTTTTTGAAATTTTGCCCCAAAACGACGTCGTTTTGGGGCATGACAGGAAAGTATAGCAGGAAAGTATGGCAGAGGATCCGGACTCAATTAAAAGGAGGAAGAAGCCTGACATCTACGGATGTGAAAGCTTGATGGTGTGATGAAATTTTATCCTTTCTGTATTTTAAATTTTAAAATGTCATAATTTTCATAGTAAACGTCTATTTTTTTTTTATTTATAAAATTTATATTTTTAGAACTTACTCATCGATATCTATCAAATAAGTCTAATATTAAATATAAAATTATAAAAAAAATAAAAAATAATTTTTTCATGAAACAACTATATCATTGTTGTGCAAAACTTAGAAGTTTTTCGATTTTAATTAAAAAAAATTCCTAGTTTCTAAAACTCATACGACTTAAAATATTAATTATTTATTTTTATAAAATTTTATATTCAATATTAGTCATATTTGATAGATCTCGCAAAATTTAAAAATTTCTCAATTTTAGAATTGAAAAAAACTAAAAAAATTCCCAATTTTGTAAACTTGTATGACTAAAAACATTAATATTTTAATTTTACAAAATTTTATAGTCAATATTGATTTTGTTTGATAAATCTCGTCGTGTAAATTCCAGAAATATAAATTTTATTAAATAAAATGTGTATAAAAAAGTTATGAAATTTTAAAATTTTGCAATAAAAAAATAAAATTAAATGTCCCATCATCGTTTTGAAGTGGGCATCATTTCAACTAAGTGAACTCATTTTTTTTAGAACCCACAATTGTGATTGGTGAAAATGTTAGGACCCACAATTTTGTGTTGGGACATAGCCATATAGTATTTGGTTATTGGTGGATGACATTGCCATTGGTGTATCAGGAGCACTTAGAATTTTTCTTTCAATAATGTGTACATATTGGCATTTGTAGTGTCTGGACCCCATTTTGCCTCTAATAGAATGATGACGTGATAGCCAATAATCTTAGATTACCAAAGGCCAACTTACAAAGATTCACACATATAGAGTATAAATATCGGGCATACATGTGTAGAAGCAATAAATTTAAATTGAGTTAGTCCATAAGAACTGTGCATAGATCAAATGAAAATGACATATATATTAACATGGTTTTACAATTTAGATACAAAAATAAAATAAACTTGATATTACATCTTGATCAAAAACCTTCTTAAGCCAAAAACATGTTGAAAAATAAGCTTGCTTGGTAGGTGTAATGGTAGGTGGCCAACCACCACCATTGTTGAATGTGATTTATCAACTTGATGTGAAATCTGCATTTCTTAATGGTCTCCTTGAAGAAGAAATCTATATTGAACAACCTGCGGGGTATGTTCAGACTAGACATGAAGACAAAGTGTACAAGTTGAAGAAAGCACTTTATGGATTGAAACAAGCTCCGCGTGCATGGAATACTAGAATTGATCAGTATTTTCATGACAATGGTTTTGAAAAATGTCCATACGAGCACGCACTATATTTGAAGAAGGAAGCTGATGGAAGCATGTTGCTTGCTTGTCTTTACGTTGATGATCTAATCTTCACCGGAAACAATCCAGCCATGTTCAAAGACTTTAAAAGAAGCATGGTCCAAGAATTTGAAATGACAGATATTGGATTGATGGCTCATTTTCTAGGCATTGAAGTGAAACAAAGAAAAGATGGGATTTTTATTTCCCAAAGTGGCTATGCTAAGGAAATTCTCAAAAGATATGGAATGGAGAATTGCAATCCAGTGAACACTCCTGTAGACAGTGGAGTGGAGCTCAGAAAAGGTACGAAGACAGGTGATGTGGATCCAACTTATTTCAAGAGCCTAGTTGGAAGTCTTCGCTATCTTACTTGTACCAGGCCAGACATACTCTATGGAGTAGGACTGATTAGCAGATATATGGAAACACCGGATCAGTCACACCTTTATGCAGCAAAGAGGATTCTTCGCTACATCAAAGGTACAGTCGATGATGGTTTATTCAATAAACCAACGGATAATTTCAGTCTTGTTGGCTACTCAGATAGCGACTGGGGACGTGACTTGGATGAACGGAAAAGTACTACGGGGTTTACTTTCTTTATGGGAGATACAGCCTTCACATGGTCATCCAAGAAGCAAGCCATTGTGACATTATCAACTTGCGAAGCTGAGTATGTTGCAGCCAACTCAGCTGTGTGTCATGCAATATGGTTACGGAACATGCTGAAGCATTTGGGATTTCCACAAGAAAAACCCACCGAGATTTATGTTGATAATCGCTCAGCAATTGCATTGGCAAAGAACCCAGTTTATCATGAAAGAAGTAAGCATATTGACACCCGCTATCATTTCATCCGAGAGCATGTGAAAAATAAAGAGGTGGAATTGTTGCCTTGCAAATCCCAAGATCAACTTGCAGATATTTTCACGAAGCCGTTGAAGAATGATATATTCAACAGAATGAAGATAATGCTCGGGATGAAGCAGCATGGAGAAGCAAGCTTAAGGGGGGATGTTGAAAAATAAGCTTGCTTGGTAGGTGTAATGGTAGGTGGCCAACCACCACCATTGTTGAATGTGAAGCCTCCATTGTTGGTCAACAATGGCTGCCAAAATTTGTAGGCTTTCACACTATGGTTTCACACTGAATAATTGTAGGTTTTATTCTGTCTAAGCTATCTATAAATAGCCATGTATCATGAGAGTTTAATGTATGTGGGAGAAAAGAAAAGAAAAGAAAGTGCTGTGTAATATTTCTAGAAATTTTCAGAATATATTCAGTGAGTTCATTTTCAGTTTGGCTCGGTTTTAAGCCTCTCTTTGTAAATCACCACCAGTGGTTTGCACCCCACTCCCACCAACAAAACATACAAAAGATATGATCTATAAAGCTAAGAAGCATAATCTTCAAGATGATTACTGTACGGGAAAGAAATACACCTTCTCGTATAATCCTGTTGATCAAGTCTGTGCTTCTCCGTACGACGTCGCTTGGTCACCTGAAAACACAAACGTGAGCTGGCCGGCGGGTGTGTGCCGGAAACCTCTCCGATGCCTAAGTCAGTAAGCAAGACAGGAAGGCAAAAGCTCTATGTATTCAGGGAGCAAAAGTTGCATTACCTCTCCAAAGGTGATATTGGTGAGCTTATATAGGTTTCGCATGGCACAATCCTAGTAGGACTCTAACTTCTCCATGCGTAGAGCCCTTCTAGGATTACTCCTCCATGCGTAGAGTCCTTCTAGGATTACTCCTCCTTGCGCAGAGTCCTTCTAGGATTCATACTTGTGGAAGATAATGCTTATCCTCCAACACCCTCCTCACAGCATAAGCCAAGTGAGATGGCTTTAATATGGCCGAGCCCCTTTGCAACCGAAGTAACCCATAGTCCGGACTCTACCTTTACTTCTCTTACCTCGGTTTTCCCATGCTATGACCGAGCTAACCATAAGAGAGCAGAGCCACACTAAATGACAGTCAAAACCGGACTGGCAAGTCCGAACTGGTGTCATCCAAGACCGGTCTATTTCTCCGAAATGCCATTAGACCGACCTACCTTCTTGGACTGGACTAGCTTGCTACTTGCCGCAACCGAGCTACGAATGCCCATTTGACAGCCGAACTATCCACACCATTCCTCTGCGGCCGGTATACTTACTATCTCCCATACCTGGGCTTACCTCGGCCCAACGCCTAGCTCGGCCCAATTCATGAATATAAATTACCCTCTCAATTGCCCCTTAATTCCATCTGCAAAGCATGACTGGGATTACCTGTCTACCGGCCGAACTACAGTTTCAATTACTACAGCCGAGCTAAAACTCTAAGCTTCACCAGCCGAGCTAAAACATATTTAGCTTATTCAGCCGAGCTAAACTTGAGCCGCACCGCGCACGTCCGGTCAACATGACTCTTCAATCTGCAGAAATTGAATCGATTGTCCTTCCAATGACACGTGGCACGCCCAGATTGGCTATCCCCAGCTGTAACGCCGTCCTCGTGTTTCACAACTTTTGAACAGTTCCCGCTCATTTTGGCCTTTTGCACAAAACCAAAAAAAAATCCCTTCACTTCAGAATCACTTTCTACACTATTCAGCCTCTCTCCCTGTGTTCTTTCTGTTCTTCCTGCTCCTGAGCTCGTGTCATTACTGTGTTTGAAGCTTCCACCCTCTTTTCATCCTCTTCATCTGGTAAGTAACTCCAATCCATTCTTCTTGTTTTTGCTTTCGCTTCATTCCAGTGCAGTTTATTTTATATATTTGCCAAGCATGTTTTCGCTTTGGTTTTTCTGAAAAAACCTCCCTCAAGAACACTGATGAACACAATGAAACCGCACGTAGAACACCCTTTTGATCTAAAAAACACGACCAACCGAACTAGGCAACTGTTTCTGCTATCTAGGCAAACTGGAACCGAATTAACCCTTGAATACATCACAGTAGTATTTAATAGGTTTCCCTCTGATATACCTTAGCCGAAACAAAAACACATTTGAACTTGAAATTTCGACCTTCGGCCGAGCTAAGCCCTGGGGGGCTAAGCCAGCTTTCTGAGTCCTAAACCGAACTCATATAAGCTGCCCCTTGAGGCCTAACCGAATTAAGAAAATTCTCACTTGAAACCGAGATAACAAAAACACTCTGTGAACCGAGATGACGAGCATTTGTCAGAAACCGATGTAGATACCAAAGTACCCTGTAGAGCCGAAATAAGACTAGCCTTTTCTTGCTTTGTCTTTGTAGCACGGTCTATGATCAGTGCTTAACAACTTGTTTTCTCACTTTGCAGACTTAGGTTGCCAGACACTTCCCTGCGCCCAGCCGAGCTACCGAGCACACTTTTCCAACCAATATAACTTATTTTAACTTATACAATAAAATGGGGAAATATAGATTCCTTGTAGAAACCCCAGGGGGGCTGGCCGAATTCCGCCAAGACCACCATATACCAGATGACGTACACCTCACCCTAGCCGACCGAGATGTCGATCCATGGAATAAGGAGGGTTTTGTTCCCTTTACCATCCAGTCCATAGTAGAGACCGGACTACGATTCCCAGTCCAGCCTTTAATCTGTGAATACCTTAGGCAAACCAGACTTTGCCCAACCCAACTCTCCACCAACACCTATCGCATAATAATGGGCATAGACGCCCTAAACCGGAAACACGGTCTGAACCTCGGTTTAGCCGAACTATTGCACCAGTATTCAATAGGATCTAAAAATGAAGGCTGGTGCTATTACCTGAGAATCCGCCGAGGTCGAGAAAAAATAGTAAAACACACACCAGATAAAGACCTAAATGATGACGATTTCTTTTGGGTCTCTGGAAACTTTGAAGACCTTGAGGCTCAAATTCCTGGCCGAAGAATAAACTGGAAAATGGGACAACCTGGTATACATACTTCGGTCGCCTTTATCACTTTTCTTTTTATTTCGGTGTTTTGCTACGAACCGAACTAACAGTTGCTTTCCTTTTGCAGATTTAGCTTATCTTCACTCCCAGTATAACTACCCAAACCTCGATCTTCTACGCACCGCACTAAGAGTAAGGGAGAGAAGTTGGGCAAAACTCCTCGATTTTGAACCGACCTACCGCTACTCCGGTCGCCGAAAGGCAAGGGTGACAGACTTCCTCCTTGAAGACCCACCAGCACCAGACCCAACTTTACCCGAGATAAACTTAGTGCCGCTCACAGCCGAACAAGAGATGGCGAAGAAGAACAAATTGAAGGCCATGCTCACCTCAACCACCAGGGCCGAAGTGCCTCAAACCCATCAAACCACAGCCGCCGTGGTAGCTCTTCCATCCCAACAGCCATCATCCTCCCGCCGAGCTAAGCGCGCCCGGACTACTGAGACCGAGCAGCATTTGGTTGACGAGGTTGACCCCATCCTTCCACCGAGCCCCGGACTCAACCTTCAACCGGAATCATCCGACCGAGCTGCGCCGAACAACAAATGGGCCCCACCCTTTGTTTTCAACAACCGAGATATCGACGAAGATGACTCCATTGTTGCTGACAAGGATCACCTACTGGCCTTCAACCTGGCCAGGGGTGTTTGTCTTCCCAAAGACATGGAGCACCACAGTAAGCAGCTAAATACCGAGCTGAAGGCCATCCGGTCATCCACCAAGTCCATGATTTTGGTAAGCAGGACTGTTTTTTTCTTTGATCAGTCCAATTTTTTCTAACTCTTAACTCGGCTAACAAAGAACTCTCCTTTTGCAGGCCATTCAAAAGAACACCATTGCCCATAAGCAAATAATGGAACTTCGCAAAACAACGAGGCACGCAATAAAGGATGCCGAAGCCAGGACGGCCGAGCTGGCACTGTCGAAGCAAAGGTCGGCCGAACTAGAGGCCGAGGTAGCACGTCTGACCGGACTGGTTGCCTCGGCTGATAGTGACAAACAGCGGGCCGTGACCGAGACGAAAGATAAATATTTGTGGGAGATGGCGGCTCTTGAAAATAAGAAGAACGCCGAAATATTGGAGTTGGAGAAAAAGGTTGAAAATGCCTCCAAGGAAGGCTTCAAAGAAGCCGAAGCTGGCTACTCTCTACAATGTGAAGCAGCGAAGAATTTGTTCTTCAAGTGCGTCTGGAGGGGTGCTTTGGAGAAGATCGGTTGTGGACCTGAAACCGAGGTCTACAATCCTCCAGAGCATTTTATTCCGGCTTCGCTGAAAGATTATGCTGATGAACTCCAAAAGCAATTTCTCGGCTCATCAGATGACGATGATGATGATGAGGAGGAGACAACCGAGACTCCGGTCACTCAGGAGGAGCAAGCTGGCGATCAATCAGCTCGGTTGGAGCCCACGATTGAAAATGCGGCGCCCGAACTCCCAACCGAGACTGCTCTAACTGCAGATACTGAAGTACGTGGTGACCTTGGGGCCGATCTGGATGCCGAGATAGATGATCTCTTTTGATTGAACTTGTTCTTTCTTCTTTTTCTTTCTTTTATCCGAACTTATAACCGGGCTACGACCCTTCTGCTTGTACTTGGCTTTGACTTCAATGAAAAAATCTTCGACTCTTATTTCGGTTCTGTATGTATGCCTGTACTTGAAATGCATTTTTCCATGAACTCATCTGTACAACTGTGATCTCGGTTAACTAACTGACTCACTAGCCAACCACTCTTCAGCCGATATAGCTTACTTCGGCTGAAGAGTACAAAGAGTTGGTTTAATCCAGCCAACCTTGCTTCAGCCGATATAACTTACTTCGGCTGAAGAGTAACAAGAGTTGGCTTAATCCAGCCAACCACTCTTCAGCCGATATAACTTACTTCGGCTGAAGAGTAACAAGAGTTGGTTTAATCCAGCCAACCACTCTTCAGCCGATATAACTTACTTCGGCTGAAGAGTACAAAGTGGTGGTTTAATCCAGCCAACCTCTAAGTTGGTTTTTCCAGCCAACCTAGAATATCATGTTTGGTTATTCCGACCAAACGTCCTGCAGTCTGGATCCTAATCCTGGACTTAGGAAGGGTGTTGGTTTAATCCAGCCAACCTCTGAGTTTGGTTTTTCCAGCCAACTCAGAATAAAGTGTTTTGGTTATTCCGACCAAAACGTCCTGCAGCCTGGATCCTTATCCTGGGCTTAGGAAGGGTCATATTTGGTTATTCCGGCCAACTATGTTTACAATACTAACTTTCTAAAGCTACTTCCTCCTGAAAACAATAATGCTGAAAAGAATCGACTTGTTTTATTGAGGAAGTAAAAAATTACTCATACTTAAAAGAAAAAGGCTAGAAATAAAACAACTTGAGATTTGCCGTATTCCATGGTCTGGGAATTCTTTTGCCGTCCTCATCTTCCAAGTGGTATGCCCCTTTGCCTGCCAGTCCGACCACTTTGTAAGGTCCTTCCCAGTTAGGTCCCAACTTGCCATCTCCTGGAACCAATGTGTTTCCCATCACCTTGCGAAGTACCCAATCGCCGATCTTGAACTGTCTTGGATGTACTGTTTTGTTGTATTTCCTGGACAATTCTTGCTGGTAGGAGGCGATGTGAACCAATGCCTTTTCTCTTCTTTCTTCTGCCAAGTCAAGTTCTAATGCGATGGCCTCTCCATTTAGGTCTGGATCAAAGTTTTCGCTCCGAATTGTAGGAAGGCCAACTTCTAAAGGGATGACCGCTTCCATGCCATAAGCTAAGGAGAATGGAGTTTCTCCTGCTGACCGCCGTGGTGTGGTGCGATAAGCCCATAAAACATGGGGGAGCTCTTCTGTCCACTTGCCTTTGGCTTTTTCTAACCTTTTCTTCAATCCATCCAAGACTACCTTGTTTGACGCCTCTGCCTGTCCGTTTGCTTGAGGATATGCTGGTGTGGAATTATAGAACTCTATCTTGTACTCTTCGCAAAAGCCTCTGAAAATCCTACCATCGAATTGAGTGCCGTTGTCTGAGATCAGTGCCTTTGGTATGCCAAAGCGAGTAATGATGTTCTGCCAGACAAACTTCTTCACATCTTTTTCCTTGATTGACGCCAAGGCTTCTGCTTCTACCCACTTTGTAAAGTAGTCAGTTGCGGCAAGAAAGAACTTCCTGTTGCCTGGAGCTGTTGGAAGTGGGCCTACTATGTCCAATCCCCACATTGCGAAAGGCCATGGGCTGGTTAGAGGTAGAAGTTCCCTGGCGGGTTGGTGTATTTGGTGTGCGAATTTTTGACACTTTTCGCACTTTTTAACGTATTTCTCCGAATCTGCTTGCATGTATGGCCACCAATATCCTTGTGAAATTGCTCTGTATGCCAGTGATCTTCCTCCTTGATGGCTGCCGCATACACCCTCATGTATTTCGAATAGGAATGCTTCCACTTTGCTGGGGTGAACACACTTTAAGTAAGGCCCTGAAAACGACTTTTTGTATAACGCCGAGGATGGAGAGAGCCAAAATCGCTGTGACTTTGCTCTTATCCTATTGGCTTCTTTCTTCTCTTCTGGTAAGGTGCCGTCTTTCAGGAATAGTATGATGGGATCCATCCAAGAAGGGCCTAACTCTGCACAACATACCTCTTCTGTTTCTGGGTCTTCAATACTTGGTCTAGGCAGGTAGTCGATTAGCAGTGGGTGAGGAATGGAGGTATTTGCCATTGAGGCGAAGCCTGCTAGTTCGTCTGCTCTACTGTTTTCCTCTCTGCCGATCTGTTCTATTCTTACCATTTCGAACTTTTTATCTCTGTTCTGACCAATTCTTGGTACTTGGCCATTCTATCATCCTTTGCCTCGTAGTCGCCAGATATTTGGTTTACCACCAACTGGGAGTCGCTGTAAACCATTAGCTCGGTGGCCTTCATGTAGTATGCTGACTTGAGGCCTGCCAGAAGCGCTTCGTACTCTGCTTCGTTGTTTGACGCTGGGAAGCCAAGGTTGATTGCCTGCTCCACCACTAGGCCATCTGGAGAGATGAGGACTATGCCAAGTCCTGCGCCATGTCGGTTGGATGCTCCATCCACAAAGAGCTTCCACATTTCCCCTACAAACAATTTCCAGCATATGGAGGGATCGGATGATGTTGTGGGGTCTGGAATGTCGCTAGAGTTTCCTTCATGATCCATGGCTGCAGTCTGCCCCTTGTCTTCTGATGGTACCAAGTCATTAGTTGTTGGTGAGTTTTGACCTGATGTAGCAAGGTTTGTTTCCTCCTTGCCTTCTCTACTCTGGTCTGCCTTGGGCTCTGGCTGAGTTACCTGCACTAGGGGTTGCGCTATTCCGGCATCAATCTCCATCCCTAGTTCGGTTGTGTCAGTCAGGTCGATTGGGCAGACTTGGTGGCTTCCAGGAGTGAACTCCGCGACGAAGTCTGCTAAAGATTGGGCCTTTACTGCGGTTCTGGGTTGGAACTTGATGTCATATTGTCCCAATTCCACTGCCCACTTCAGAATTCGCCCAGAAAAGTTCGCCCTTTCAAATAAAGCCTTGAGTGGGAAGGCTGTGAGAACAACTATTGTGTGGGCGTGAAAGTAATGTGACAACTTCCTAGAGGCCATCATTAAGGCCAAGGCCAGTTTCTCCAGTGGCAAATACCTCGTTTCGGCGCCTAACAATGTCTTGCTGACGTAGAAGATTGGAAGATGCTGGATGCCTTCTGCTCGAACCAATACTGCACTTACCGCGTGCTGAGAGACTGCTAAGTAGAGGAAGAGTTCTTCTCCAGGTATCGGGGTGACAAGTAGTGGTGGAGAAGACATGTATTCTTTCAAACTCTCCAGAGCTCGGTCACATTCTTCGTCCCACTCAAACTTAGCTTTTAATGACTGAAAGAAAGGATGCAATCTATCTGAAGATCGGCTGATGAATCGGTTAAGTGCTGCTGCCATGCCGGTGAGATGCTGCACTTCTTTCATTGAGTTTGGCCTCTCTAATTCCTGGATTGCTTTGATTTGGGAGGGGTCTGCCTCAATACCCCGGTTGGTCACCAGGAAGCCCAGGAATTTGCCAGATCCTACGCCGAATGCACACTTCGACGCGTTGAGGCGTAACTTATGCTTTTTCAGGATCTCAAACATCTCCCCTAGGTCTTTAAGGTGGTCATTTTCATCCTTACTTTTGACCACCATATCGTCGATGTAAGCCTCCATTGTTCTGCCTAACAATGGTTCAAACATCTTTGTGACCATTCTCTGGAATGTCGCCCCCGCGTTCTTTAGGCCAAAGGGCATGACCTTGTAGCAGTATAGTCCTCTTGGAGTGGTGAAGGATGTTACTTCCTGATCAGGTTCGTGCATGGCTATCTGATGGTAGCCTCTGTATGCGTCAAGGAAGCTAAGCCTGTTGTGCCCAGCTGTTAGGTCCACCAATTGATCTATCCTTGGTAGGGGGAAACTGTCCTTCGGACATGCTTTGTTGACTGTCTTGTAATCGACGCAGACACGCCACTTGCCATTCTTTTTTGGTACCACGACTGTGTTGGAGATCCACTTGGGGTAATGTACCTCTCTGATTGCTCCTGCCTCCAGTAGGTTACCCACTTCTTCTGCCACTATCTCGGCGTGGTGGAGTGCTGATCTGCGTGTGCGTTGAATGACTGGTCTGGCAGACGGGTGGACATTGAGTTGGTGGCAGATGAGGTTTGGATCAATGCCTGGCATGTCGTAAGGCGTCCAGGCAAACACTTCGATGTTGGAGGTCAGGAATTCCATGACCTCCAACCTCTCAGCGCTGGATAACGACGAACCAAGCAAGAAGAACTTATCCGGGTTCTCTTCGTCCATTCTTACCTCCACCAAGTCTTCCACCGCTTTCTGATCAGCCGCTTTGCCAACCTCTGCGAACAGTTCATTACTCTCAGGTTCTTCAACCGAATGAACATGTCCTTTGGCAGCGCGGCTGCCATTCATTGTGACGAAGCATTGTTTGGACATAATCTGATCCCCATACACTTCTTCAATTATTCCGGTGTCGTTGGGAAATCGCATTACTTGGTGGTAGGAGGATGCCACCGAGCGCATGGCATGTAGCCATGTTCTGCCCAAGATAACGTTGTAGGTGGAGGGGACCTTTATCACCCAAAACTCCACTTGTTTCGTCACACTCCCTGCTCTGACTGGGAGGATAATTTTGCCGACGGGCCATTCTGGCATGGAGTTGAATCCGATAAGGGGAGATACCGCGGGCGCCAAGTCTTTATCCTGCAACTTTAGTTGCTTGAAGGTTTCATAATACATGATTTCACACGAGCTACCTTGGTCAATCAGAATCCGCTTGACGTCGAAATCCTTGACTCGAAGAGTGACGACCAAGGCATCGTTGTGAGGGCAATAAATTCTTGCCAAGTCTTTATCTGAGAAGGACACGACATTTGTGGCCTCTATCTTCCCCTTTTTGGCGACTGGTTGGACACTTAGTACTTCTCTGAAGTGCTCAGCCTTTTTGATTGAACCTCTGAGCTCGCATACACGCTCAGGTTCAAAGACTCCATGTATTACGTTGATGACGCCTTGAGGTGGGGCGTCGTTCGGCATTCCATTGGGCATATTGTGGTCTTGGGGGGCTGGCTGTGCCCCTCCTTCTATGTATTTGTCCAGGTGACCCGCCGCTACTAATTCTTCCAAATGCTGCCTCAATGGTGTGCAATTCTCAGTGCGGTGCCCCTTTTCTTTATGGAAGGTGCACCTCGATCTGTCATCGTAGTCCTTCTGAGCTTCGCCTAACTTAGCTGGCCACTTGACGAAAGGCTCGTCTCGAATTTCGCTAAGTATACGGTAGATCGGTTTCTTGAAGACCGTGGTGATGGCGGTGCGGACTCTCAACCATCTTTTATCTTGGTCCTCTCCATTGTCTCTTTTGCCACGTCCGTTTCTGTTCGGACGGTCTACTGCGTTGACCTTTGCTGAGGCCTTCTTCTCTGGGGCTGCGACCGTGCCAGATTTTGCTTTGGCACGAGCGCCATCCTCTTCCACCCTGATGTGCTGGTGCACTCTTTCCATCAGGGCCTCCATGGTGAGGGGTGGCGTCATGGTGATAGAATCCCTAAGTCTGTTCCCAACTGGGAGGCCTCTTTTATATTGCGCAATGGCGAGATTGGTTGGGCAGTCCCCAATCTGGTTGAATGTCTCCTAGTAGCGACTGTTATATGACCTCAGGGTCTCCTTATCACCCATGTCGATGGAGAGTAACTGGTCGATCTCCACTGGGGTTTTCGTGTTTGTTCTGAATCGCGTTACAAACGCCTCCGCCAGTTGCGCCCAGGAGGCTATGCTGCCCTCTGGAAGCTTCTCAAACCAAGTCAGGCCTAGGTCACCTAGGCTTGAGGGGAATAGGATGCACATCAAGGCCTCATTCCGCCGGTATACAGCCATGACCTGGCGAAAGTGGCTTAAGTGTGAGTAAGGGTCCGTCTTCCCCTCATATGTTGTGAATTTGGGCTGTAGGAAGCCTGACGGTAGGGGCGCGTTCTCTATTGCTGGGATGAATGGTGAGGTCTGCAGCCTCGCCAATGCCTTGTCCGCTGGTTCGTAGGCCGGGCGCGGTATTGGCATTCCAACCTCGACGCTTCCATGCGTCCGAGGAGCCAACCGCTGTAAGGCAGAAACTCTGTGTGGATCGCGCGCTCTAGCGTCCTCCTTCCACCGTGCTTTCTCTTCTAGCACGGTCCGTAGGTCGGACGATCTGGGCAATTCTGTCTGCCTGGACCTTGTCTGGTGCGTATGCGAGGGCCAGTATGTGCTTCCTTCGGTGTACGACCTTTCAGACCTCGTCCTCTCAGACCTGGAGTGGCGAGTTCTGGAAGATCTGGATTGCGTGTCGCCTGTCCTGAGGCTCTTGTTCTCCCCTTGTGAGGGTGTAGTATTCCTACTACGACTTTCCGAGTGGCGAGGGGGCGTCTTGTTCGTGCGCCTCTCTCCTGTCGCCACTTCTTTTCCTTTCACCTGACGTTTCAGAGATTCCATGTCTGCTGCCATCCGACGGATCAATTCGTCTTGTTCCCTTACGCGATCTTCCAAAGTTTGAGGATCAATTCTGCGTCTTTGTTTTTCTGGGCTTTGCGAACGAGAGGGATGAGGGCTGTTATTCCGCCTTCGTCCCCTTGCATCCCTCCTGGAATTTTGTCTGTGTGGTTCCAGGTTCGCCATGGGAGTGACCACGGGTAGGCCTTCGCGCCTTGCACCCCCTTCTGGAGTTAGTCCGTCGACGGCGGACTGAGGTAATTCTTCGTTGTTCGCCATTGATTTTTAGGGAGAAAAAGCTTGATCAAGAGGTTGTTCTTGTCTGAGTTCCCACAGACGGCGCCAATTGTACGGGAAAGAAATACACCTTCTCGTATAATCCTGTTGATCAAGTCTGTGCTTCTCCGTACGACGTCGCTTGGTCACCTGAAAACACAAACGTGAGCTGGCCGGCGGGTGTGTGCCGGAAACCTCTCCGATGCCTAAGTCAGTAAGCAAGACAGGAAGGCAAAAGCTCTATGTATTCAGGGAGCAAAAGTTGCATTACCTCTCCAAAGGTGATATTGGTGAGCGTATATAGGTTTCGCATGGCACAATCCTAGTAGGACTCTAACTTCTCCATGCGTAGAGCCCTTCTAGGATTACTCCTCCATGCGTAGAGTCCTTCTAGGATTACTCCTCCTTGCGCAGAGTCCTTCTAGGATTCATACTCGTGGAAGATAATGCTTATCCTCCAACACCCTCCTCACAGCATAAGCCAAGTGAGATGGCTTTAATATGGCCGAGCCCCTTTGCAACCGAAGTAACCCATAGTCCGGACTCTACCTTTACTTCTCTTACCTCGGTTTTCCCATGCTATGACCGAGCTAACCATAAGAGAGCAGAGCCACACTAAATGACAGTCAAAACCGGACTGGCAAGTCCGAACTGGTGTCATCCAAGACCGGTCTATTTCTCCGAAATGCCATTAGACCGACCTACCTTCTTGGACTGGACTAGCTTGCTACTTGCCGCAACCGAGCTACGAATGCCCATTTGACAGCCGAACTATCCACACCATTCCTCTGCGGCCGGTATACTTACTATCTCCCATACCTGGGCTTACCTCGGCCCAACGCCTAGCTCGGCCCAATTCATGAATATAAATTACCCTCTCAATTACAAAAGTATGAACTAAAGCATCTTCCAAACAAAGTCTTATGCAACATTGCCTTCTTTAATCACCTACATAAATATAAGGGAGAGAGGTGAGCTAAAAACTCAGCGAAAAGTAATAAAGATTTGAATGAATGATATTCGAGATTTTATCAAAACAATACATATTATAACTTGAAACAAATCAAAGGATGAACCAAGTTCATTTATCAAATGCTTTCAAAGCTTCAAATGAGTAAAATAGATCTCGGTATTTCTTTCCAAAACCAAGTCAAAACAAAGCAAAACATGTACTAGAAGATAAATCAATGTTTTTCTTCTTGGAAAAGGATGCTTGGTATAAAACAAGTCAAGGAATGAATGCACAGAGATGATGTCACGATCCGAACCCGCCCCTGTAAGTTAGGATCATAATTGGCCAGTAATCATGAGATTACCTACAGCCTCAGACTAAAATCAAATCATGTTTAATCATAGGGGCCAGAAGCGGAAAATTTTGTCCAATGAGCTGTGCATATATGGAAAAATAAAAACCCTTCACATATATATAATAACTCACACATCACATACATAATCAAGTTCTATATGTCTTGGATCATTCATAACATATCTTCCAAGCCAAAAACTTATTTACAAAAGCGGTCGTATGTGACCAACAAAAGTAAACCAAGGACAAAACAAAAGATTTTACAAAACTTGGTTCTTTCACAAGATTACTAGGGCTGGGGTTAGACATCCCACTGCTCACCTATATATATATAAATATGGAGTGAGCTATCGCCCAATGAATAATACCAAAGTAAGGAGGTTATATGAATAAGATTCGGAGATAAAGAAATTGTACTCATATGTACACATGTAACTTATTACTAGAACCAGATGACCTCGGGTCCAATCCATTATGCTCGACGCACATCCAAAGGGCAAAACGACCTTGGGTCCAAAATATTCATTCATAATCTGACCCCAGGTCTAGTGGATCCATACACAAATGACCATTCGGTCCTTCAAAGCACATGTACAAAATGACCTCAGCTCCATCATTTCCAAATTCATATTCATGCGCACGTTTATAGTGATAACCATGTTCACATTTGTATTGATACTCAAAACGACCTTTGGTCCAATCAATTCAGTAGTCATTTCGATAGTCATGATTATGTTCACATTTGTATTCATACTCAAAACAACCTTTGGTCCAATCAATTCATTATTAAAAATGACCTTTGGTCTATTTAACCAACATACAAAATGACTTTCGGTCCAATTCATATATAAGATGACCTTAGGTCTATCTTGTCAAACATTCGAAACGTCCATAGGCCCATTCTGTGTCTTTATCAAATATACCAAACGGCCTTGGGCCCATTTCATATTCTTATCAAACATAACAAACGACCTTGGGCCCATTTTGTATTCATACTTATTAATCACTTTACAGATTCTTTTACGAATTAGACAGATAGAATACTCATTCATAAAATAATTCACAATTCTAAAAAACTTACACGTAGGTATTATTCAGAAATTAATATACATGAAAATGTGTTTACTAAGATATTAGTCACAGTGTTCAGTTGGTTGATTTGTCCTCAGAGTTGACCCTACACAATTCGTAACACATAAAGAAATTGGGTCACAATACAATTCAATCCGTTCTTTTATTTGTTTAACTTTCTTAGGCTTCTTTCTAACTCCTTAGTTCATTTAGGATGCTTAATGTGTGCCTAAGAATGCTCAAAAATGAAATAGAACGGAAATTGAAACATAAAACAACTTTTTAAAGTTTCCTGAAGCAGGGCACTTCGCTCGAGCGCAACATTGGTCGCTCGAGCGAACCCTTTCATCTGCAAAAGTAATCATAAAAACTCACCTAGCACTCCAAGCTAAAAAGACAGGAGTTAGAAAAATATGCATGATTCCTAACTATACAAAGTGTCTAATGCAATACATGCAAAGAATGCAATTAATAGGCTCGGCTACTAATATGGCATATGATTCAATTAAAGACATGCAGTTAAACACGTATTCAAAGAAGGTATTGAAATGACAATGCAGTTTGAATGATGCGCCGAGCCTCGGTGCATGCAAGACAAATGAATGAGTGCAAGCATAAAGTATGCTAATTGAAACATGTTCCTAATCTAACCATCGAAAGCGGTTAAGTAAAAGGGAGAAAGACGTGAAGTTGGAAGACATACACGTTATTACATTTTGCTCTCATGAAGGAGAGTCCGAATAAATAAAGCTAAGCTAACTAGCAACTAATTAGAGCTAAGCTAAGCTAATTAAGCTAATTTAGCTAATTATTGCGAACCAAATGAATAAATAGCTAAACTAGTTAACTAATTATTACAACATTTTTAACTAACTAGTAAACTAATTAATTAATTTACAACACAAGTGTAAGTAAACTAAGCAATCAAACTACGCTGCTACTACTTCGCCTCGGGAAGTGGAAGATGCACATACTCAGTTTTCGCCCAAAAAGACCTCCATCTTGCTCTCGGAAGCCTCTGTTTACAGAGTTGAACATTTTCAGAACCTTTCTGCTTCACCTTACCAACATTCTTCTGAGGTTTACATCAGTGGCCAGCCGGCCATGGATGGATGCTGCCAGCCATCTGCCGACCAAAAAGGTGGTCTGCCGGCCATAGATGGTGGCCTGCCGGCCACTGATGCACTGGATCACCATGCTGCAACAGAGTATAAACAGAGCAAAAAGAGGGTTTTTCCAAGGATTGTCTGCACTATTCACCCCTTCTTTTCATCTAAAGAGTTGTGAACTTAAACCACAAACCACCAATCTAAGCAATTTCATTGCATGATGGTTTGTGCTTCATGGTGTGCAAGTTCAATAAATGCAAAACAAGACACTCAAGAACCATCACCCTATCATGCATGATCAAGGGCAATGGAGACCTAGGAAACTTGAGACATTTCATCACTTTGAGTATGAAATGTCCCAATTTTCCTTGTGTTCAATTAACGTCCGATTGAACACACAAAACACAAGTTATTATCTTGCTCAACTTTAGTCCCAAGTTGTTAGTTACTCATTTTAACCTACCAACCGTTACTTAGTCCAATTAAGTCCAAATGGTGAGTTAGAGTCCTCTAATGGAAAGAAGGCTCAAAACACAAATTGCTTTGGGTATGAAAGAAGTCTTATACCGTTGGTAATGAACCCCCAAAGGGATTAAACCGTTAAGCATGTAACCTTAATTCCACACTTAGGCAAACAAATGACTTGAAGCCACTTTCAAAGCAAAATGAAAAACCAAGAAAGGAGGGAGGTTGCAGATGTGATTAGTGCTGAAATGAAGTTCAAAACAACACCAAAGCATGCAATCAACTCAAACAAGAGGTGCCTAATAGCCTAAAACACTAAACTTGTGAGGACTATTACACTACAACCATGCAAAACAAGACTCAACTGACCCAAACAGCCCAAAATAGAGCTAAAGTAGTTTAAAATAGAAGCAAAAACATGCTGAAATATAGCTACAAAAAGCTAGAAAAACATGCTAACACATGGAGTTAACTAGGCTAGCAAACAAGACAAAAGGAGGGGAGGCTAACCCCTCTAATTTTGGACATCAAAACAAGCTTTTTGCTACTAAAAATACTCTAAAATTCAGTAGTTAAAAGGCCAAAAAATTTGGTTTGAAAATGGGAAAGAAAGGTGCAAAAGTCTTAAGAGCAAGGAATAAAGAAAGGGTGAGACACCCCCCCTAACCTTAAATGGCTTAAAACACCAATTTTAGCCCATAAAATAGAGTTTTTTACGGCTCAAAATGGCCCAAAAATAGTAGAAAAAGATGGAGAAACAAGTATACTAAAACAAGTTACATGACAAGTATTATACCTCCTGAAGCCTGTAGACATGCCCGAACGTCTCGGGCTTCGCGTGCGAAATCGACGCGAAATCCCGTTTTGTTCATTGGGCTTACTATAGTTTGGACTCAATGTCAAGGTTCTAAATCTGATCTCGCAAAGTGCAATGCAAGACTGATAAATCACCAAAGAGTCCAAATCCGGCAAATCGTTTTGGAAAACTGATTTTTGTAAAGAAGTGCCAAACATGGATTGCTTTGCCAGATACAGAGTCGCCACCTAAATACTTTGTTTTGGGGGAATTTAGGAAACCCTGACTCGTGCCTAAGGCCACGTGTCCGTCATCACCAAAGTTACCTCGGCTCGGGAACTTGGGTACGAGAGGGGAAGGTCATGCAATGAGCACCCCCGCTCGCGCGATCAAAGATCGACCTTTACTAATATGATATTTTGTTTTTGAAAACACATGTGTTCTCATTCCGGTTATTAATCCTAGAATTACTATGTGATGCGCACAGCATTCAAGTATAGACTAGATTGCCTAAGTTGGAACAAAGCATTGCACATTCGTTTGTGAAAATGATTTGGAGTTCGCTACTCGCAAGTAGGCTAAAACAGAGATTTAATGAATTGTTCCAATTCAAGTAATCCAACCTTCACCCACAGGCATTCAGGCAGTTATATCAACTACGCAGTTAGCCTCATGGCAAGCATGCTATCATGGCAATCAATAACACACATGCAGTATGCTAAAGCGTAAAAAGCTTACCTAGTACTCTGAGCCAAAACAATAGCTAGTTAGTAATCAATGCATGATCCTAGCTATGTTAAGATGGCTAATGCAACACATGCAAAATGCAACTAGAAATAGGCTCGGCTATTCTAAAATGGCATGTGAAGTGCAACAATTGATACATGTATTCAACTTGGTATTAAAATACAATGCAGTTAGTATGATGCACCGAGCCCAGTGCATGCAAGACAGATGAATGTATGCAAACATGCAAGCATAAGTATGCTAATTGAAACATGCCCTAAGACTAACCATTGAAAGCAGATAAGTAAAAGGGAGAAAGACGTGGGGTTGGAAGACATTCACACGTGCACGCACACTTATTACAACAATTCGCCCTCTCGATGGAGGGTCCGAATAAATAATACAAACTAACTAATTAACTAACTAACAAGCTAATTAATTATTACACAACCAAATTGAATAATAAGCAATCTACTTACTAAATATTACAACACTTAATTAATTAACAAATTAACTAATTAAATTACAAATTAAAGCTAACTAACAAGTAAGCATTAAAATATGTAGACTAGGCCGCCTCAGCTCTGCCTTGAAGAAGGTTGTGAAGATGCATGCTCGATTCCCGTCCCGAAAGGCTCTCCAGTTGCTCTCTTGAGGCTCTGTCTGCAGGGTGTCTTTGAGAACTTGCTACTGGATCTTACTAAAACCATATTGAGGAATGCACCAGTGGCCTGCCGGCCATGAGGAGCTGCTGTCGACCACCTAGCCGGCCAAGAGTAGGCACTGCCGGCCAAGAATGAAGGTCTGCCAGCCAACAATAAGAGGCTGCCGGCCACTGGTGTGCTATGACACCAAGCTGTAGTAGAGCACAAAACAGAGGAAATGGAGGGTCTCCCAAGGATATGTATGCACTATGCCACCCCATATCACCTCAAAACATCAAGGGAGAGGCATAATCGGATCCAAGACCATCAATCACGCATCTCGATGCATGATGGCCAAAGATCCAACTTGTGCAATTCAATGTAAAATGAATGCACAAAAACACATAAGTGCCTAGAACTCTATCATGCATTGTCAAGAGCGTCGGCGACCGAGAATTGAGGCACGTTTCATCACTTCAAGTATGAAACGTCCATCGTTTCTCGTGTTTGGCTTAACACCCAAGCCAAACACAATGCAATGCATGCAACATGGAGATGTCATGCAATGCAACATAAGCATGCCAAATGCAATGTAACAAGCATGCAAAATACAAAGCATCCTAAACTTGCAAACATGCAATGCAACATGAACAACCTAACAAGGCTGATGGCATGCACAATGCACAATGCTAAGAACAACAACTAGCATACACAAATGCAATGGTACAACATGGCATACACAATGTGATGAACTACATGGCATACACAATGCTCAATGGACTTAAACCAAAATGGACAAACCTCAATCATGCCCAAATCAGTGGCCAATAGTACTGAAATGATGGTATGAAAAACATGAAAAGGCAAGACAAACATGCATGCCAATTGGCTCAAGGATTAAAGCACAAAGATGCGACTCTTAAGCACACTTAAAAAGTGACAAGCACAAGTGTATGACCATGAAATATGCATTGATATAACATTTCAAATGGTGCCAAAGCATGCAAACATCACAAGTATAGCATGGTAGGAGTCTCAAAACTCAAGACTAGTCAAAGCATTTGCACTATAACTATACAAAACATGAGTCATATGACCATGGCAGCCCAAAACAGTCCTAGAACAGCCCAAAATATGAATAAAATCATGCTGGAGCATAGCCAAAATATGCTAGAATGATGAGCCAAAACATCATGCACACAGGGCTAGTAAGCAAGATTTGTTCTACAAGTACATGAGCCACTCAAGAGACTACCAAACCAACTTTAGACAGAGTTATGAGATGTCAAATGATGGCCAAAAAATCTACGAAAATGAAGCCAAGACATGCTCCTTTGATGAGCCACAAATGGGATTACACTACACATACAAGAAGCATGCACAAGGTGACCAAACCAGCCATGGACAGAGTTAATGCAGGCCCTAAAAGTCACAAAAAAGTGCCTGAACTAAGCCTCAAAAGTATAGAGATGCATTCTCATTTGATAGGCCAATAACTCAAGCAAACAAAACAAAAAGAGAGGGGGTCACCCCCCTCTGATTTGAGGCCTCAAAACCATATGCCTACTACTGAAAATCCACTGGATTTCAGTGGCTAAAAGGCCAAACAAAGACCAACTCAAAGGCCTCAAGACATGGTTTAAACCAAGGCCAAACAAGGTATACAAGAGGGTAGAACACCCTAAACACCAAAGAGGCCTTAAACAATCATCAAAAGCACTTAAATACAGAACTTTTTTCCGTTGAAAGAAAGGCTTAAAACAATATGCAAGGATGGCCAAAATGATATACAAACAAATGCTTAAAAGGGGAATATACTCACCCTGGAAGCTCAACTTCGAAACTAGCAACCTTTGGGGCCAAAAACCAACTTTTAGAGCTCAAATAACACTCCCAAGAACCTCAGCTCAAAGATGGTGGTGTATCACTATGTGTTGTAGTGCAAAAGTGAGAGAAAAATGGACTTTAAGGCACAAACCAACAACAATATAGAGAGAGAATGAGAAATATAGAGAGAGATATATATCTTCTCAAAATATGCTGAACCTCTGTAAGGGAGGAGGGGCCTCTCCTTATATAGAAGAATGCCAAACAAAGCTTGTTAAACAAGCTTGAAAAGGGCCTCATCCCTCCATACACGTGTATGGAGGAGGGATGAGTGAAAACCAGCTGGCTCAAAAGATTTGGAGTGAATTCTGTTGAGACAAAGTGTTCTGTCGGCCATCAGTTGTGGCCGGCAGTGCCTCATTGATGGCCGGCAGGCTTCATCAATAGCAGGCAGGGAAAAATTCATGGCCGGTAGTGCCAAAGAGTGGCCGGCAGTGCACTATGAGAAGCATGCTAAAAGGACCAACATATGGTCCAAAAATGGGGTAGAAAGGGTACAGGGTTTGGAAAGCTCAAACCTGTGACGTTCCGCCGCGAAAGTCAAGTACTCGACGAGCAATCGAACTTGTGGCTGGATGTACCTGCAAGCACAACCAAGTCTTGACGACGGTAAAAAATGGGGTGTCTACAGTTGCCCCTTTTTGACAGAACTCGAAAGTCACAAAGTGACGGGAGTGAATGTCAAAGCCCAGAGACGACCTATTTTTGACAAGGCCGAAGACTCAGGCAAACATTCAATATAACCATGCAGAGATGTGCCCGCAGGCTGGGGTAAAATGCAAATGACATGCACGATGCAAGAGCATAACTTATGATTATGCAAAGAAAGCTGTAATGAAGCAATTATACACAATAAATGCAACATTTTAAGCAAGCGAATACAAACAAACTACATTACATGCAGAAATAATGTAAGAGAATTATGCAATTCTCGCTATGTCTCACGCGGAGTAAATACAATACCGTCTGGTTCGTCTGGTCGCGCCAACTTCAAATGAACCGTACATACAATATCGTGCCTGCAAAAGAAAGAAACTCAACAGGTACAATATTGTTAGAAACATGCATAGCAATGCAAATGAAAAGTGCGTGACAACGCAAGTGGAGGGGTGCATGACAATGCAACTTAAGCGTGCACATAACAATGCGAAAAGGGGTGCAAGACAATGCAACCTAAGGGTGCGAGACAACGCGGGTGGAAGGGTGCAAGACAATGCAACCTAAGGGTGCAAGACAATGCAACCTAAGGGTGCGAGACAACGCAGGTGGAAGGGTGCAAGACAATGCAACCTAAAGGTGCGAGACAACGTAGGTGGAAGGGTGCAAGACAATGCAACCTAAGGGTGCGAGACAACGCAGGTGGAAGGGTGCAAGACAATGTAACCTAAAGGTGCGAGACAACGCGGGTGGAAGGGTGCAAGACAATGCAACCTAAGGGTGCGAGACAACGCGTGATAGATATGTAAAATAATGCGAGTAACCTACGTGACAGCGCAAGATATGTATGCAAAACAATGCGAGTGACATGCGTGACAGCACAAAATATATGGGGTGCAAAACAATGCAAATAACATGCGTGACAGCGCAAGATATATATGCAAAAAAATGCGAGTGACATGCGTGACAGCGCAAGATAGATATGCAAAACAATGCGAGTGACATGTGTGACAGCGCAAGATAGATATGCAAAACAATGCGAGTGACATGCGTGACAGCGCAAGATAGGTATGCAAAACAATGCGAGTGACATGCGTGACAGCGCAAGATAGGTATGCAAAACAATGCAAGTGACATGCGTGACAGCACAAGATAGGTATGCAAAACAATGCGAGTGACTTGCGTGACAGTGCAAGATAGGTATGCAAAACAATGCGAGTGACATGCGTGACAGTGCAAGATAGATATGCAAAACAATACGGTGACATGCGTGACAGCGCAAGATAGATATGCAAAACAATGCAAGTATATAGAATGGATGTTTAATACAACAAGCGAATGCTAGGTGACAACAAAAGCATGCTTGATAAAGACATCTTGAAGGCAACTTTCGGTTTACCTCCCAGAAGGGTTGTGATGCGTCAAAAAGGATACACCTTGTGCACGTTGATGGGCGATGACCATCGTATATTGAGAACATGATTCCGGGCTTCCACGGAGGCATTTTGAATCAAATTTTGAACACTCCTCGGAATTATTGGAACCTAAGTACACATACAAAGGTAAAATAGATAGTAGAATCTGGTAGAGGCCTGCCGGCCATGATAGGAGGGCACCGGCCCCCTGCCGGCCATAAGTGGCCACTGTCGGCCATCAACAAAGGGGTGCCGGCCACCAATGAGGGGGTGTCGGCCACCGCTGGCAGATTTGGCCATTTTGGTCTTTTCGGCCATGGGTCTTTAAATACACCCAAAATCACTTCATTTCCTCTACACCCCTTGCACAAGAATCATCTCCCTTGCTTTCTAGGTGCACCTTCTCTCTAGATTCACGCGTTCTACGTGTTTCCCAACACCCTAAACAACTTTGAATCGTTAAAACCCCTTTGTTCTCTTCGATTTGAACCGATCAGAAATTGATTCCGAGGCCTCTTTCGTCATTTTCCCCGTTCAAGGATCATTTCCCCCAAGTTTCTCTCAAGCTTAGTTCGCTTTTCTCGGGTTTTCAACTTTATTTGAATTTTTCTCTCGTTTAGGGTTTGATTTGTTCAAAACTTCCCCATTTTGCTCATTTTTGCATCTATTTCAGATGGCTGATGATATTCCGCATGATGGGGGTTTCCCCACACTCCCTCCAGTGGAGCCTGCCGCGGACTTTGCGGCTGAGCCGGGGGTTGAGCCTCAGCCTTTACCACTGAGCATACGTCCTTTTGACCCTACGAGGTATCACCCGAAGACTCACATTATACCAGTGGCGGGAGGCATCCACACTTTCACTGATTTCGATGAGGGCGCGCCAGACGACCTCTTACTGAGAGAGCTGAGGTCTCATTTGTCGGCCATTGCTGTGGAGGTACCAACTCTGCTTTTTTGCAGTATTACTTTCAACTATTTACATTTCTTGCACTGTTTTGATCTAATTGCATCACATGCTTGGATCTGGCTGTATTTCACACTTTGTCATGCTGCATTTAACTATACTTCACACATCACTGCCCTGTATGTACTGTATACGACCGCACCTCATGCGTCACTATTCTGAATTAAACTATATCTTCAATACATCACTGATCTGCATGCAACTGTATTTCCAATACATCACTGGTCTAAATGCAACTGTATTTTCAATACATCATTGATCTGAATGCAACTGTATTTTCAATACATCACTGATCTGATTTCAACTGTATTTTCAATACATCGCTGATCTGATTTCGACATATGCACTGTCAACAGGACGGATCCCGCTTCTTCAGAGGTTATGGCGCGATGACAGCTTGGGATTGGTATGATGTACTTCCCGCGAGGGTCCGCCAGATCATCGACGGGACCGGCTTCGGCCTATTTTGCTCCAGCTTGACATCAGTCACAACGAGTCGCCCTCTCCTAGGGGCTCTTGTGGAGAGGTGGTGGGACACCACCAACTCTTTCCACTTCTCCATGACGGGAGAGATGGCGATGACTCCTTTCAACTTCGCCATGATCACTGGCTTGGGCGTAGGAGGTGATCCGATTCCTCTTGATCTCGGCATGGGAGAGTGGGTGGCCGCATGGGATACATTACTTGGAGCGCGTCCACCGACACTTCGAGCGGGCATGGTTAGATATACCTGGTTCGAGGAGCATTACAGAGGAGAGGATCCCGAGACTGATGAGGAGGTGGAGCAGTACGCCAGGGGCTTCCTCCTGTTCCTTTTCGGTAACCACCTTGTTTTCGAACAGGTGGAATACCGTGGGTTTATACTTCCTGGGCGCTCTAGTGGTGCTTCAGCGGGTCCATTTCTATGACTGGGGCGCAGCCGGCCTTACCACTCTCTACGGATATATGAGCTTGACCTCTCGGATGTGCGGGAGGTTGATTGGTGGCTACTGGCGAGCTTGGGAGGTACACAACTTAGTTTCCCCTTTTCATTATTTTGCTTAGTATTTTTTGATTCCATCGTGTTCAACACTTGTACTTTCTACATTCTCTGTATTTGCTCTTGCACTGTATGCTTTCTGCTTTGCATTCTCTGTACACCATACATACTGCACACTGCATACCATACGCTGCACACACAAAATCTAATGTCTGCTCTAGACCTGCACTCCTTATGCATTGTACTGCATTTTGCTTTCTGCATGTTCTATACTCTGTTCATACACTGTACTGATCACATTTTTCTCACAGCTGTGGGTATACGCATACTTCCCGACCCTTGCTCCAGAGCTTATGGAGGAGACCCCAGCGACAGTCTCATTTTCTGATGTATACGACGGTCAGCTCCGTCGTAGGACCCGAGAGAGCTTTATGTTCTTTCGGCAGTATTTCGACTCGTTCACGGCGCGCGAGGTAATTCTGCAATGAGATTATTTCAATTAACCTGATGCACCCACATTAGTTATTTGACGACTGATCATCTTGTTCGTTCTCCTTTCTCAGATCACGTGGCGGCCATGGGATGTAATTCCATCAGGACTCCGAGATCAGTGCCACACTGCCCGGATTGTCTCTCACTGCCACATCCTCTTCGAGGGCCCGATCTGTCGTGCTTGGTTTTTGAGTGAGCGGTTCGTACGCCAGACCTTGGGATTGTCTGCTCTATTTATTTCGACGGCACCTCCACCATCGATGAGGGAGACACACTGGCTGTCTGTCGACCAGGTGATTCAGTTCATGGTAGGACTGGAGACGGATTACTTCCGCGTAGAGGGCGACTACTCGACCTTTATTCAGACGCATCTGATGCCACCTTTATTCGGTGTCCGAGGAGGAGAGGGAGCGAGGGCTCCAGCTGCAGGAGGGAGAGGCGGAGCGACCAGATCTCGTAGGAGGAGAGGTCCTGAGGGGAGACAAGGGGTTGCATGGCCAGCGTTGCCTACTACTATGACATGACGAGGGCGGGCTGGAGAGACTTATCAGATTCCCATCGGTCCTCCTCCAGCTGGTCATGAGCTTGTCGGAGTTCGCGGCTCGACCCTGGTATGTGCTATACCTTTCATTCTGTACAGTCATTTCATTTCATTTGATATCCCGCAGGTTACTAATTATCTCAACACTTTGCAGGCTTCCATTGAGTACACTAGTCCGTCTCTGGAGCTGACGGCCTCGGTGATGGGGATGCTGCAGACGAGCATGGACCTGCTCAGTATTTACAGTATTCCGGTAAGTTCTTTCAAACTACACTTCATGCCACAAAGTCTTTTCTTAACACGCCATCATCTGCACAGTTCCACACTGCACTGATCTAATACATTGCTCCCATACACCGCTCACGGTACACATACACTGCAAATCATCCACTGCTCACGGCACATTATTCTTTGCATCTGATACATTTTGATTGCTAATGCATTTTGGCGAATTGCCCTTTTTCAGATTCCTTTCCTGATGCTAGGCCCATCGGATGCCCCAGCAGGTGCAGGAGCAGGTCCTTCAGCACCTCCCCGAGTAGTAGAGGGAGCGGGACAAGGGACTCCAGTGCATAGCCATAGCAAAGTTGGGAGTGCTCACGTCGGGAGTAGTTCACGAGGGCCTGCCCCAGATGATGATGAGTCTGACGATGAGGCAGTGAGTCCGCAGTCAAAGTCGTCTCAGGACGGAGATGAGGCTGGGGATGGTTCAGGTTCAGAGTCAGGTGCTGATGGTGACGATGTTCCAGAGTCCTTTCAGTCGAGGAAGAGGGCGAGGAGGACCTCTCAGCCTTGAGGCGACTGGCGCCGATTCAGATGCTCTGTTTTTGCCTTATTTCTCTTTTTACTAGTAGTTTTAGCACCTTGTACTGCGTCAGGCAGGTTTTATTTTCTTCAAAAGCTATGTACTTTTGCAAAAGAAAATATGATGGAATGAAACAACTTTTTTTGTTGAAAAAGTGTTACATTTGTACATTCTATGCATCACATCGCATCGCATCACTTTACACAATAATGTAAATGAGATTGAACTTTGTTTTGAAAACTAAACACTCGAATCGCATTAATCAGGTAGTGAACCGACTAACAACAAAACAACTCGATAAACAAAACCAAGCCTTAACAAGTTTACAAGTCGATAAGCAAGTTACAACAACTCGATAAATGAGAGGAACATGGTTACAACTCGATACAAAAATGAAAACTAATACGTCTTAAATGAGACACAACAGAGTCCGACAGGACAAAACAAGACCTTAACAGACACGAATAACAGGACTCCACTGCAGCAAACAACTGGATTATCACAAGAAGGCCAGTGAGTATGAGGGAGAGGTTGCCAGCCACAGGGGAAAGCCTGCCGGCCATCAGTGTGCCACTGCCGGCCATTAAGAAGCAAGTGCCGGCCATCGATGGCAGACTCTCTGAAACGTCGACATCTGTCCTCCACTCACTGCCTTATCTTCTATATGAGTTCCAGCTTCGGGATTCTCTTCATTTCAGCTCAGTTTTGCACCAAATGGAAGCATTTCTTGTCCAAAATCTCACAAGTTGGATTGCCAACTTAGATGGCTCGGAAAAGCTGAATTTCCGGGGCTTTGGAATAAATGCACTATTCACGTTGAGTCGCACCCCGCTGCGTTTTCCATTTCTTCATGCCGCAGCGAGGTTTTGGAATCCGGTGACACACGTCTTTAGCTTTGGCGGGCAAGAGATGTGTCCCACTTTCGAGGACTTCCAAGCTTTAATGGAATCCGAGCGCGATGAAGAAATCTTGCCTCAATTCCTCTTTGGCTATGTCCAAGCCTTAGGACGGATGTGCGGGCTTACTTTGCATGACGCTCGGTCATTCATTCACGACAAAGAGCTGGACATTCCGAGCTTGATTTGTCAGTTTTCTGATGCCGGTGACTGCGGCGATCATCATTGGCAGGGTTATCGGCGACATGCGCTTTGCTTGTGCATGTTATCTCATTTCTTGCTTGCCCCAGGCTTCGGTGGGTTTAGCTCTCGTTTGATTGAAGTTGTCGAGGGCTTAAGAGAAGGCAAGAGCTGCATCGCCATGGCATTAGCTGAGACATTGATTGGCTTGAACGCTTTTCATTGCCGGGAGACGACTAGATTTGCGGGGAGTCCACTACTACTGCAGGTATGTTTCCCATCCCATCTCACATATGTTTCTCACATCATTCGGCCCTCAGGCTCGGTTTTTCTCGCAATACCCTTTTCTCACTTTTTCTCTCAACGTACACCTCTCTATTCTTTAATCTCTCATTTTTCATCCCTCTCCAGATATGGTTGATGGATAAATTGAAGATTGTGGACTCCTGCCCCGCATATTCAGCTCGCAGCTATTTCTTCCGGTGACGTCTGGTCGATGCCCCTGATGAGGGATGGTGGTGCAATTGGATGTGCCGTTTGTCCGCTATAGACATTGCTTGGCACTGTCCTTGGCTCACTCTACCGGCAATGAGTTACAGCATGACCCGCCAGCCCGGGATTCAGTTGATTGGCCTGACACACTACGTGTTCTATTTTTCATTCCGATTCCGGCGCCAGTTCAGACATGATCAGACTTGCCCGGAGGAGGGGATAGAGTACCCTGCTACATTTTCAGTCCGAGGCGCACAGCTAGCTCAGTATGGCACAGCCTGGAGGACGAGAGAACTTCTTGCCCCTGCTCCCATTTTCAGTTGCACTCTCTCTGATGAGTGCATAGCTTGGCTTGTTGAGGAGGTGTAGATTGGGCCCACTTTGGCATCAGAGGCTTCTACCAGCTCTGGGAGGGGACGCGGGAACACCTGACAATGCCCTAAATTTATTTGCTTTAATCAGTACTTTCAAGTTTTCTTTATGAATGTAATATAAGCAACTTCAATTTGTATTCAAGAGTAGGAGAACCCTGTACTGAAATCAATGTAATTGAAGGTTGTGGGTACTGAAAATTTTCTGTTTGGTCCAAAAAATGGTCTAAGTTGTAAAAAGATTAATTTGAGCAAAATCAACTTTTATTAAAACTTTTCAAAACCATTTTCGATATGGATCAGAACTGGACACGCCTGAGATCTGTCACTGAGATGTACAACCCAGGATCCTAACAACTGGAAAGTTGCCCCTAGTCTGAATAGCACTGCACTGGAGATCGCAACCGAGCTCTTGAATACAGAATAGACGGAGATGGCCAATAAGATCACATGGATAAAGTTGATCGAGGAAGTGTTTATGGCTGGACTTCAGGATGAAGTTGCCTACGTATCCCAAAGATGGGAATTAAGCCTTGCGTATTTCGGCTCGGGTTCACTCGTGTATTAACACTCTCATTTTGCGCTCTAACTTTTGCCAAGGCCGCCCTTTTTGGGTTTTCAACCTTGCGAGCTCAGTTTTTATAATTTCAAATTTTTCATGCTCTAACTTTTGCCTAGGTCGCCCTTTCAGGTTTTCGGCCTAGCGAGCCACTCAGGGATAATATTTCTTCAACTTGTCCATGTTGATCGGCTGGGAGAACTCTAGGCCATCTAGGTCCATCAGAATGACAGCTCCACCCGACCAGATAGACTTGATGATGTAGGGACCAGTCCAATTGGGTCTGAACTTGCCTCTAGGGTCGTGAATGGGAGCTCGGTTGTCTTTGAGCACTAGATCCCCTTCCTTTAAATTCCTAGACTTAACCTTCTTATTAAAAGCCCTGGCAATTCTTCGTTGATAACCCTGAACATGGTACAGTACTTTCAGCCTCCTTTCGTCAAAGAGCATGAGTTCTTTGAACCTGCTTTGCTGCCAATCTGCCTCAGCTATCTGACACTCAGCCAGTACTCGCAATGACGGAACCTCAACTTCGATAGGCAGAACAACCTCCATCCCGTAAGCCAAGGAGTACGGAGTTGCCCCAGTAGAAGTTCGAATTGAAGTCCGGTAGCCCCACAGAGCAAATGGCAGCTTATCTGGCCAGTCCCGGTAGGTTTCCACCATCTTCTGCAGAATGTGCTTGATGTTCTTGTTGGCGGCCTCAACTGCTCCGTTGGTCTGCGGCCGATATGTAGACGACTTATGAAAAGCCACATTGTATTTCTCTAACAAGTCGATCACTTCCTTCTTGAAGTGGGAACCATTATCTGAAATAATCTCGTTCGGGACCCCGTAGCGACAGATGATGTTGTTCCTGATGAACTTTGCAACATGTAAAGCCTTCAACACCGCATAAGATTGGGCCTCAACCCACTTCGTAAAATAGTTTATCGCGACTAGAATGAACTCATGCCCATTGGACCCCTTTGGAGTGACAGCCCCAATCACATCAATCCCCCAGACTGAAAACGGCCATGGCGAAGTCATGTTGTACAACTTCGACGGTGGAATGTTTATGCGGTTTGCATGGATCTTGCATTTGTGGCATCGCCGGACAAAGCCAATACAATCCTCCTCTATGGTGGACCAGTAATAACCCTGTCTAAGGATCTTCTGGGCTAGCATCACCCCGTTCATGTGCGCTCCGCACTCTCCTCCATGGATGGCCTCCATCAGGCGCTTCGATTCTTCAGTGTCAACACACAGTTTATGCATCCTGAGATGACCTCTCTTGTACAGTTTACCCCCGCAGACGATGAACTGAGTAGCCATTCTTCGGATTGCCCTCTTATCTTTGGCATTTGCCCCTGGTGGATACGCCTCTTTTTCCAAGAAGTTCCAAACATCATAATACTAGGGGTTCTCATCTTGAACTTTATCTATGGCAGCAATCAGCTCGTAGGCCGGCACAAATTTCTGTTCGATGATGATTGGACGCATCCGGACTCTGAAAGGGATGTCTATCATAGAAGATAGAGTTGCTAATGAATCTGCGAACCTGTTGTTCTCTCTTAACAGATGAGCGAAATTCAGCTTCTCAAACCGAGGAATTAGCACGTCCAAGGTCTGGTGGTAGATTCTCATCTTTTCTTCTTTGACTTTCCAATCTCCTTTAGCTTGAGATACAACAAGGTTCGAGTCCCCGATGACGTCCAACCGTTTTGCCCCTAGTTCTAGGGCCGCTTCTAACCCAGCAATGCATGCCTTGTATTCTGCTTCATTGTTCGATACTTTGAACCGGAGTTTGAATGCTAAGGGTATGAGGAAATTGTCGGGTGCTATCAGTAACACCCCTATCCCATACCCTTCATAATCCAGTATTTTTTTGCTCAGGTAGTAGATAGCTCTCTCCATTTTATCCTCAGACTCCTGTGCAAGCATGCAGCCCATTGTAGTTTCGGTCATTGAAAGATACAAAATCAACGGTTTCCCCGGCTCAGGCGGTGACAACACAGGTGGGTTCTGTAAATATTGTTTGATCTGTTTCAAAGCAGCTTGGCATCGGCCGTCCCATTAGAATTTCTTTCCTTTCTTCAGGAGACCAAAGAGTGGTTCACAAGTCAAGGTTAATTTTGCAATAAACTGTCTTATGAATTGCACTTTACCCAGAAAGCCTCGCACCTCCTTTTCAGTCCTTGGTGGTGGCATTTCTAAGATGACCTTGATTTTGGAAGGGTCGACTTCGATACCTCTCTATGTGATCAAGAACCCTAGCATTTTTCCTGCTGTAACACCAAACGTACACTTCTGAGGATTCAGCCGCAACCGATACTCTCTGATCCATTGAAAGAATTTCTGCGGTGTAGTGGCCCTCTCTTTCTTTGGAGTTGACAATCATGTCGTCTACGTACACCTCAACCTCTTTGTGGATCATGTCGTGTAAAATTGTGGTCGCGGCCCGTTGATACGTAGCTCCAGCATTCTTCAGCCTAAACGGCATCACCCTATAGCAATAGGTCCTCCACGGGGAGGTAAAAGCAGTCTTCTCCCGGTCTTCGGGTGCCATCAATATCTGATTGTAGCCTGAAAAGCCATCCATAAACGAGAGCAACGCATGCCCTGTAGTGAAGTCCACTAATTCGTCGATATGTGGTAGAGGAAAGTCGTCCTTCGGACTAGCTTTGTTCAAATCCCTGAAATCCACACATACCCGAATTTTGCCGTCCTTTTTCGGCACCAGAACGATATTGGCCAACCAAGTTGGGTATTCAGATACCAGCAGGAACCCTGCGTCAATTTGCTTGGTGACCTCTTCTTTGATCTTGATGGCCTAATCCGGGCAGATCCTTCTGAGCTTCTGCTTGACAGGTCGGGCCTCTGGGTCAAAAGGGATCCGGTGCTGTACAATCTCAGGATCGATTCCAGGCATGTCTTCGTAGGACCACGCGAAAACATCTTTGAAATCTTTTAACAAAGCGACTAAGCACTCGTGCTCCTCCGTAGACAACGTGGACCCGAACTGGACCAGCCGCGGATCTTTCTCAGTACCAACATTAATTTGGGTGATTTCATCAACTAGCAGTTTTACAAACCTCTCCTGCTCTTAATCTAGCAAATATTTCAAAACCGGAGGAATTTCTTCCTCGTCGTTTTCATCGAAATTTTGAAGTCTGAATTAATATAATAAATCAAAGGCACAGAAAAGTACTCAAAAGCCACAGCCATTCCATTCTCATTAATCACTTCCAAGTTGCCTGATTCCTCTGTTACAACAGACTCAAAGGAAAAAGAAAAAGACGACCTAGATAGGACTGTGGCATCCTGGTTGTCACCCCCAGGAATACCGGACTTAGACTCAGACGAGCTGGAACCTGATTCCGACTCACTAGACTCGGTGGAATCAGATTCTGGCTCACTACCTGACCCGGTGCTACTCGATAAGAATCCCTCATCGTACTGCCAGACGAGGGAGGGTGCGATGGATGTATCCAAAATGTTTGAAGGTGGGCTCGCAGCCGTTTCATTCCCGATCATAGACACTGAGAGGTCATCCCCCAAGCACTCATGTACGATCGGAGGATCTGAAAGTAGACAAGCCAGTGCTACCCCCATTTCAATCTCGGTGCTCTCGGAATCCACTTTCTTACACTGCTCGACCTCAGCTAATGGGTCTGTTTGCTCCTCGACAACATCATCCCCGGACAACTGCAAGTCGAAAAAGATCTCAAATCCCAGAAGGCGCCTCTTCTCTGCGTTTAGCCATGGCTCGGGGAAGCCGTAGAAGGGAAAGTCTTCCCCTCCCGGACGAAGCGTCCGTTTAGGGTACCTTGGATAGGCCGATGCATCAACTCAAAATGCTTCCCGGTCTGCTTGGCTCTAGCATTTCTGGCCATCTCTTTGCCTTTCCTTACCCAGTCCTTCTTCGTAGGCAGATAGCCTAAGCCAAAAGTATGCGGGTTGTGCAACACTTCGGCCGATACAGTAATGCCCTTCCGGCCACTTTTCCCTAATCCTATCCCGGGGATGTGCTGGAGTTTGTTCATGAGGTTCACTGACTGTGCGCTGACATACAACCCCTCATCAATAGCTGAGACATTCTGTACGACCCGGGCCTCAGCCAGGGTAAATCCTGATAGGAACACATCCTCCGCGCCATGCTCGATTTCCAAAATCGGTGTAGACACCTCTGGCGGCGGATGGATTGACGAATTCCCAAAAACTATAGCCACCCCCTTCCCGTGGGGGTATTTCAACATCTGGTGCAGGGTGGAAGAGACTGCCTTCACCTGGTGTAGCCACGACCGCCCTAGGAGTAGATTAAAGGTTGCGGAAACGTCCAAGACATGAAAGTCAATCTCGTGTTGTCCTGGACCAACCTTAGTCTGAATCTGCATAGTCCCCATCACCTCTCTGCTGGTGTTATCATATGCCCGTATCACCTGGGCAGTTGGCACAAAGTCCGCGGGCTTCAACCCGATTGCATATGCCGTCCTCGACGGGCACACGTTAATAGCGGATCCTGTGTCGACAAGAACCACCGGCACCCATTTGTCTCTACATTCAACAGAGATGTAGAGAGACTTGTTATGGTTTGCGCCCTCAGGTGGTAGCTCCTTGTCAGAGAAGGTCAACGTCGGGGAAGCTCCTCCCGAAAAAACCAACCCTACCAGTTGCTCAGGCGTGGTGTCGATTGAAAGTTTGGCCTTGTCCATCGTAGAAAGGACAGTCTGTCTATGAACTCTTGAGGCCATAAGCAGTCCCCAGATGGAGATGTCTGCTTGTATCTTCTTCAGCTGTTTCAGCACAGCCTCCTCTTCGAGTAATTTTTCTTTCTGCTTCTCCGCCTCCTTGTCCTTCTCGAACGCTTTTGGTTGATCTAAGTGCGGGGGCTTGAAATACCGCCCGCTCCTAGTCATGTGGTCTACTTCTCCCACATACCAGGTATCATTCGGCTGGTTTTGTCCCCGGTCTTCATCGGTGTGGGCAAGACACAGGTCGTCATCTTCCCACCACATGCCATCGGCAGCCGACAGACACTTGTCCGGCTCCGTTACAACTATTCCTGTGCCCATAGCACCTTCCGTTCCTGTGCCCGCAGCATGTTCCGTTCCTGTGTACACAACATGTTCTGTCACCGCAGGGGCTTTGGCTTTTCTGGCCCTCTCAGAATCTTCGATCCTTTCCCACTCAAACTACTTTAGTGCGGCTTGCTGTTCAGTCTCTTCCATACCCAAACTGCCCGTGTTCTGAGCAAAATTCTTTACATCGGTGTTCTCCGGCGATGCAGACTGATTCCCGGCCCTTCCGGCCACTGTTGATGTCCCCGTCCCTGACGGACCCTGTTTTAGCTGAGGTTGTTCAACAACATCTGGTTGGTCGTCAAGCCACCCAGTAGACTCTGCTGACCCATCAAACCAATTGACTGCCACGTCCCCTGAGTCCTGCTCTTTGCAATGTCTTCTTCCAGATCCGCTAGGTCATCTAGCCCCTGATTAGGTCCATCCTTCCGTACCACACAAATCTCTGCCTCAACTGGCAATTCCACATTTGGCCTAACCTGGCCTGCTAATCTAATGTAACTGCTCGGGTTGTAGACCTCTCAGGCTCTGACTGATCATTCTCATCTGTTCCCGTAGTTGACCCAATCCTATCTTCGATAGCTACCACCACCGTTTTTAGTTGGGTTTGGGAGATGTCCAACATGCACAAGTCAGTGCTGTCAGGAATGAACACCTCCGGCTTGGGTAGGTGAGAAGGGGTGATATATATGCTAGGGTCGTATGACACAACCCCAGTTTGGATCAAATTGATGCGTTTGGAAGGTGGAGCTTGGTTGTGTGGTGGGAGAGGGTTGGTTGTGACATTCGGTTTTTCTGGAGGCACGATCACCCTGTTATCAATGAGATCCTGAATCTCATGACGTAATCGAAAGCACTGGTCGGTGTCATGACAATACTGTTGGTGAAAGGCGCAGTACTTGGCTGGGTTATGGGAAGCAGGGAGTCTGTTTGGTAGTGGCCGTTGCTCTAGGGGCTTCAAGTGCCCTTTCCTGATCAAAACCCCCAGAGCTTTGGATGGGGGCATGTATAGTGGAGTGAAGGTTCTTTGGCCTCAGGGGGAATACTTGGTTGTTTGTGAGCTACTTCCGGACGCACCGGTGAATGGTGTAGCTGCAAGGGTTCTTGGAGTGGTGGTGGTGGTAACCATACCCACATCTGAAGATCTGACAGCTGCAGCACTGCTTGTGCCTGCATTTATACTGCGGTTGAATGCCCTCTTGGGCTGCTCTCTCTCATGATCGATGAGGCCTATTTCATGGCGTCCTCGATTTGCACCCCTATCTCGTGTAGATCTGCAAATGTGGGAAGGGGGAGGACGATCATCTTCCGCATGAGCTTGGGCTGGAAGTTGCGCACAACCATCCGTATCTGATCTTTGTCAACGGGCCTGATGGTCATCATCGAGGCTTTGGCCCTCCAACGGGTTACGAAATCGGAGAAGCTCTCCTTCGGCTCCTGTCTAGTTGTCACAAGATCACGAGTTGTGATCTCGATCTGCATGTTGTAGGAGTATTGAGCTATGAAGGCCTCAGCCATCTCCTCCCAACTTCTCTTAATAGAGTTTTCTAATTTTGCATACCAAATAGCCGTTACACCCAACAGGGTCCGGCCAAACAGGGAAAGCTTCTGCAATTTGGAGAGCCCCATCGGCCTTAGTATGTCCGAAAACAACCGCAAATGCACCATAGGATCCCAGACCCATCGAAATGGTCTATGTGCGGCATTTTAAACCGATCTGGCAGAGTCACGGCCGAGTCGGTGTACCCATCCTCTATATCCGGAATGGACTGAGCTCCTGGGGACTTCTTGAACAGCTTTTCTAGCTTGCTCACTTTTCGCACTGTAGGGTCCACCTCGAACTCAAAGGGTGAATCCACTAGGTTGGTGGGCGCTTTGGACAGCTGGGGTAGAACCGGGGGCGGAGCTAGCCCTATTGGAACGTCCGTATTGTCCTGGACATTAGCTGTCTCCCCGAGTATTGGAACTCTTGGTGGGGGAGGAGCTTGGTGTGAATCAGATGCTCCAGTTTGCTGCTGTAGCCTGGCAATTACCTCTGCCTGTTGGGCCATAACCTCGGCTTGGCGTGTAGCAAATTCTGTTTGACGGGCAGCATCCTGCTGCATGGTTTTCATACTTTCTTGGAGTTGACGCATCATCTCTTCCAAGCCTACCATATTGTATTGATCTAATTGAATAACCGGTATATTTGTCCCTACAATAAAAATTGAGACCTCAGCTTGATTGTTCACTGGTGGGGTAGACCACTGATCTAACGATCGCTGTACCGATACACTACGCCTTACTAATCTCTGTCTGGTAACCGGGGGTAAAGAAAGGAACACTGCTTGTCCGTCAGTCAGATCCCTGGATCGATTAAGTCTATGACCTCTAACCCAGAGTGCTCGGGAAATATCTACCTGGTCGGATGCAATGGTGCTAAACTACCTTGCAAAAAGATAAATAAAGCATAATAAGGAAACAATGTACAGAAAAACGGACAGCATAACAGCTTAAATAAAGAAAACACACAGTTGGTAAATACAAGCTGGAAGAACTATTCTCAACCATTGATCACTGTTCCCAAATCACTGCCCCAAATCTGAATCTGATACCCACAGGTAAAACTGATTCCCAAATACTAATACTGATGCTCACAGGCCTGATGCCTAGACTTGCAAACTGATACATGCATTCCCTGTAGAGGCACACTCTAAAAGCACATAGCAAGCAAATGAGAGCCAAAACACCCCTATGGTGGGGTAGGATTTTCCCTGTCCTATTTTGTCAGGAGCTAGGGTTTCACTACGCACACAGCGGTTTAAAACAACCTACAATCAGGTAAGCAACCTGTCCTAGTTTGGAATAGTCACTATGGATTCCGATATGTATTAGGTCGAATGGTCAAAAAGGGTGCCTCAGTAAAAACTGAGGTTTGTGTTCCCGTTGTGGCAGAGCTTGCAACCGGTCAGCCTTATGGGACGCTTCGCAAAGCACGCCTCCGACAAACCATTCAGGAATAGCATACGGCAAACACGGTGTCCTAGGCACACCAATGCACATGCAATGCAAAGAAACACATAAGTGTAATCAAAACAAGATATCATGAGTTCAAGTCAAGTTCTCTAAATCCCCAGCAGAGTCGCCAAAAACTGTAGATGTGCCCGAACGTCCCGGGCTCCGTGCACGAAATCGGTGCGAAATCCCGTTTTGTTCATTGGGCTTACTATAGTTCGGACTCAATGTCACGGTTCTGACCTGATCTCGCAAAGTGCAATGCAAGACCGATAAATCACCAAAGAGTCCAAATCCGGCAAATCGTTTTAGAAAACTGATTTTTGTAAAGAAGTGCCAAACATGGACTGCTTTGCCAGATACAGTGTCGCCACCTAAATATTTTGTTTTGGGGGAATTTAGGAAACCTTGACTCGTGCCTAAGGCCACGTGTCCGTCATCACCAAAGTTGCCTCGGCTTGGGAACTTGGGTACGAGAGGGGAAGGTCATGCAATGAGCACCTCCGCTCGCGCGATGAAAGATCGGCCTTTACTAACATGATATCTTGTTTTTGAAAACACATGTGTTCTTATTCCAGTTATTAAACCTAGAATTACTATGTGATGCGCACAGCATTCAAGTATAGACTAGATCGCCTAAGTTGGAACAAAGCATTGCACATTCGTTTGTGAAAATGATTTGGAGCTCGCTACTCGCAAGTAGGCTAAAACAGGGATTTGATGAATTGTTCCAATTCAAGCAATCCAACCTTCAGCCACAGGCATTCAGGCAGTTATATCAACTAAGCAGTTAGCCTCATGGCAAGCATGCTATCATGGCAATCAATAACACACATGCAGTATGCTAAAGCGTAAAAAGCTTACCTAGTACTCCGAGCCAAAACAATAGCTAGTTAGTAATCAATGCATGATCCTAGCTATGTTAAGATGGCTAATGCAATACATGCAAAATGCAACTAGAAATAGGCTCGGCTATTCTAAAATGGCATGTGAAATGCAACAATTGATACATGTATTCAACTTGGTATTAAAATACAATGCAGTTAGTATGATGCGCCGAGCTCGATGCATGCAAGACAGATGAATGTATGCAAACATGCAAGCAAAAGTATGCTAATTGAAACATGCCCTAAGACTAACCATTGAAAGTAGATAAGTAAAAGGGAGAAAGACGTGGGGTTGGAAGACATTCACACACACACGCACACTTGTTACAACAATTCGCCCTCTCGACGGAGGGTCCAAATAAATAATACAAACAACTAATTAACTAACTAACAAGCTAATTAATTATTACACAACCAAATTGAATAATAAGCAATCTACTTACTAATTATTACAACACTTAATTAATTAACAAATTAACTAATTAAATTACAAATTAAAGCTAACTAACAAGTAAGCATTAAAATATGTAGACTAGGCCGCCACAGCTCTGCCTTGAAGAAGGTGAAGATGCATGCTCGATTCCCATCCCGAAAGGCTCTCCAGTTGCTCTCTTGAGGCTCTGTCTGTAGGGTGTCCTTGAGAACTTGCTGTTGGATCTTACCAAAACCATGCTGAGGAATGCACCAGTGGCCTGCCGGCCATGAGGAGCTGCTGCCGACCACCCAGTCGGCCAAGAGTAGGCACTGCCGGCCAAGAATGAAGGTCTGCTGGCCAACAATAAGAGGCTGCCGGCCACTGGTGTGCTGTGACACCAAGCTGTAGTAGAGCACAAAACAGAGGAAATGGAGGGTCTCCCAAGGATATGTACGCAATATGCCACTACATATCACCTCAAAACATCAAGGGAGAGGCATAATCGGATCCAAGACCATCAATCACGCATCTAGATGCATGATGGCCAAAGATCCAACTTGTGTAATTCAATGTAAAATGAATGCACAAAAACACATAAGTGCCTAGAACTCTATCATGCATTGTCAAGAGCGTCGGTGACCGAGAATTGAGGCACGTTTCATCACTTCAAGTATGAAACATCCCTCGTTTCTCATGTTTGGCTTAACACCCAAGCCAAACACAATGCAATGCATGTAATATGGAGATGTCATGCAATGCAACATAAGCATGCCAAATGCAATGTAACAAGCATGCAAAATGCAAAGCAGCCTAAACTTGCAAAGATGCAATGCAACATGAACAACCTAACAAGGCTAATGGCATGCACAATGCACAATGCTAAGAACAACAACTAGCATACACAATGCTATGAACATGGCATACACAAATGCAATGGTACAACATGGCATACACAATGTGATGAACTACATGGCATACACAATGCTCAATGGACTTAAACCAAAATGGACAGACCTCAATCATGCCCAAATCAGTGCCCAATAGTACTGAAATGATGGTATGAAAAGCATGAACAGACAAGACAAACATGCATGCCAATTGGCTCAAGGATTAAAGCACAAAGATGCGACTCTTAAGCGCACTTAAATAGTGACAAGCACAAGTGTATGACCATGAAACATGGACTGAAATCACATTTCACATGATGCCAAATCATGAAAATACTTCAAGTAATACATGCTAATGGACTCAATGTACAAAGCCTACAAGCTAGAATGAACCATAGCTATACAAGGCAAGTCATGTATGACCAAAACAACACAAATCAGAGCTAGAGCATGTTAAAACATGGACAAAAGCTTCTTGAAGTTAAGCCTAAAGCATGCTAGAATGACATGTTAAAGCATGAGACACACTAGGCTAATTCATGGAATTACACTACAAGTGTATGGAGCATGCAAGGGGCCATCAAACCCACCCAAAAAAGGGTCATGGTATGCTAAAACAACACCAAAAACCTGCTGAAATGGAGACAAAACAAGCTAGAATGACATGCTACTTCATGAAGCATACAAGACTAGTTTGTGTGATTTACACTACAAGTGTATTATGCATGCAAGAACCAACCAAACCAACCCAAAACATTGGTATGCCACAGCAAAATAACCCAAATACATGCTAAGATATGGCCAACATAAGCTTAACAAACATGCTCACACATGAGGCCTTCAAAGCAAGTAAACACAACACAAGGAGAGGGGATGACCCTCTCCTATTTAAGACCCCAAAACCACCTTTCCACCACTGAAAATCCTCTGGATTTCAGTGGTAGAAAGGTCATGCAAAGGTTACAACAAGAGCCTAAAGTGGATGGCTCAAAACAAGGCCTAACAAGGCCTAAGAGGAGGTAGATCACCCCAATGAAAAAGTGACCTTAAACAAACTTTTTAAGCATGCAAAAATAGAACTTTTTCCAGTTAAGAGTTAAGCTTAAAACAGTATGCAAGAAGGGCTAAAAGCTTAAGCAAAAATGGGGGATTTAAGGGTTAGAAACTCACCCTTGAAGACCTCCTTCACAACTGCAACTCTAGCAAGTTTTTCAAGCTCAAACTAACCTAAGAACACCAAAACCAGCTCCTAAGCACCTCAGTAGCCAAAGGATGGTGTTTGAGTGTGTGTTTGTGTGTAAAAGTGAGACAAAATGACACTTTAAGGCACAAACCAACAACAATATAGAGAGAGAATGAGAAATATAGAGAGAGAGATATATCTTCTCAAAATATGCTAAACCTCTGTAAGGGAGGAGGGGCCTCTCCTTATATAGAAGAATGCCAAGGAAAGCTTGTTAAACAAGCTTGAAAAGGGCCTCATCCCTCCATACATGTGTATGGAGGAGGGATGAGTGAAAACCAGCTGGCTCAAAAGATCTGGAGTGAATTCTGCTGAGACAAAGTGTTTTGCCGGCCATCAGTTGTGGCCGGCAGTGCCTCATTGATGGCCGACAGGCTTCATTAATAGCAGGCAGGGAAAAATTAATGGCCGGCAGTGCACTATGAGAAGCATTCTGAAAGGACCAACATATGGTCCAAAATGGGGCAGAAAGGATACAGGGTTTGGAAAGCTCAAACCTGTGATGTTCTGTCGCGAAAGTCAAGTACTCGACGAGTAATCGAACTTGTGGCTGGATGTACTTGCAAGCACAACCAAGTCTTGAGGACGGTCAAAAATGGGGTGTCTATAGGTAGAAGGCATGCCTGAGGGCGCCTTGAGCATAACTGAGAAAGCATACAACCCTTGCTGCTACATTGTGCCAGCGAGCTAGGCTAAGCCGAGGGTAGAGTTGCCAACTGGGATGGAGGTACATGTTGTCTGGGAGGACGAACTGAGTCAAGGGCTTGATGATTTAGCGAAGCTGGATGATGACATTGCTAATCTGCAGTTCTTTAACGAGCAGGACCCGGGGGATGTGAGCATCAACTGGTTTAACCTGAATGGATCAGCAGATAATACAGGGTGGCTCAGTGACGAGTTGGATGTTGTTAAGGTGCCTCAATTAGAGTAGAGACAGCCAGAAACAGGAACATTAGCAACGGCCGGAGTAGTCGAGAACAAGGAGGAGTCGCCGGAGAGCACCAATGCGGAGAATTTTGCTCGGGAATTGGGCAGTTTGAGTATAGCTGACACAGAATAGGAAGTCGCGTTGAAGCGGTTTGAGTAAGAGAGAATCGAGAATGATGATAGGGCTAGAAAAGCTAAGGGTCCTACAGGGATAGAATGTGTTGAGAATACAGGAACAGCTACAATGGAGCCGAACAGTTGTCTGTCGGTTGCCGAGGGGATGTGGTGGAAAGATGATGATTTGTGTCTTGTCCATACTGATGAGGACTGGGGGCAGAAATAACCAGATGACACCTGGTATACCGAGGAGGTCGACCATATGACCCGAAGTGGGCGGTACTTCAAGCCCCCACATTTGGACCAACCGGAGGCATCGGGGAAAGACAAGGAAACAGAAAAGCAAAAAGGCAGACTGCTAGAGGAGGAAGCTGTACTGAAGCAACTAAAGAAAATTCAAGCAGACATCTCCATTTGGGGACTACTTATGGCCTCGAGGGTGCATAGACAGGCCTTTTTTTCAGCCATGGACAAGGCTAAGCTTTCGATTGATACAATGCTAGAGCAGTTGGTGGGATTGGTTTTCCCGGGTGGAGCTTCACCGACTTTAACCTTCACAGACAAAGAACTACCGCTTGAGGGCTCCAAACATAACAAGCCGTTATATCTCTGTGAAGTGTAAGGAAAAATGGATACTGGTGGTCCTGGTTGATACGAGATCTGCAATCAATGTATGTCCATCGTGAACGACGTATGCTATTGGGTTGAAGCCTGCAGATTTCGCACCAACAACCCAGGTGATTTGGGCTTATGATAACATTAGTTGGGAAGTGATAGGGACGGTACGGATCAAAACTCAGGTCGGCCCGGCGTAGCAGGACATCGAGTTTCATGTCTTGGATGTTCCAGCTACCTTCAATCTACTCCTTGGACAGTCGTGGCTGCACCAAGTGAGAGTTGTCTGTTCCACTTTACACCAGATGCTGAAGTACCCCCATGGGAAGAGGGTAGCAATTGTTTTTGGGAACTCTTCCATACATCCACCGCCGAAGGTCTCTACACTGGTTTTGGAAATTGAACACGGCATGGAGGATGTCTTTTTGTCGAGATTCACCTTGGCTGAGGTTCGGGCAGTACAGGATATGCTGGCTGTTGATGAGGGACTGTATGTCAGTGTGCAATCTATTTTCCTTATGAACAAGCTTCAACACATGCTCGGAATAGGATTGGGACGGAGTGGCCAGAAGGGCGTCGCTACATTGGCTGAAGTGCCACACAACCCTTATACCTTTGGTTTAGGTTACATGCCTACTAGAGAGGATTGGGCAAGGAAAGGAAGGGAAATGACAGGAAGAGCCAAGGCTAAGCAAGCCGGGAAGCACTACGAGCTGGTATACAGACCTATCCAAGGAACCCTGAACAGACGCTTTGTCCGGGAGGGAGAAGATTTCCCATTTTGCGGCTTTCCGAAGCCATGGCTGAATTCAGAGAAGCGGCGTTTGCCCGGCTTCGAGATCTTTTTTGACCTTCAGTTGCCAGGGGATGAAGTTGCGGAAGAGTAGACTGACCCACCAGCTGAGGCTGAGCAGTGCAAAGAGGATGAGTCCGAGGGCACAGAACTTGAGATAGGAGCAACGCTGGCTTATATCCTCTCAGATCCTCAGATCATACCGGAGTGCATGGGGGATGATTTCTCTGTTTCCATGATTGGGGATCAAACGGCTGTGGGCCCTTCTTTCGGCATTCTGGATGCGTCCATCGCACCCTTCCTCATTTGGCAGTACGAGGAGGGCTTTTTGTCAAGTAGTTCAGGGTCAAGTAGCGAACCAGAATCTGATTCCACAGAGTCTGTGGAGTCAGAATCAGATTCTAGTTCGTCTAAGTCAGAGTCTGGTATTCCTAGGGTTGATAACCCGGATGCCGTTGTCTTGTCCAGGTTGTCTTTTTCATTTTCTTTTGAGTCGGTTGTAACCGAAGAATCAAACGAACTGGAAGTTATTAATGAGAATAGTACCGCTGTGGCTTTTGAGTACTTTTCTATGCCTTTAGTTTATTGCATTAATCAGGACTTTCAAAACTTTGATGAAAATGACGAGGAAGAAATTCCTCAAGTTTTGAAACATTTGATTGATCGAGAGCAGGAGAGGTTTGTAAAACCTTTGGTTGATGAAATCACCTTAATTAACGTTGGTACTGAGAAGGATCCACGTCTAGTCCAGATTAGGTCCACATTGTCTTTGGGTCTACGTTGTCTTCGAAGGATCCGCGTCTGGTCCAGATCAGGTCCACGTTGTCTTAGTCGCTTTATTAAAAGATTTCAAAGATGTTTTCGTGTGGTCCTATGATGACATGCCTGGAATCAATCCTGAGATTGTACAGCACCGAATCCCTCTTGATCTAGAGGCCTGACCTGTTAAGTAGAAGCACCAAAGGATCTGCTCGGATTGGGCTCTGAACATCAAAGAAGAGGTCACTAAGCAGATTGATGCAGGGTTCCTGTTAGTATCTGAGTATCCAACTTGGTTGGCCAATATAGTTTCGGTGCCAAAGAAGGATGGCAGAATTCGGGTATGTGTGGACTTCAGAGATCTGAACAAAGCCAATCTGAAGGACGACTTTCCTCTGCCGCATATCGACGAATTGGTGGACTTCACTACTGGGCATGCGCTGCTCTCGTTTATGGATAGGTTTTCAGGCTACAACCAGATTTTGATGGCACCCGAAGATAGGGAGAAAACTGCCTTCACTACCTCGTGGGGAACTTACTGCTATAGGGTGATGCCGTTCGGTTTGAAGAATGCTGGGGCTACTTATCAATGGGCTGCAACCATGATCTTACACGATATGATCCACAAAGAGGTCGAGGTGTATGTGGACGACATGATTGTCAAGTCCAAGGAAAGAGAAGGCCACTACACCGCCTTGAAGAAATTTTTCCAACGAATCAGAGAGTATCAGTTGCGACTGAATCCTCAGAAATGTACTTTTGGTGTTACAGCAAGGAAAATGCTGGGGTTCTTGATCACACAAAGGGGCATCGAGGTCGATCCCTCCAAAATCAAGGCCATCTTAGAAATACCATCACCAAGGACTGAAAAGGAGGTGCGAGGCTTTCTGGGTAAAGTGCAATTCATAAGACGGTTTCTTGCAAAATTAACCTTGACTTGTGAACCACTGTTTGGTCTCCTGAAGAAAGGAAAGAAATTCCAATGGGATGACCGGTGCCAAGTTGCTTTTGAACAGATCAAACAGTATCTACAGAACCCACCTGTGTTGTCACCGCCAAAGCCGGGAAAACCATTGATTCTGTACCTATCAGTAACCGACACGACAATGGGCTGCATGCTTGCGCAGGAATCTGAGGATAAAGTGGAGAAGGCTATCTACTACCTGAGCAAGAAAATTCTGGAATATGAGACTCGTTACACTCCGCTTGAGAAGGCTTGTTTGGCCTTGGTATGGGCTACCAGGAAGTTGAGGCACTACCTGTTAGCTCACTCCGTAATACTGGTTTCGAGATTAGATCCTATCAAATATCTCTTCGAGAAACCAGCGCTTACGAGTAGGCTAGTTCATTGGTTGCTTCTTCTCTCCGAATTTGATTTGAAGTACATGACGCGTAAGTCTGTGAAAAGGAGAGTGGTAGATAGTTCTTAGCCGATCACCCAGTAGAGGGAGATGAAGTAGTAGAATATATATTCCCGGATGAGGCCATTTTGCAGCTTGAAGAAGAAGTTTGGACTATGTACTTTGACAGAGCGTCTAACCAGTACGGGTATGGGATAAGGGTGTTGCTGATAGCACCCGACAATTCCCATATACCTTTAGCTTTCAAACTCCGGTTTAAAGTATTGAACAATGACGCAGAGTATGAGGCATGTATCGCTAGCTTAGAAGCCGCCCTGGAACTAGGGGCAAAAAGGTTGGACGTCATTGGGGACTCGAACCTGGTTGTGTCTCAAGCAAAAGGAGACTGGAAGGTTAAGGGGGAAAGGATGAAAATTTATCACCAAACTCTAGACGTTCTAATTCCCAGGTTTGAGAAGTTAACCTTCACCCATCTGTTGAGAGAGAGCAACAGGTTCGCAGACGCTTTATGATAGACATCTCTTTGGAAGTCCGGATGCGTCCAATCATCATTGAACAGCGGTATGTGCCGGCTTACAAGCTGATTGCCACCATAGATAAAGTACAAGATCAAAATCCTTGGTACCATGATATCTGGAACTTCTTGGAAAATGAGGCTTATCCACCAGGGGAAAATGCCAAATATAAGAGGGCAATATAAAGAATGGTTGCTCAGTTCATCATCTGCGCGGGTAAACTGTACAAACGGGGTCATCTTGGGATGCATAAACTGTGTGTTGATGCTGAAGAATCTAAGTGCCTAATGGAGGCCATCCATGGAGGAGAGTGTGGAGCGCACATGAGCGGGGTGATGCTAGCCTGGAAAATTCTCAAGCAGGGTTACTACTAGTCAACCATGGAGGAGGATTTTATTGGTTTTGTTCGGCAATGCCAAATGCCAGATCCATGCAAACCGCATGAACTTTCCGCCATCGAAGCTGTACAACATGACTTCGCCATGGCCATTTTTAGTCTGGGGGATTGACGTTATTGGGGCAGTTACTCCGAAGGGGTCGAACGGGCATGAGTATATCTTGGTAGCAATAGACTACTTTACAAAGTGGGTCGAGGCCCAATCCTTTGCAGTGCTGAAGGCATTGCACGTAGCTAAGTTCATCAGAAACAACATCATCTATCGCTATGGGGTCCCGAATGAGATTATTTCAGACAATGGTTCGCACTTCAAGAAGGAGGTGATCGACTTGTTGGAGAAGTACAACGTGGCTTTTCATAAGTTATCCACATATCGACCGCAAACGAACGGAGCTGTTGAGGCCGCCAACAAGAACATCAAGCACATTTTGCAGAAGATGGTGGAAACCTACAGGGACTGACCAGATAAGCTGCCATTTGCTCTTTGGGGCTACCGAACATCAATTCGAACTTCTACTGGGGCAACTCTGTATTCCTTGGTTTATAGGATGGAGGCTGTTCTGCCAATCGAAGTTGAGGGTCCGTCATTGCGGGTAATGGCTGAGTGCCAGATAGCTGAGGCAGATTGGTAGCAAAGCAGGTCTGAGGAACTCATGCTCTTTGACGAAAGAAGGCTGAAAGCACTGTATCACGTCCAAGGTTACCAACACAGAATCACCTGGGCTTTCAACAAGAAGGTTAAGTCCAGGAATCTGAGAGAAGGGGATTTGGTGCTCAAAGACAACCGAGCTCCTATTCACGACCCTAGGGGTAAGTTCAGACCTAATTGGACTGGTCCTTACATCATCAAGTCAATTTGGTCTGGTGGAGCTGTTGTTCTTATGGACCTAGATGGCCTAGGGTTCTCCCAGTCGATCAACACGGACAAGTTGAAGAAATACTATCCCTGAGTGGCTCGCTAGGCCGAAAACCCGAAAGGGCAGGCAAAAGTTAGAGCACAGAAAATTTGAAATAAGAAAAATTGAGCTCGCAAGGTTGAAAACCTAGAAAGGGCGGCCTTGGCAAAAGTTAGAGCGCAAAAGGAGAGTGTTAAAACCCGAGTGAACCTAAACTGAACTACGTAAGGCTTGATTCCCATCTTTAGGATACGTAGGCAACTTCATTCTGAAGTCCAGCCATAAACACTTCCAAATCAACTTTGTCCATGTGATTGTTTTGGTCATCTTTGTCTTTTCTTGCATTCAAGAGTTCGGTTGTGATATGCAGTGCAGTGTTATTCAGACAAGGGGCAACTTTCCAGTTATTAGATCCGGGGTTGTACATCTCAAGGATAAATTCCGGGCGTGTCCAGTTGTGATCCATATCGAAAATGGTTTTGAAAAGTTTTAATAAAAGTTGATTTTGCTCAAATTAATTTTTTTATAACTTAGACCATTTTTGGACCAAACGGAAAATTTTCAGTACCCACAACCTTTAATTTCATTGATTTCAATACAGAGTTCTCCGAGTCTTGATACAAATTGAAGTTGCTTTTTTTTTATTACATTCAAAAAAGAAAACTTGAAAGTACAGATTAAAGCAATAAACTTGGGGCATAGTCAGGTGTTCCTGCGTCCCCTCCCAGAGCTTGTGGAAGCTTCTGATGCCAAAGTGGGCCCAGTTTGTGCCTCATCTTCAAGCCAAGCTATGTATTCACCAATTAAGTTTCCCGTTGAGTTAAATGTTTTAAATTAAAGTTAGAACAACTTAACAAGGTAGTAGTATCCACATAAGCATGAACATCATCAATTGAATGAGATAAGGAACATAATCATAACACATGGAATATCATACTAAGACATGATCACGTACTAATAGGCATATTCATGAACACAAGAGCATAAAACACCCATGCAGAACTAAATTTCCAGATTCAATACCATTTAAAGATTAAAATCAAAAGGGATATTTCAGATATTTCCCGAACCTAGTCTTCCTACAGTTCATAGAGAATTTAATCTAGTTTTCAGAACATGTTTTGGAAATGTGACAACTTTTCTAGATTTTTAGTTATTTAAGAAATGTTTCAGCGCTGTCCAGATTTGTCGACTGTTACGAAAATTAGAGTTTCTCACAAATCGCTCACTCATTTTCAATGAAACCAATTTTAGTTGAAAGCTAACTCCTTAAGAAATATTTTGACATAAAATGGAGGTCCAGAAGATTTTTATAAATTTTTCTAGAAATTTCGAAAGTTGGATGAAAAATAGATTTTTCTGGCACAGCTCTTGAAAATAGAAATTTGGTGAGAAAAGAGGTCAACTAGGGGAAATTTTCCACTTATCTTGTGATAAAAACTTGCTAAATAATATGTATTAAACTCAAAAATTTAAGGTGAAGGTGTGCGTTTGGAAATTTTGACAGTTTGATATGGAAAAATGTAGTCTTATATCGATTAAAAGAAATACAAGAAGGGTAGAATCAAGGCTCAACTCCTTTCATTTTTAACACAAGAATACCATCAGAACATATCTGAAATGAATGTTTAAAACTTCTAAGAGCATATATTTGAAAAAGGAAAAAAAAAGAGAGAGTTGTGTTGTGGCTTACTTGATTCCCTAGTGAAATGTTGCACAATTTCTTCTCTTTTCCTCTCCTCTACTACCAAAGTTCACTCTCTTCCTCTTCTTTCTTTCTCTCAACTGAATGTGTAGGTGTGTGAGTGTATGAGATGTGTAACATGTGGAGGGTGGTGGTGTTTTTATAATAAAATTGGTGTAAAAGGTCCAAAATACCCATTGGTTGGAATGGAATGGAATTGAGATGTATTTAGTTGGAATGTAATGGAATGAAGGATCATTAGGGAGCCTAATCATGTATTAAGGCATGATCTAGTTAGGTTTAGGGCTAATTTAAATACCTTCTAGTTAGAAGTACACACATATATCGCAAATCTTTATAGGTACCAAAGTCATTATTGCTCCAAGATTTCAAGGGATTTGTTTGTACTAAAGTACAATGATTATAGCGTAGGAGGTATGATGGCTAGCCATGTGATGGTGAATTGATGGACTTGTTATATATATATATATATTTTGTGTACAAATCTTGGAAATTATAAAATATAATGTTAAAAAAAGATTTTAGGGTACAAGTGTATATATAAAAATATAATGGTACTTGTTTGGGGTCAATTTGTGATTTATTAAAAATGTGAGGGCTTCGGCTCAATTAAAGCATCTATTTCAAGTGTAGAGTTAATAAATTAGTGTTAGGAAAAATAATTCAGTTTGTATTATCTTGCTTTGAATTTAAAGGTAAATAATCGAATGAAGACTGTGAAAACCGGAAGTTAAGGTTTAGAGCGATTAATCTAAAATTTGAGAGTTAAATAATTAATACTAGAGTGTTAGAAATGATTTTTAAGCTTCCAAGGTCGATTAGGGTTTGTATGGGTTCGTCCGTGATGCGTTTTCAATTCTAGGGTTTAATTTGTGAACAATCAATGAATTAAGGGCTTTATTATAATAACTCAGAATTTAGGGACCTAATAAGGTTTACAAAAGTTAGGGGTCTCACAGTTGCATTTGGGCTTTGTATTGCATGCTTGTAGGGTAATTATCCTCATAAGTTTGGTGTTTTAAGCATTAGACATCATCTGATTTGAGTGGATAGCATTTATTTATAATCTTTCCATACTTGTGATCACTTTTAATCACCTCTACAACCTCCCTCTTTTTTTGGCTTTTGCTTTGCTTTAAGAGTCGTTTCAAACCTATCGTTCTTTTAAGCTTGAGATTGAGGTTATCATGCTTAATGGTTTAATCCCTTTTAGGGGTTCATTATCAACGGCACGACATCTCTCTCATGCCTTAAGCCAACTCTTGGTTTGGTGCTTCTCTCCATTAGAGGACTTAACCTCACTTTTGGACTCAATTGATTAAAGAATTGATGGTAATCTAAAATGGAGTAATAAAATTGAGGCTAAAACAAATGTGCAAGATAACAACTTGGTGGGGTTCAATCGGACATTAATTGAACTTTTGCGTCTTGAGTTGCTTCATACTCATTAGTGATGTAAACGGCTCAAGATTCATTGTCAACTATTTCCCTTGATCATTCGTGATAGGGAGGTGGTTTTGAGAGTATTGTTTTGTTGCATTCATTGAACTTGCACTCTTTGGTTCATAATCCATTGATGGTTTATGAATCAAGTTTTGTTACTCCTTTAAGCTGTTTGATGATAAGGAGGGGTGAGTTGTGCAAACAACCCTTGAGAATACCCTGTGCTCGATCTGTTTGCTCTCTATTGCAGCAGGAAGAACCAGGTAGCAGTGGCCGGCAGGCCACCACTTTTGGCCGGCCGGCCACCTTTGCAAAATGCAGTAGTGCCCTTTTGGAAGTAAAACAGAGCTGGTTTGAGATGAAAAGCACTGCCAGTGTGCTAACTGTGCAACAGAGGCTTTCCGACAGCAAAACGGTGCCTTTTTCGGGTGGAAATCCGCGCATGCATAGGCTCTCTTCGCTTTCCAGGGCTGTTTAGTCTAAACATTTTGTACAGTGTTATAATTAAATTAGTTAATTCTAATTAGCCTTAGTTGGTTTTGTGATAGCTAAATTTGTACTTTAGTGTAACTAGTTTAGCTAGATTAGTTCCGTAGTTGGTTTTGTAATAGCTAGCAAATTAATTTATTCAGTTTGTAATAATTAGTTAATTTGTCATTGTAATAGCTAGTTAATTAGCTTAGTTAGATTATTCCATTTCGGACCCTCTTGTGCGAGGGCAAGCAAACTTGTAATAATGTGTATGTTTTCCATCCCCACGTCTTTCTCCCTTTTACTTACTAGCTTATGTTGGTTAGTTTAGGGCATCATGTTTTGATTAGCATCTCTCATGCCTTGCATCCATTTGTCTTGCATGCATTGGGCTCGGTTCATTATTCTAACTAGCATTGTTAGTTGAACACTTCTTAGAATACGTGCTTAGACCGCATACTATCAAATTGATTCATATGTCATGATTAATAGCCGAGCCTATTAGTTGCATATCGCATGTGTTGCATTAGTCATATTGCATTAGGTAGGAACATGCATGTTTTCTAACTCTTTCATTTCTTTTGGCTCGCCTCGGAGTACTAGGTAAGCATTTTTTTACTTTAGCATATCGCACGTGTGTGATTGTTGCCATGTCTAGCATGCTTGCCATGAGGCTAAATGCTTAATTGATAAACCGCTTGAACGCTTGTGGATGAAGGCTAATTGCTTAGCATTCATGCAGTTAATCATATAAGCATATAGCCTCATGGCAAGCATGCTAAACATGGCAACACTCACACTCACGCAAATATGCTAAAGCGTAAAACTTACAGTGTACTCTGAGCCAAAATAAAAAGCTAGTTAGAAAACAATGCATGATCCTAACTATACAAGATGCCTAATGCAACACATGCAATAATGCAACTAATAGGCTCGGCTACCTAAGATGGCATATGAATGCAACAATTTGATACACGTATTCAAATAAGTATTGAAATACAATACAGTTTGAATGATGCGCCGAGCTCGGTACATGCAAGACAAATGAATGATGCAAACATGCAAGCATAAGGTATGCTAATCAAAACGTGCCCTAATCTAACCAACGAAAGCGGTTAAGTAAAAGGGAGAAAGAAGTGGGGTTGGAAGACATGCACACACACACGCACACTTATTACAACATTGCGCCCTCGCGAAGGAGGGTTCGAATGAATAAGCTAAGCTAATCTAAGCTAAGCTAATTATTACAAATCAACTAATTAACTATTCTAGCTAATTAATTACAACACAATTGAATAACTAGCTATTTTAAGCTAATTAAAATATTACAACATAGATTTAAACTAATTAATTACAACACATGTAATAATCAACTACAACTAGCTAATAAAGCAATAAAATGGTCTCGCGGGTGAAGGAGGCATGCATGGTCGGTTGCTTCTTCCCGAAAATCCATCGCCTTGCCGTCAGTTGTCTCTGTTTGCACTCGCCTCTGTTTTCTGAGTATCGAACCAACTTCCAGACTGCCATAGCTCCAAAACAGGAAGACTTTTGCACAAAAACTCACTGATGGCCGGTCGGCCACAAAAGGTGGCTGTCGACCACAAACACTGGTCGGTCGGCTAGTTTATTGGCCGGTCGGCCATCCCCAGTGGTCGGTCGGCCATCTTTTTCTCCAAAGTTCTGTTTTGCTGCAACAGAGAACAACAGAGTCAAGACAATGTATTTGCAAGGAAATGTATGTACTGCCACTCTCCTCGTCATGTCTCAAGCTCAAAGGAGTGTGGCACTTGGCTCTCAAGCCACCAACCAACCATCTCAATGCATGATAGCCCAAAAACCAAGCTTGTACAAGCTTAGTGAATGCACAAACAATACATAAAGAGCCTCCACCCTATCATGCATGATCAAGGGAGTTGGTGACCAAGAAATGTGACATGTTTCATCACTTTGAGTATGAAACGTCCCACATTTCTTGTGTTTGGATTAACGTCCGATCCAAACACATGCAATGCAACACACATGTTTATCTTGCATAAGTTTTACTTGGCTCAATTCTTGTTTGCACATTTTAGCTTACCAATTAGTCCTTTAACCGGTTAAGTCCAATGTGAAAAGTCCTCTAATTGGAGAGATGGCCTAAGCCACAAGTGCCTTGAGCATGAAAGATGTCTCATGCTGTTGGTTAGTAGAAACCCTCAAGGGAGGATTAAAACCATTGGACATGAGGACCTCAAATTTATACTCAAGCCAACAAGGGGCTCAAGAGCACTTCCAAAGCGAATGAAAGATTAAAACCACGGAGTGCAATGACACATATTTCAGCACTGAAATAACATGCTAAATGACTAAAAATCATGCAAACAACCCATGTTACAGCACAAGCCTTAAAGGGCCAAACCAACTTAGAATAGAGTTAAAGCATGGAAAAACAAAGGCTAAATCATGCTGAGATTGAAGCTCAAAAGGGAAGAAAATCAGGCTCACAAATTGGCTCACAAGCAAGGCATAAAGCACAACTCTCAAAAGCAATGAAAGAGTGAAATATGTGAGAGTGTGACAGAGATATATGCACTAAAATCACATGCTAAATGATGCTATATCATGCAACCATCACAAGCAAAGCATGATAGAGGGCTTGAAACACAAAGCTAGTGAAGCCATTACACCATAGCTATACAAAGCATGAGCCATATGATCAAAGCCACTCAAAACAGAGGTAAACCATGGAAAATCTGTAGCCAAAACATGCTGAGATGGAGTTAACACAAGCTAGAATGACAGGCTAACTCATTAGGCATGTAAGGCTAGTGAGCAAGATTACACTACAAGTGTAAGAAGCAAGCAAGAGGTTCTCCAACCAGCCAAAAATAGAGTTATAACATGTTAAAATAAGGCCAAAAACATGCTGAGATCAAGCCATGAGATGGTAGAAGAACATGCTCACAAGTTGAGCCATCACTACTTGCAAAGAAAACACAAGAAGGGGAGGCCACCCCCTCCTATTTTGGACCTCAAAACCAAGTTTCTACCACTGAAATTCCCCTAGAATTTAGTGGTTAAAAGGCCAAAAAAGAATTGTTTTAAAGGCTTTAAAAGATGGCACAAAGCTTAGCAAATAAGCAACAAAAGAGGGTGGACCACCCCAAACTCCAAAAGGGCCTCAAACTACCATTTTTAACACTTAAAAGTAGAGGTTTTTGTAGTTGACAACTTGGCCAAAAACAGCATGTAAAGGTGGCCAAACCAAGTAACTAAGTAAAGCTTTAAAGAGGGTAGAGCCTTACCTTTGAAGCACAGCACCAAAGAAGCAACTTCTGAGCCAAACCAACCTTCAACAGCCCAAATAAGACCTTCAAGCACTTCAGCAACAAGGTAGTCTAATTTGGTTAAGGGGTTGTGTGCAAATATGAAGAGAAAGCTCACTTTCAAGCCTAAAATGAGGAGAGAGAGAGAGAGAGAGAGAGAGAGAGAGAGAGTTCTAAAGAGAGAGACTGATTTTTTGCTTACAAAAATTTTGAAGCCTCTAAAAGGGGGATGGACCTCCCCTTATATAGGAAAACAAGCCTAAAGCTTGTTTCCATCCCTCCATACACGTGTATGAAGGATGGCTTCAGTGACCAACAACTGGCACAGCTGGCACACAAAATATCTGAAAAAGGAGAAAAATGGCCGTCGGCCATCAATTAGGTCGACCGACCATCAGTGTATCTGACCGGCCACCACTGATGGCCGATGGGAATAAACCCTGGCCGATGGATTGCAGGGATGGCCGGCAGGCCACCCTCTCCTTCAGAAGCAAAGAAGCAAGCATTTGATCCACAACCAAGCACAAAACAAACAAGTTTCAAAGGCTCAAAGGGAAGACACGTGTAGACGCGCCCTTAGGCCTCACTACAGTTCGGACTCAATTTGTCACGGTTCTTAACCTGATCTCACAATGTGCAATGTGAGATTAATAAATCACCAAAGAGTCCAAATCCGGCAAATCATTTTTGAAAACAGATTTTTTTGAAAGAAGTGCCAAAAATGGACTGCTTTGCCAGATACAGAGTTGCCATCTAAATATTTTATTTTGGGAAATTTAGGAAACCCTGACTCGTTGCCTAAGGCCAGGTGTCCGTCATCACCAAAGTTGCCTCGGCTCGGGAACTTGGGTACGATTGGGGAAGGTCACTTCGTGAGCACCCCCGCTCGCCCGATCAAAGATCGGCCTCTACTAACCATGATATCTTGTTTTGAAAACATTATGCATTCTTATTCCGATTATTAGCCTAGAATTACTATGTTATGTGCACAGTAAATAAGTATAGATCAAATCGCCTAAATTGGAACAAAACATTGCATGTTTGTTTTGAAAATGGTTTGCTACTTGTAAGTAGGCTAAAATGCAGGTTTTGCCAACCTTGAGTGGGCTTTAGAAAAGATGGTTTTGCCACTATCTAGTGGGCTTAAAACTCACAGTTTTAATGTATTATTCCAATTCAGGTAATTCAACCTCCATCCACAGGCATTCAAACAGTTATATCACATAAGCAAATAGCCTTGTGGTAAGCATGCTGTCATGGCAACACTCACACGCATGCAAGGATGCTAAAGCATGAGAACTTACCGAGTACTCCGAGCCAAAACAGAAACTAGTTAGTAATCATATGCATGATCCTAGTTCAAGTTAAGATGGCTAATGCAACACATGCAAAATGCAACTAAGATAGGCTCGGCTAATCTACAATGACATGTGAAATGCTACAACTAACACGTATTCAATTTGGAATTGAAATACAAATGCAGTTAGAATGATGCGCCGAGCCCGGTGCATGCAAAACGAATGAATGGATGCAAACATGCTATCATACTGTATGCTAATTGAAACATGCTCTAGACTAACCATCGAAAGCTAGTAAATAAAAGGGAAGAAAGACGTGGGGTTGGAAGACATACATACACCCACGCACACTTATTACACAATTGCCCTCGCTCGGAGGGTCCAAATAATAATACAAACCGAATAAATAATTAACTATCCTAGCTAATTAAATATTACAAAACCTTAATTAATTAAACAAATTAACTAAGCTATGGAAAGCAGTAAAAGGGCCTCGGGAAGAGGGGTGCATGCATGCTCGGATTGGCTTCGCCCGGAAATCCCTTGCCATGACACATGTTGCCTCTGTTTGCACTACCCTGCTCCTCTGAAAATTATGCAAGTTTCCAGAACCCTTCTAATCCACCTCATGGATGTTGTGAGAGGCCATCGGCCAAGAAGGGTGGCCATCGACCACTGGAAAATGGTCATCGACCAGTTGTGAGGCTATCGGCTAAGTATGAATGGCCGGCCGGCACTGAATGTGGTCGGTCAGCCATGTCTTCCTGCAGAATCCTATTTTGACAGCAGCAGAGGACAGACAAGGCATGGCAATGCATTTTCAAAGCAATGTTTGCACCACCACCCTCCTTATCATGTTCATAACTCAAAGGAGGACGGTCCTTGGTACTCGGGCCACCAATCACGCATTTTGATGCATGATGGCCAAAGGTACCGAGCTTGCAATTTCAATATCAAATGAAGATGCACAAAAACACATAAGGAGGTCCCAACCTCTATCATGCTTGATCAAGAGGCAAGGAATGCACACACAAAGCTATGCGACCTAAGTATGCAAGCAAGATGCAATATGACTAGTATGCGACAAGCATGTAAGTATGATGCAAAGTAAGCAACTTTGAACAACATGGTAAATGGACTTAAACTAAAGATGGAGGCCTCAGCCTTGCCCAAAATTAGTGGCCATACACAATTGAAATTAGACAAGAACGCTCATGCAAACATGCCCAATGCAAGGGACCGAACCTAAGGCATCAAATGCCACTCTACCAAAGCATGGCAAGGGATGAGACATGACATACAATGACACGAATTCCAGCTCCAAAACATGATACACAATGGTCCTGAATCATACAAACATGCTACACAATGCAAGCTAGGAGGCCCGGGTACCGAAACTAGTGAAGTGCGTTACACTAGAGGTACCTAAAGCAATGCACAAAGGGCAAAACCAACCCTAAACAGACCCTAGGCAGGTCTGAAACAGTGGGAAATTGGCCTAAAATGATGACTCGGGATGCAACGAAATGGAGCTCATTCAATGGTCGGTAAATGGGGCATACAAGCCCGACTCTCAAACGCATTTAAAGAGATGAAAACATGGCAACATGGCATTCAAACAAGCTCTGAAATATGATGAATAATAGGCCCAAAACATGGACACACCTCAGTATATGCATGGAATGGATCTCAAAACTCAAAGCTAAGCATGGACCTTGAACTACAAGCATGCAAAACTAACATCATTCAACCATAAGACCCAAAAACAAAGCTAGGGCAGTCCAAAATAAGCACATTATCAGTTTAAGGCATGGCCAAAATATGCTAGAATCAATGGCCTATAAAGCATGCAAGGAAAGCTAGTGAACCATGAGTTGTTCTACAACTATATGAAGCATATGAGGGCTCACCCAACCAGCCAAAAACAGAAGGATTTCATGCCAAAATATGCCCAAATAACCACTGAAACTCAGTCAACACATGCAAGAATGATGAGCCCCTTTGGAAAGCCATGCAAGGGGTTGCTCTACACATATATGATAGACAAACAAAAGGGCAAAACCATCTCTGGAAAGAAGTTATGATAGCCCTAAAACCCACCAAATAGGCCCTAAAATTGGTCTAGGAAGCATGCAATGAAATGTCCCTCTGAAAGGCCTTGAATAGGATTGTTCTACACATGCATCATAGACATAAAATATGGCCAAAAGGGCTCTGGATAGAGTCAAGGCAGACCTTGAAACCCACAAAATAGGGCCTGAAATGTGACTTCACAATATGCAAAATGGAGCTCCTTTGGAAGGCCAACAATGCTAGTAAGGAGAATGAGGGGTGAGAGGGTCACCCCTCTATGATTTTGAAGCTCAAAGACACATCTAAGCCACTGAAAATCCGCTGGATTTCAGTGGCTAAAAGGCCAAATCAAGGCCAATGCGAATGCTCTAATGCATAGCTCAAAACATGAGGAAATAAGGCATGAAAGGGGGTAGATGACCCCAAACAGAGAAGTAACCTTAAGTAAACATGTTTATAAGCTCAAAATGAAACTTTGTCTAGTTTATGACAAATCTCGAAAATACTCACAAGTAGGACTAAGATATGATGCAAAATAAGCCTACAAAGAGGGATAAAGCATACAAGGATGTAGGAGACCTCAAATAGAAAAGTGTCCTTAATCAATATTCAAGAGGAGCTCAAAATATGACACTTTTTAGTTTATAACAAAGTCCAGAAATACTTTCAAGTAAGGCTAATCAATAGAGCAAAAGAATGCACGTTTAAGGGAAATAGGTGCTTACCCTTGAAGAGCAACAAAGCTGGAGCTTTTAGACCAAGTTGGTGAACCTTCAACCCTTGCAAATCAGTCCCAAAGTGCTGGAATGGATGGTGGAGGTGTGGTGCTAAGGGTTGTAGTGCAAATGGTCCAAGAAAACTAGGGTTTGGAGGCTCAAGTGTAGAGATATAGAGAGAGTTGTAAGCCTCTGGAATTTTCAGAACCATGGCAAAGGAGAGGGGAGCCTTCCTTTATAGAGCCAAGAGACTAAAGCTTCTCTTAGAAGCTTCAAACCAAGAGCAAAGATCCTCCATACACGTGTATGGAGGATCCAGTCTGTGCCCTCCAACTGGCACAGCTGGCATCCACTCAATCTGTAGAATACACCGGAAGGTCGTCGGCTAGCAAAATTGGTCGGCCGGCTACTTTAACTGGTCGGTCGGCCATCTATTTGGTCGGTCGGCCATCTGTTCTGGTCGTTCGGCCATCTATTTGGTCGGTCGGCCATCTGTTCTGGTCGGTCGGCAGGAAAAATCTGCTCTGCAGGTCCAACTTCAAACGGGCATAACTTATTCATATGAACTCCTTTTCAGGTCATTCTTGTGTCAAAATTGAAGCCCCGGAAGTAAGCTTTCTAATGGTACCAACCTTGCATCAAAATTCCAACTGTGAAAAAAGTTATTCTTGTTTTGGTGAAGGCTGCTCAGTTTCGGTCCAACCGGGATGATGCCCAACTTTAACCAATCATATCTCCGCCCTCCGGACTCGGATTTAAGAGATTCTTGAATGAAAAATGAAGCCCCGGAAGTCTTATTTCCAACGGTGGTGGCCTCATAGCTTAACTCCAAGTGTATAGACAGATAAGCTTGATTTAGCAAGGACTGCTCGTCCATCTCTTAGTGATTCTTGCCTATCTTCTTCTCCAACTTGGTTTCTTCTCTCTTCCCCTCCTTTCTTCAACTTCAAACTCCTGAGCAAGGTGTTTTGAAAGATTTTTCAAAGATTTCATCTCTCTTTCATTCATTTCCACTTTGTCCTTGCTCAGTTTACCGAAAAGCGCAACGTTTGACAAAATGCGAGCCTCGGAACATCGCAAAAATTTTATTTCAAAAATGTTTTGAAAGAGAGGGTTTTAAGGTCTAAAAACCATTCAAAATAGCTTTGGTCCAAAATGGGGTGTGAAGTTGAGATTTGTCTCTCTCCTTGCCGAAGAAATTGAACCTTTGCCCTGCACACCTTTTACCATCAAGTAAATCATCAGTAACGCCCAAGTCTTAAGGGCGGTCAAAAATGGGGTGTCTACAACACTCCGCCAAGAACTTCGGGTGTTCAAAACAAACACAAACATGGATAATCATCGAGTGTTCAAGCGATGACATCCAAGTCTTGAGGACGGTCAAAAATGGGGTGTCTACAATTGCCCCTCTTTGATAGAACTCGGAAGTCATGAAATGATGGGAGTGAATGTTAAAGCCCAGAGACGACCCACTTTTGACAAGGCCGAAGACTTAGACAGAGAAGCAAGGTAACATAACACAGATACGCCCGCAGGCTGGAGCAAAATGCAAATGACACACACAATGCAAGAGCATAACTTATGATCATGAAAAGTAGGCTATAATGAAGCATTTAAATGCAAGTAATATGCAAAGAGAATATAACAATTTAAGCACACCAACAAGTACAACAATCTCACTCATGAGAAGAGGTAAGCAAATAAACACGCCACGCATGAGAATCATAAGCTGAACAGCATTTCACACAGAAAAGATGTAAGAAAATTATGCAATCTTAACTACGCCTCGCGTAGAAGAGGTAAAGAGCAACAACCGTCGAGCACACCTGAAATGGCAAACAAGTTCCCGACGCATGGCACATGTGAGGAAAGAAGTGGAGTGAACCTAAGGACACACCCTAAGGTTCCGAGCCACAAAGAACAATAACAATAGATGAAGCACATTCAACCATTATGCAATCAAAGCAAAAGAGCGGAGAAGGGAGCGGTGCGAACATCGGAGGGTGGTATAAACATCAGAACACGTTCCAATGTTTCTAACCAAAGCAAGGTATAAGCGTTAGGCACACGATCCAAAGGCTTCTAACCGAAGCAAGAAGGTATTAGCATCGGGCACACGGTCCAAACGCTTCTAACTGAAGCAAGGAGGTATTAGCGTCGGGCACACGATCCAAACACTTCTAACCGAAGCAAGGTATAAGCGTCGGGCACACAATCCAAACGCTTCTAACTGAAGCAAGAAGGTATTACTGTCGGGCACACGGTCCAAACGCTTCTAACCGAAGCAAGGTATAAGCGTTGGGCACACAGTCCAAACACTTCTAACCGAAGCAAGGAGGTATTAGCGTTGGGCACACGGTCCAAACGCTTCTAACTGAAGCAAGGAGGTATTAGCGTCGGGCACACGATCCAAATGCTTCTAACCAAAGCAAGGTATAAGCGTCGGGCACACAATCCAAACGCTTCTAACCGAAGGGTGGTATAAGTGTCGGGCACACAACCCAAACGCTTCTAACCGAAGCAAGGAGGTATAAGCGTCGGGCACACAGTCCAAACGCTTCTAATCGAAGCAAGGAGGTATAAGCGTCGGGCACACAGTCCAAACGCATCTAACCAAAGCAAGGTATAAGCGTCGGGCAAACAGTCCAAATGCTTCTAACCGAAGCAAGGAGGTATTAGCGTCGGGCACTTAGTCCAAACGCTTCTAACAGAAGCAAGGTATAAGCGTCGGGCACACTGTCCAAACACTTCTAACTGAAGCAAGGTGTAAGCATCGAGCACACAATCCAAATGCTTCTAACCGAAGGGTGGTATAAGTGTTGGGCACACAACCCAAACACTTCTAACCAAAGCAAGGTTGGTGTAAACCCTGGGCGTACTCGAACGTTTCTAACCAAAACAAGGAGTGGTGTAAACGTTGGGTGTACCCGAGTGTTTCTAACCAAAACAAGGAGTGGTGTAAACACCGGGCGTACCCGAGTGTTTCTAACCAAAACAAGGAGTTCTAAGGACAGGAATGAACTTACCTGGAGTTCCTCTGAATAAACCATACATACAATATCGTCTGGTTGCATCAACTTTGAATGAACCGTACATGCAACATCGTACCTGCACGACAAAGAAAATTTGACAAGTACAATGTAATAGGAATGCATGTTCAATGCAACATCAATAACCCTGATACGATGCTTAGAAAGGCATGTTTCATGCACATCATGCCAAGAACAAAACAGAAGCATAACATGGAGCGTATTCTAGGCAACATCGAATGCATATTCAATGCGACAAATAGAATGCAACAAGTAGAATGCAAGAGTATGCACAATGCAATACAACATGGCATGCATATTCTATGCAAACATGATGACGCATGTTTGATGCAACGATAAAGAAATGCACACTCAACACAGTTGTGAAAACTACATACCCTACGCAAGCATGGTAAACACTTGCAACATCGAGCAAAGCAAGACTAATGCATGCCTAGTCCATACGGGAGCAACAAATGTATGCTCCATGCAACACCACGATGTAGCTTCAATGCAAAACAAGAAGTGCATATTCAATGCAAGAGTGAAAAGGTGCATAATGATGCAAGCCTTGCATGTATGACAAAAATGCTATGCGGCAACACATTCAAAAGCGATTCAACGATCTTGCGAGATACGAAAGGATACGAAAAGGATACACTTCCTTCGTGTTGAGCGCCACATACTGAAAACACGGTTTGGAGCTTCCACAAAGGTCGTTTGAGCTTAAAAGTGCACTTTCTTAAGAGATGAGGGCATGAAACAATAGAAAAACACCCAACAAGAGTACCAGAGGCCCATCGGCCACTCATCGGCCACCAGTGGTGGCCGGTCGGCCACACGGGTGGCCGGTCAGCCACCAATGGCAGATTCAGGGTAAATTTGGCATTTCACCTCAACACTTTAAATATAGGGTTCCAAACCCTATATTTTCACTTCACCCTTGCCGAAAAACCCTCCTCTTGTGCTCTAGACCACTTTTCTCTCCCGATTCGAGCTTCAAACACGTTTTCGGAGATCCTGCAAACATCCGATTCGTAAAGCCCTCGTAGTTTTCAACATTTTGAACCGATTGAAAAGTACATTTGGTGCCTCCTTCTTGATTTTCACCATTCGGGGTTTGTTTCCCTCTTGATACCCTTGATTTTCGCGCCCTCTTCCGGACCTTACCCTTTTCTTCCATTTTTCACCCCTCGGAGTTGACTTTTTGTTGACTTTTGGCATTCCTGCCCATTTTTCGCATTCATGACCATTCTTCCATCCTTTCTTGAGATGGCGAACGACATACCACATGGCAGAGCTCCCCCGAGGATGGAGATGGATCCCGAGTTCGAACCCTTGTCGCTCAGCATCCGACCGTTTGATCCGACGACGTACCACCTTGAGGTACACATGTTGCCTCCTGACAACATCCGCCAGTTTTGAGGGTTTGCGCGAGGTGCACCGGAGGACCTCCTGCTACGTGAGCCGGAGTCACATTTATCCTACGGCACTTCCGAGGTATATATTTCTCTTTATTTTCTGCAACGTACATCAAATTTCTTACATAGCTCACACTGCTTTTCACATATTCATCCCAAACACACTTGCACACTGTATCTTCTACACTACCTTGAATTTGTTTGTCTTGAACATACCCTTGCACTATATCTCTTACACTTCTTTGCATCTGTTTGTCCCGCTTACAGGAGGATTCTCATGCTTTCCGTGGATACGGGACCACTTCCGCGAGGGGGTGGTATGTAGAGCTGCCCGACGCCGTACGCCACATTGTCGACGAGGCTGGCTTCGGCACATTTTGCATGGGCTCTCACGTCTCACTGTGAGTCGCCCCTTTCTAGGCGTTTTAGTGGAGAGGTGGTGGGATACCACCGATTCCTTCCACTTCTCTACAGCTAGGGAGATGACGATGACTCCCTTCGATTTCTCTATGCTTACCGGCATTGGAGTAGGGGATTATCCGATTCCTTACGACACCGACATGGGCGAGTGGGAGGCCACCCAGATCAACCTGCTAGGGACTCGCCCTCCCATCTCCTGATCTGGGATGGTACGCTACACATGGTTCACCAATTATTTCAGAGGGACGGTGCCGACGACCCGCGAGGAGGCTGAGTACACGCCCGGGGCTTCCTCATGTTTTTGCTTGGTACTACTCTGTTCGCTGATCGGGCGAACACCGTTGGGATCCACCTTCTGAGCGCACTAATGGACTTGCCTCGCGTCCGATTCTATGATTGGGGCGGCGCAGGCCTGGCCACACTATATGGATATATGAGCTCCTCTTCTCGCTGGAGCAGGCATCTACTAGGAGGCTACTGGAGGGCCTGGGAGGTACACCCTACCCTTCTACTTTACATTTCTTCTCTTCATTTTCTGTATACTGTATATTGCACATTGGACACTGCACCGCTCACACTGTATACTTTCTACACACACTATCTACTGCACTGCATGCCATCTGCTTTCTGCTTTACCTGAACACTGCACACACTGTTCACTGCACTACTTTACCTATATACTGCGTACACTCTATACTGCACTGCGCAGCGTTTACTTTCTGCTTTACATTCTCTGTACACATCACTGCTATATTCTCACTGTTGTCTTTCCACTCTCTGCAGTTATGGGTGTACGCCAATTTTCTAAGGCTCGCCCAAGAGCCAGAGGTAGAGATACCACCCATGGTCCCCTACTCACACAGATACGATGGGAGATGCGAGTACAGGCCCTGAGAGTCATTCTTATTCTTTCGTCGATACTTCGACACCGTGACCGCCGTAGAGATAACTCATACCTTACAGTCATTTCAGCTTTACTTCATACTGCATATACAAAGATACAATGGAAGCTAATAGTCTGTACATTCACTAACTGCAGATCACTTGGCAGCCGTGGGCAGTGATGCCTGACGGGGTCAGAGACCAATTTATGGGCGCTCGGGAGGCCTCACGATTCCGGATCTTGCTTGAGGGCCCAGTTTGCCGAGCGTGGTTTCAGGGGGAGCGGTTCTTGCGATAGAGCCTCGGCTTGCTTGAGCCGGTGGTTCCGATGCCGCATCCCGCATACATGAGGATCACGGAGAGGTATACCACGCAGGAGATGATTGACTTTACCCGAGGTTGGGATGCCGACCTCTTCAGGCTTGGTGGTGATTACATCGCCTTCATCCAGGCATACCTTATGCCACCATTGACCGGTGCTCGCGAGGAGAAGAGAGCGAGAGCTCCAGCTGCGAGGGGGAGAGCCCGGGGCACCAGGACTACTCAGGCCCAGGCCCATGACAAGAGAGGCTTCTAGATGAGGCATAAGAGGGGATAGCCAGAGTTGCCGATGACATTGACTTGCTGGGGATCCAGAGGGAAGACTTATCAGGTTCCCATTGAGCCTCCACCAGCTGGTCACGAGCTCGTCGGAGTTCAAGGCCCAACTCCGGTATGTACCACACTTTGCATTTTGCATATTCAATTCGTCTCAAACATGCTTTGTATATCACTAATCATCTCAACACATTTGCAGGCTTCCATAGAGTACACCGGGCAGGCTCTTGAGCTGGCAACTTCTCTTATGGGAATGGTTTAGACTAGCCTGAACCTACTCAGCGTGTACAGGATCCCGGTACGTTTCCTCTAATTTCCACTTCACAAAGTTTTCTGCTGACACATTAGCATTTCAACTGCAATCCATTACATTTGAGAACACTGCATTGATATACTGCACTCACGCACTGCATTTTATCATTGTACTCATCTTTGCATACCATAACTGATGCATTGAATAAACTGTCCTTTTCAGGTCCCATTTCAGATGCCATTTCCACCGGGCGCCCCAGCAGGACTTTCAGTGCCTCCTCCGACAGCAGGGAGAGAGAGACGAGGGGCTCCACTACACGGCCAAGGCAGAGCTAGACGTACTCGTGGTTCACCGGAGCCTATCCCGGAGGACGATGAGACTGATGAGGATGAGGAGCCAGCGAGTCCACAGTCCGAGTCATCTCAGGGTGGAGGCGACAGCCCCGGCTTCGGTTCTGAGGATGGTGGTGATGCTGAGAAGGGGAGTAGAGATGGCTCTGGATCAGGCGCCGGTTCAGATTCAGATAGCGGGGTCGACGGCAACAGCTCTTAGTCCACACAGCCGCGGAAAAGGACGAAGAAGGCCTCTCGATCCTAAGACAACTGGCGTAGATTCATATGCTCTTCCTTTTTCCTTTTCTTCTCCTCTGTCTTTTTTTTCTTTAATTCTCTTTTTACTACTTGTATTAGCACATTGTATAGCCTTAGGCAGTTTTATTTTCCTGTAAAACTTGTACTCTTTGTAAAAAGAAACCATGATTGGAATGAAAGCAAGTTTTTGATCGAAAAAGTGTTGTATTTTATATTTTGAGCATCGCATCGCACCATTTTACACAAAAATGAGATTGATGAAAATTGAACATTTGTATATGCAATTGCTTAGTCAGGTAGTAAACCAACTAACACAAAATGACTCAACAACCAAAATAAGTACAACTCGATAAACAAAGCAACAACTTAATAAGCAAAACTACAACTCGATAAGCAATACTACAACTCGATAAGCAATTTTGACAAAATTCTTAAAGAAAAAGGGAAGAAATACACCAAGAGTATGATAAAATACTGGTTCTTGGCATTTTCAACACTTGGAAGGACCAAGAGGCAAGGTGGAAGAACACCGGCCACAAAAGGATGCTGCCAGCCATAAATAATGGTTGTCGGCCACTAATGCTGGCCGGTCGACCACAAAATCGGCCGATCGGCCATCAACACTGGCCGGTCGGCGATCAATGCAGAAAACCTCCAGATTGTTGCGACCTGTCTTCTACTCAACACCTTATCTTCTACAAAAACTCCAGCTTCGTGGTTTCTTCAATTCAGCTCCATTTTTGCCCCAAATGGAACCATTCTTTGCTGAAAAACTCTCGACTTGGATTGCGACTCTGGATGGCTCGAAAAAGTTAAATTTCTGGGGTTTTGGGCTAAATGCACTATTCTCGCTGTGCCACACTCCGCTGTGTTTTCCATTCCTCCATGCCGCGGCTAGATGTTGGAATCCAGCCACACACGTTTTTAGCTTCAGGGGACAAGAGAAATGCCCCACAATTGAAGAATTCCAGGCTTTGATAGAATCCCGAGGTGACTAGAAAATCTTGCCCTATTCTCGTTTTGGTCACATCCAGGCTTTGGGAAGGACGTGCGGGCTCACTTTACAGGATGCCCGATCTTTGATTCACAATGGGGAGTTGGACATCCCCAATCTCATTTATCGATTTTCTGATGCTGGCAACCGTGGTGACCACTTTTGGCAAAGTTTTCGGCAACATGCCCTTTGCTTGTGTATGTTGGCCCATTTCTTGCTTGCCCCTGGCTTTGGAGGGTCGAGCATTCGCTTGATAGAAGTTGCCCAAGGCTTAAAAGAGGGAAAAAGCTGTATTGGCATGACACTAGCTGAGACTTTGATGGGTTTAGATGCTTTCCATCACTGGGAGACATCCAAGTTCGCGGGGAGTCCACTACTATTGTAGGTAATGTTTCTCACCCTTCTCACATCACTCGGCCCTCAGGCTCTGTTTTTCTCTCAAAACCCTTTCTCACTTTTCTCTCTACGTACACCTCTCTATTCTTTAATCCCTCTTATTTTTCATCCCTCCCTAGGTATGGCTGATGGATAAGTTGAAAGTAGTGGATTTTTGCCCTGCATATTCAACGCGCAGCTATTTCTTCCACCCATAGCTAGTTGACTTCCCAAACGAGGGATGGTGGTGCCACTAGATGTGCAGCAGATCTGCTGTTGACATTGCTTGGCGCTGCCTCTGGTTTGATCTGGCTGAGATGAGTTACAACATGTCTCGGCAGTCTGGCATTCAGTTGGTTGGCTTGACACACTGTGTCTTTTTCTTTCCATTCTGATTCAGGCGTCAATTCGGACATGACCAGACTTGCCCGGAAGAGGGGATAGAGTACCCAGCTTCCTTTCCGACCCGAGGCACACAGCTAGCCCGGTATACCACAACATGGAGAACAAGAGAACTTTTGGCCCCTGCTCCCACTTTCAGTTGTGCCCTTTCATAAGGACTTGATAGTAAATGATAGAAATGAAAGAGGATCAAAACAATACAAAAATACAAGAACTTAATAGTAAATGATAGAAATGAAAGCAAGAGAGAAAATCATAAGTTTATACCTCTTAAAGAAGGTAATGTCGCTGTTTGTGAATCGAACTTGGTCCAAACACACTCTCAAGCTTGAATTGTGATGCTCAAGGCTCAACCAAGGTTCCAAGGTTAAGGTGTGAAGGTGTATATGGTGTATAGATATAGGTTAAAGGTAGTAAGCTTGCTCAAAGGTTGCTTGCACAAGAAGAAGGAGCTCTCAAGAAGGTGTGTAAGCTTTTTTGAATTTTTTCAACACTCAAAACAAAAATACAACTTCATTCTTATAGAATTTGAGCCAAAGAGGTCATAAATATCTTCAAAAATAGACAACTGGCGGGCTCCCGCCCAGAACAGTGTTTCTCGCTACCAAGGCACGACCGACCATAAATGGCCACGGCCAGCTCCCAATGGGACACGGCCAGGCCTCAATGTGATGCCCTGTCTCTCTATTTCAGACTTAGCATAAAGTGGTACAATGTGTAAAAATGGATTTCTAGGGTATAAATAGTGTGAATATGGAAGATTTAGGATTCTTTCGGAGCTTAAACATTGCTCCTTCATTGAGACTTCGAACCACGCACAACACCACTTTCATCATCGAGCGTACCGAACTAAGTGCTCAAGCCTTGCGGGCGGTCATAAATGGGGTGTCTACAGTTGCCCCTCTTTGACAGAGCTCGAAGTCATGAAATAACGTGAGTAAATGTCAAAGCCTGAAGATGACCCATTTTGATGAGGCCGTAAGACTTGCACAAACAAACAAAATGCAGATGCAGTTGGTTGAACCCGAGGGTTGCCTACGTATGCCGTTGTAAGGAATCAAACTAGCATAGTTTAGGGGCAAGATGCAAAATGATGCACAATGTAATGAAATAATCAAACTATAAACAGTGCAAAACACACGAATACCATAAAGGAATGGAGATGCAAATCAAACTACGTTTTATATAGAAAAGAAATGTGGGCACGAGCCGAACAACGCCTAACACAGGCTAAGTGCCTACATCCTCAATACTGGCCTCAACGCAACATGGATGCTTACACATAACAGAACCATGTTTTAAGGTGAAAGGGGTGCGAGCACCTACACAACTATGTTTTTCGTAGAAAGAGAAAGAGTACAAGTAATTGGATGGTATGATATAAGTGAGAAATGATCTGCAGGGAAAAGATAATGATCCTAAATGCTGAATGTAACAAGACAAGGTACGATGCAATGAATGCAATGGATGAAGTGGATAAGGGGCGTAGGCTGAACTACGTCTTACCTAGAAAGGGCATGGACAAAAAACAAACCACGTCTAACACAGAAAAGGTGCTGACACCCTCAATACTGGCCTCAACGCAGCATGGGTACTTATATATGATAGAACCATGTTTCAACAAGGGAAAGATATGAGCACATGCCAAACGAAGCTTAACATGGAAAGGATGCAGACAATAAAATGGTACGATGTAATGTAATGGATAATGTAGTAGATGCATGTGATAGATGTTATATGTAATGCGATAGAGGTAATAGATATGATGCAATAGATAAAAACTATGATGTAGTAGTTAGGAAGTGATGCCTTTAGAAAGTACCTCACAGGGGCAATCGGCGATGACTCACCTTATGTTACTGTGGATCTTTTCTTTTTCTTGGTTTCAAGACTTCTTCCTTCATCTTGCACTTTCGAACCATAGGTACTACTTTTCTCCCTGGCTATGTTTGCAGCTTTCCCTATTCTCCAACAAGGTGACAGACTAGGTTGGTTCAATATCCAGAATTGAGGCGCATACAAGCTACCTTAACCTATGGGCTGTCATACAGATTTCAAGCTGAAGATACACCCCTAGGTATTTAAACCAGACTTTAGACTCGGAAATCCCAAACCTTTGTGTTCTACATGTCGCCATTCAAACTCTAGTTTCCACCGTCTCAATTGGTCTTTTAGGAACTCACTACAAACACAGTCAGATGGCTATACCAGACCGCATAAAGTCGTTCAGGCACGACAAACACCAAAGGAATTGCACCTTTTGAGGATTTAAGGTCTCCTAGACCTAGTGAGTGCACAAAACAGTGCGAGTGAGGGTGAATGAATCCACAAAACAGTGTTATGCAGGGTGAATGCACAAGACAATGCAATGTGGGTGCACAAGACAGTGCGATACAAGGTGAGTGCACAAAATAGTGCGATGCAAGGTTAATGCACAAAACAGTGCGAGCAAGGTGCACAAAACAGTGCGATACAAGATGAATGCAAAAAACAGTGCAAACTCAAGGTGCACAAAATAGTGCGAACTAAAATGAATGCACAAAATGATGCGATACAAAGTGAATGCACAAAACAATGCGATACAAAGTGAATGCACAAAATAGTGCGATGCAAATTGAATGCACAAAACAGTGTGAACTCAAAGTGCACAACACTATGCGAACTAAAGTGAATGCACAAAATAGTGCGATACAAAGTGAATGCACAAAACAGTGCGACGCAAGGTGCACAAAATAGTGCGATACGAGGTGAATGCACAAAATAGTGCGATCTCAAGGTGCACAAAATAGTGCGATATAAAGTGCACAAAATAGTGCGAGATAGGGTGCACAAAATAGTGCAATATAAAGTGCACAAAAATGCGAACTCAAGGTGAATGCACAAAATAGTGTGATCTCAAGGATGAATGCACAAAACAGTGCGATGCGAGTTTGCACAAGATAGTGTGATGCAGGGTGCACAAGACAGTGCGATGTAAGATGAATGCACAAACAGTGTTGTGTAAGATGCACACAATAGTGCGTGTTGTGGAGTGCACAAGACAGTGCGGTGCAAGGGTAATAAGCAGTACGTATAGTAGCGCATCATGTACATTATGAAATGTAGGACAACTTGCCACAATTTATTGAAAATGTAACACAAAGGGAGGTAACTCGACGAAACTCTGTTAAGTACAAAACAAAGTTAAGAGCAAGAGCAACCAATCACATAGTTCAAATCAACCAGGGTGTATGAACACTCAGGTATAACACAAAACACACGTATTAATCAGAGGGAAGATAGCAATCCCAAGAGAGTTTTCAAAAAGGTTGGAGACAACTTTTGAAAGCTGAATGATATCAGAATCATCATGGAGGTAAGCTCACCCTAACCCACGGGAAAGTGCTCAACAAATGGCTTTGAGCGGACTGAGAGAAAGGTTGGGTCCATGCCCCTTGTTCAAATGATGGCCCGAAAATTGCCCCTAGTGTCTAGTCATTAACCATTGGTTGGGTTCATGCCCCTTGTTCGATTGATGGCTCAATCAGATGTACTGAAAATTGCCCCTAGTGTCTAGTCATTGGCCACCTTTTTTAACATCATGCAGGTACGTGTGATAGGGATCATTAGATCCTGGAACAATAGCTAACCAATTAGACTCTTGCTTCTTTTCTGCCCCCGACATGTTGAGAACTTATTCTAGTCCCCTCTAAAGCAGTGATGGATTCCTCATATACACTTTGCAATGATCATGAATGCGATGCCTCTTGTATAGGCTCTTTCAGTTTGTTTATGAATCCCACAAATGGACTTCTTTTTGTGTTTGGAGCGAACGTTCGTGTATGGAAATTTGGCGATGCCACTTTGTTGAACTTTAAGCGACATACACACTATGGTGACTCGATGAAGAGTGGTTATGAGCGACAAACACGTTATGGTGACTTGATGAATAGCACAAACTGAAACAAACAACAGGCACGACACAAAAGAACACACAACTGACCCAAAAGCAAAAAAGACTCAAGGTGACTCATCATTCATAGTGCCCCTAGTATTACTTATGCTCCCTTTAGAACTCAATTTCACAAAACCCGAGTTTTGATTCATTTTTTGCTCAAGTTAGAGATTCAACTGAGTTCAAGTATTGGCAATTTCTCCACTTGTTGATTCAAGCTAGTTCTTTCTTACCCAACACAAGTATGATATGCACAGTAGTTGGCGTAGCTCATGGATTGATGCGAAGCTAACGATATGAATAGGGCCAGATGATTGGGTTGAGATAGATGAGATAGATATGGTTGAGATCGAACTTCAGGATGAAGTTGCCTATATATCCCAAGAATGGGAATCAGGTCAACATAGTTTATGGCTGAGGTTCACTTAGGTGTTGACATTCTCCTTTTGCTCCCTAACTTTTGCCAAAGTCGCCCCTTCAGGGTTTTCAACCTTGCAATCTATATTTGTTTGATTTCTCAATTTTCATGCTCTAACTTTTGCCTAGGTCAAACTTTTGCCTAGGTCACCCTTTCGGGTTTTCGGCCTTGCGAGCTTCTCAAGGATAGCCTTACAGCACTTGTGGTGAATTTAATCCATAGTCATCCTTGCCCTAACATGGAACTGGCTTCGCCTTGATTTGAGCTTGGTTCTCCATTCTCTTATGCATGTCTTCTTCTTTTCTTTTGCTCCATTTTGAAAGTTGGTTCTTCTCGCAATGTGGTACCTCCTCGCATTGGCTTTTGCGAATTTAGACTAAACTTTATTTCCTCATAGTTAATTGGATTTTATTCCAATGAATACCCTTGGCTTGATGGTTCATTTCTTTTCCCTTCTCTTCTTCTTTTTTTTTTTTCTTTCCCTTTTTCTTTTCTTTCCCATTTCTTTTTCTTCTTCTTTTTTTTTCTTTTCATTTTCTTTTCATTCCCACTTCTTTTTCTTCTTTTTTGGCTTTGCTTATCCATTTCTTTCTTAAATAATGAAAACACCAGGGGGAGAAATTCCATAATCAGGAGGTTTGAAAGCCATCTTGTGCTTGCCAAAATGATCGCCTAAAGGTGAAGAGCATCCCTAGGACAATGCAGAATAACACGTACAATTCTAAATCTATCTTTGCAAGTTTTGTAGAAGAAACAACTGAAGAAGCAGCTTAAACTTTTGAGATCATAAGGACTTTGCGCCAATAAGTCAGAATTCACTCAAACCATTTGGGGGATCCTTCTTAACACTCATGTTTATTAACGGAATCTCATTCAAAAAACAAATTCAAAGCTGTTTTCTATTTTTAAAAGGGCACACATGCATTCCTATAGGTACAGCAAAATGATCAAAAACTTGACTCCCACTTTCTTATAAAGATGAAGACCTGAGGGTACACGAAAGCGACTCAAAGGAAAAGACTCAACTGACGTAACAACACAAGAAAAGACAAAGAAAATGAAACTCACAACTCCATACACAACTCAACTACGTACAAGACACAACTTAAAACAAAATCAGTACTCTAGAGACAAAAGGGGTTTTCTCCAAATCCATCTGTAGAATTCAAAAACAACTTCAAGTAGCCCACGGGAGGGTTCAAACCAGTCTTCAATTCAGCAATACTAACGTCCACACCCAGTAAGATAGACTCACAATTATCCTAGTTGTCTCCACACATCTCCATGGCCGTGCTGGCTGGGGTCAATGTTGGTTGTTGGCAAACCATTGATGGGATTTATTTTATGGGGTGGCAATCTATTGCAGTCAGGGAGAGGTTTATTGACAGCTTTAGGATTTTCAGGTGGGGTAATGACCTTATTGTCAATTAGGTCTTGAATTTCATGGCGAAGGCAAAAGCAACGGTTAGTATGGTGACCGTATTGCTGATGGAATGTGCAATATTGGGTAAGGTCATGTCTAGGTGGGAAAGGATTAGGGAGAGGTCGAGGATTGAGCGGTTTGAGATGCCCTTTCTTCATCAATACCTTCAAGGCAAGGGTTGGGCTCATATAGAGATGGGTAAAGGCTTGCTTTTGGAAGAAAGAAGCATCAGTTTTAGAAACATTGGCAAATGGGTTGGCAGGTGTTGGCTGGGTATTCATAGGCTTGGGACGGGAATCAGGATGAGTGTTACTGGTGAAGTGTCCCTTTTCATGGCTTACCCCTTGATTCAAAATGCTCTAAACCTGAGTGACAAAAGTGTCATCCACAGTCTTTGCAACAACTATGAGCACTTGCTGCTTGTTCAACCCTTTGATCTTCAAAGTCTCAATGACCCACCGAAGGTGTGCATAGGGATCAATAGTTACCCCAGACTTGTTCTTGCTACTTGCTTCACCCATGTTTGCTTTTGATTGGCCCATTTCACTTTTACTTTGTCCCAAGATTAGAGAATTCTTTGATGGGGTCGGAACCCCAAAGGTTAAATCTGCCACCGTTCCTTGAAGGTCTTCAATCATTCTCAACATCCCAACAGCAATGGGTTCGGCCATTTGGTGCTCTTGGTATATTCGAACCGGGGTGGTTGTATCCATCATGCACAAATCAGTACTTTCAACAATGACCACCTCTGGCTTGGGTAGATGGGATGGAGTGATATATATACTAGGGTCGAAGGTAGAAGGTAGTGTATGGATGAGGTTAAGGTGATGAGGAGGTTCTTGGTCATAGATGGGAAGTGGGTTGGTGGTAACATTGGGTTCTTGAGGTGGAGCTATCGTTTGGTTGTCGATGAGATTCTAAACCTCATGATGAAGGCGGTAGCAACGATCGGTGCCACGACCGCACTGTTGATAGTACACACAGTATTTGGTGGGGTTATGTCTAGCAGGGAGTGAGTTAGGAAGAGGTTAGGAATCAAGGGGTTTGAGATACCCTCTTTCCACCAGGACTTTTACTGCTCTAGTTGGGCTCATATGGAGGAGAGTGAAAGTTCTTCCTTGAGCTCGGGTTGGACTAGCTGTTTGTGGGTTGGCATTGGCAAAAGGGTCAGCAGTTTTGGGATTAGTAGCTTTGGTATTGATTTCAGTGGGTTTAGGAACAGTGCTATTGCTAGCATTGGTACTCTAAAAAAAAACCCTCATTGTTGGTTCACTTGTTTTAGGAATAATCCCTTCGTTAAATGCGCTCTCAATCTGAACCCCCAATTCATGCAAATTTTTGAAAATGAATAGTGGAGTGACTATTAACTTTTGTAACATATCTGGCTCAAGGTTCTGCACCACTATCCGCACTTGGTCCCTCTTAGAAAGTCGATCTATCATTTGTGCTGCTTTTGCTCTCTACCTTGCAACAAATTCCACAAAAGGTTCTTCAGGATTCTGGTTAGTAACTTCAAGCTCTTGGGTGGTCATTTCAATTTGGGTATTGTAAAAATACTGATTGACAAACGCCTCAGCCAAATCTTCCCAATTCTGCTTCACTTTATCCCCCAACTTAGCTTACAAAATGGCTACTATACCCGACAGGGTTCTTCCATACAGAGAGATTTTTTTAGGCTTAGTCAGACCCATCGATTTCAGGATGTCCAAGAAAAGCCGAATATTTACCATAGGGTCTCTAGACCTATCGAAATGGTCAATGTGTGGCATTTTGAATCTGTCTGAGAGCCTTACGACAGCCTCTGTGTACCCATCCTCAATGTCAGGAATGAAGTTAAGTCCCTGTGCCTTTTTGAATTGCTTCTCAAGGTTAGCAATTTTTAACAAGGTCGGGTTCAGATCATTAATATCAAGGGGAAAAAGCCCTTCATTAGGCTACACTAGGGGTCTGAAAACTCAAGCTTGAGCCAACCTTTCTCAAGGATCTGGTCCTTGCAACTCTTCAGCTGGCGAAGGTGGGTCAAAGTTTGGCTAGGGGTCTTGGACTGGATGTGTGGTAGATGCCCCAGATGGGTGTTGCATTTCAGCACTGGTTTCATCCTGCATGGCAATTCCCTGGTTGAAGGCCGTTATCATGGCCACAATTTCTTCTGGACTTTGTGCCATTACGGGTCTACTGAGTTGACAATCAGGGAAATGGATGGGTATAAGCTGAGAACTGACTAACAAGGATTTTGACTTGGTTATACTTGATGTATCTAAACTGGATTAGTCTAGATGGGTTTGATTGGATTGGGCTTTTTTAGAATGGGTCTTTTGGCATTGGATGGATATTTTCTGAGTTGGTCATTGAGGATCAGATGGACTGGACCTTTGCTGAGTGGATTTTTTTTCTGGGATTGGATGGACTGGGATGGATTAAGGCTTTTTGAGTCAGATTGGGTTGGGCCTTTGCTGAGTTGGGTATTGCTCCTTCTTTGGCTTAGGAAAACCTAGCATTAAAAACAAATGTCCCATCAGATCGCGGTACTGAGTATGCTGGTTAAAACAAAGCAAGATACAACTTTTGGCCCTGGTTCTGGCATGTTTCCACCATATCAAACACAAACCCCTAGATTTTGACCCAAATTCTGATTCTGATATGACCTTCACGGTTTGAAAGCAACCTCCTTAAGATTTAAGACTCTCTAAGGATTACATCACACAGTTCCAAAGATTTCACATTTTGCACAAAAGCACTCAAAACACCCTTATAAGAGGTTAGGGTTTCCTTGTCCTAGCTTTTGGAGTGATCTGCAGCTTTACTATTCAAACAAATGGTATCACAATAGTGTAATAAATATGAGGGCATCCTATCCTATGCTTGAAAAGTCACTAAGGCTGACTATATGCAGCTAGGCCGATTGGTCAAAAGGGGTACCTCAACAAGACTACCTAATATACCTCTCACACCTAACACCGAGAAGTGAAAGGAGGATCAAACGATACAGCGGTAATCCAGATCCAAGGGTTGTGTTTCCAACATGGCAGAGCCCATGACCGGTTAGCCTTTTGGCAAGCTTTTGGACAAGCCTCTATCAAACCATCCAGGAATAGCAGATGAAAAACATAGTGGCTTAAAGTAACAATGCAAATGCAATGCAAAAAACATATAAGTGTAGATAAAATTTCACATCATGAATTTCAAGTCAAGTTCTCTAAGTCCCCAGCAGAGTCGCCAGAAACTGTAGCTTGCTTTTCGTGCTCCTTTCGGATACGACTAACTCTGTAATATGGACTCCCGTGGTTCTGAATCTGATTTCATAAAGTGCAATGTGAAACAGTGAAAACACAAAAAGTGTCCAAATCTAGCAATTCTTTTGGAAAATCGAAGTTTTAATCAAATATAAAAAATGGACTGCTTTGCCAGATTACAGAGTCGACACCTAAATATTTTTGGAAAATTTAGGAAACCTGAGACTCGTGCCAAAGGCTATTAGTCTGTCATCACCAAAGTGTCTCGGCTCAGGAACTTAGATACGACAGGGGAAGGTCATGAATTGAGCACCTCTCTCACCTGATCAAAGATCGGCCTCTACTAATCATGATGTGATTTTTACTTACATTATATGCTCTTGGTCCGGTTTATTAGGCTATATTTACTATGTGATGCACGTAAGCATAAACTAATTTGCAAAAGTTGGAACATTTGATTTTATGTTCATTTTCAAAATTGTTTTTGATACTCGTCACTTGAAAAAGTGAGTTTGTACGTACATTAATCAACTTATCCCAATTTAAGCAATTAGCCTTTATCCATCGGTATTCAAACAGGTATATCATTTAAGCAATTAGCCTCATGAAAAACATGCTCGACATGGCAACACAAACATTTGATGCAAGATGCTCAAACAATAAATTCTCACATAGTACTCCAAGGCAAGCCAAAAAAAAGCAAAATAATTAGAAAACATGCATGCTCCTAACTAATGCAATATGACTAAATGCAACGCACACATTATGTAATTTTAATAGGCTCGGCTATGAACATGGCATATGATTCTATTCAAGACATGTGATGAATCACGTATTCAAGCAATGAATTTAAACATTTGGTTAGTATGATGAGCCGAATCTTGGATGCATGCAAGACAATGGATGCAAAGCATAAAGATGCTAATTTGAAAAATGGTGCTCTACACTACCATCGTAAGCGAATAAGTAAAAGGGAGAAAGACGTGGGGTTGGGAGACATACACGTTATTACATATTTGCTCTCATGCAAGAGGGTGCGAATTAATGTCTGAGAGTCCAAATTAAACTAATTATTACAAAACCAAATGAATGAATAAGTAACTAACTAGCTAAGTTATAATTAACTAAACTAGCTAATCTATTACAACAAAATAAACTAACTATCTAATGAATCATTGCTACAACAATATTAATTACAATGCTGATAACTATAACCATTTTGAGATCATTAATTTACAATTTACAATTGAAGCACAAGGATGGCATGCACGTAGCGGTTTCTGAATTAACTCTGTCTGCCTTCCTTGGAATCTGTCCTGCTTCACCTTCAGTCACTACCCTCTGCTTCTACAAAACACACTGCCTTACCAAACATTAATGGCTGGTCGGCCCCCAATGAAGCCCGGTCCGGCCCAAATAAGGCCGGTCGTGCCTTAATTTTATGCAAAATCCTGTTTTTGTGCCCTAAGGTAAAATAGTGCATACAGAATTTTCTAAGCTCTGTTTGTCCCTCTTATCCTTCTCTGTCATGTAAAGCCTCAAGAGAAGGACAAAGTCATTTATGAAACCATGTCATTTCTGAAACCATCAATGAGCAATTTGCTTGCTTGATGATTTCAGCTATGATTTGGACAAAAATCAATGAATGCAATAAATAACAACCACCCCTCTCCTTTATCATGGAGTGAGCTCAAAAGGGGGGAGTAAAGACGCTTCAAGGGTCCTCAAAACACCATGGATTAACGTGTGACGACACTTGACACAATAGACTCGACAAAACGTCCGACCGAGCCCAAGCAATATAACTCATGTTCTTTATGTTGGTTGGTTCATTTTAAGCCAAATTTATTAGTCTTTGCCATTCTTTAATCCATTTTTCCAAGGTAATGATTACGTCCACTAAATGAGAAGCATGTCAAACGAGAAGTGATTCTCAACATGAAAAAAAAGACCATGTTGTTGATGATGAACCTCCTTAGAAATTAAGCCATCAAGCAAAGATCTGTAGTTCATGTTTTCAATAACCATCAACCGGTTGAAACAACTCTTAAATGAAAGAAATGGATGGTAGGTTGCTTGTTAAAATGAGGCATCTTAACATGGACATTAATTAAAGAAAGGCTAGAACAATATGTAACAAGCTATGTATACACACTTATTATACAACAAATGGACTAATCAAAGCTTAAACCAATTAAACAACCTAGGATAGCCCTAAAATAGCCCCTAATAGGTGAAAAATAGTGGCTCAAAGTGCATGAAAAGAGCCCAAAAAGCTAAACAACAAATAAAGAAAACAAGACTAGTATGCAAGAACAATGAGGGGTGGCTAACCCCTCCACATTTGAAACCTCAAAGCATGACTTTTAGCCTCTTTTAAACTCTGAAAATCAATTTGGAGAACAAAGAAAAGGGTGTAAACAAGGATTTGAGGTGTAGGTGAAGGTGTAAGAAATAGTGTTAACTCTCTCTACCCTTTGGTAGCTATCCAAACCCAAGCTTAGACACTTGAAAGAGGATCAAAACAATAAAAAAATCCAAGAACTTGATAGTAAATGATAGAAATGAAAGCAAGAGAGAAAATGGTAAGCTCATACCTCTTGGAGAAGGTAAGCTCTTTGTTTGTGAATCGAACTTGGTCCAAACACACTCTCAAGCTTGAATTGTGATGCTCAAGGCTCAACCAAGGTTCCAAGGTTAAGGTGTGAAGGTGTATATGGTGTATGGATATAGATGAAAGGTAGTAAGCTTGCTCAAAGGTTGTTTGCATAAGAAGAAGGAGCTCTCAAGAAGGTATATAAGATTTTTAGAATTTTTTCAACCGTCAAAGTACAGATACAACTTCGTTTTTATAGAATTTGAGCAAAATAGGTCATAAATATCTTCAAAAATAGACAGCTGGCGGGCTCCCGCCCAGAACAGTGTTTCTCGCTACCAAGGCACGGCCGACTTCCATTGGGGCACGGCCGAGCTTCAATGTGATGCCCTATCTCTCTGCTTTAGACTCAGCATAGGGTGATACAATGTGTAAAAATGGATTTCTTGGGTATAAATAGTGGGAATATGGAAGATTTGGGTATGTTTCAGCGCTTAAACATATCCCCTTCGTTGAGACATCGAACCACACACAACACCACTTTCATCACCGAGCGTAACGGACTAACCACTCAAGCCTTGCAGGCGTAAAAAATGAGGTGTCTACAGATGCAGGTGAGGCGCCTTCTGCAAGTGCGGTGAAGGGATTTCACACGTGCGGAAAATAATGAGAAAACCTTTCAATTTTTGTTAACTTCTTTGACCCTCTGAATCTGTTTATGAGCATGTTTTGACCCTCTGCAATACCTAAAGATGAATGGAAAATGAACAAATTGTAAAATGAATAAATAAAGGAAAAAGCTAAGAATTGAATGAATTGTTTACCGAATTCATATATATGTTATGTTGTGTAGGTCACCTGCCTAAAAGACCGTCGCGCAGCCAACATCACTGTGAGTGATAGTATTGTAAAGATATGTTCTCAATTACTTATTTTTATCCGTGAACAGTATTGCGTATTTGATCGAAATGAATAGGCTTTATGAATGTTATATAACGTATGCAATGTGGACCTAAGGTCATTCTGTTATACTATGATATGTTTGGATCCGAGGTCATTATGTACCATGTGTGGCCCTGAGGTCGTTCTGTTAATGATATGATAATATGTGATTGGACCTGAGGTTGTTCTGAACAGCTATTCATGTGTGGGCCCGAGGCCGTTTTGTACTTTATGTGGGCCTGAGGCCATTCCGATAATAATGGGCCTAAGGTCATTCTATTAATGCGATGGGCCTAAGGCCGTTCTGCTTGTATGATGGGCCTGAGGCCGTTCCGTATTATGTTGGGCCCGAGGCCGTTCCGTAATGTGATTATGAATATTATGTGAAACTTATGCTTGTTCATTTAAACCTCTTTGCTGTATTATTACTTATTGAGTTTCACTCACTCTATATTATGTATGTTTATGTAGGTGATCAGCAGTATGGAGCCCAACCTTAGAGTATGCTTCAGGAGTCATTTTTGTGAACCTGTTTGGTCGAGTCTCCAAGATGGAGCTTTTGTCTTTGACTTACATTATGTTATGACCTTTGTTTTGTTTTTGCTATAATGGTCTTGGGATATGTAAACTATAAGCGGGGAGTTTTTCTATGGTACATAAGTTGCGTAGATATGTAAATGTGTGAATGTGCTATGGTATAAGCAATGTATATTTTCTTGATCATATTGGCATAGATCAATGGACTTACAGTATTGTGATATGCTTCCGCTTATGGCCCCATTATTATAATTATTCTGTATGTTCGTATGAGCCCGTAGGTCATCAAGTGATTACTGGCCGGTTATGGTCCAAACCTCTAGGGGCGGGTTTAGGTCATGACACACAGTGATAAAAATTGTAATCAATCATTAGCAAATCTGTTTGTATTTGATTTTCAATCATTAAAATTTTATGCACACAAATTATTAAAACTCAAAATTAATTTCACATTTTAAAAATAAATTTCCATATATCGCACGGATCAACTACTAGTTTAATAGGCTAAAAAAAGAGAGAAAGAAAGAAACAAGCCATCACCCGGTGAGCCTGAATATATTAATGACATTTATGATTAACTTTCTATTCTATTAAATTATTATTATTATTATTATTATTATTATTAATGTATGATACAAAATATTATGCATTATTATTAAATTCATCAAAAACCAATCTTCAATTTATTCATGGACAAAAAATTAATTACCTTTGTTAAAGTGTATCTTTAAGACACATGTTCAGAAAAAGATTATACATTCAACATAAAATTGACTAAAATAAAGAATTTATAATTTTTTTTTTATATTTAATTAACATATACATGTTAACAAAACAGATAATTCTATTTTCATACATGAAATCTCCTTATGACATACACTTAGGTTTTTTTTTTTTTTTTTAAATCACATTTTATCAGTTAATTAAAAGATAAATTACACCTTTTAAGATTTACTTCAAATACAGATTGCCCCTGTCATTTGAAAAATTACAAATAGCCTATTTTTAATTTTTTTTGTTTAACAGAATTAACTAAAAAATAAAATTTCTAATTGCTCTCCTATGTAATAATAAAATTACCTAAATTATTAATTGAAATAAGTTTCTAAAATAGTTAAAAATTGTTAATTAACTTGATGATTTATTTATAAATGGTGCTATTTGTTATGAAATTAAAAACTTCAAGGGACGAGATGTAATTTCCAAAACTACAGTGGACAATTCGTATTTTAAGCAAACCACATGGGGTGCATTTGTAATATACCCTTAATTAAATTATCATTTTGAATAAATCTTTATTTTTTATAATTTCTCAATACACATCCGAACCTATATGGTTTGGTCGGATATAAACCTTCAAACGAAGCTGGAGTTTGCTGACATTAGATTCATGTCAATAAAAAGGTTTATTGATGTCAAGATCGCAGTAGAGAGGGTTGCAAAAGTTAGGGTTTTGAAGAGATGATGGGCAACAATAGTAGATTATGGTCTAAGCTAGAACAGGGATAGCCTAGGAGTAGGAGTGGCAGTGGCGATGGAGGGCTGAAAGTGGCAGTGATGGCAATAACATCGCCAATTTTCTTGTAGAGGAGAGTGAGTGGATGAAAAATAAATTAAAGTTTTGAAAATAGAAGATGAGGGCATTATTGGAATGAGGAGATATGTATTGAGAACATTTTTATTTTTGATGTGTGCACTGAGAAAGTATTCATTAACTATGTGTCTTGAAGAGATTTAGTGTGTGGAAATAGAATTATCCTAACAAAACTCATATATATATGATTTTTCTTAACTGTGCAATGCATATGGTATGCAATACTTATATATATATATATATATATATATGTATATATTTATGGATTTAATTTGTAATTTTATGGTTTTTATTATGTATATATGCGGCTCTAGTACATAAATTATTTTGAAGATAACTTGTTTGGCAGGTTATCAAGTAGCTCACCAATACTAAAATAATAAATTATATTAGTTATGGCATAATAGAACTCAAAATTCCATAACTAATCTATAAAAATATGTAACACTACCATTAATATGTGTAAAAATTTAAAAAATAAAATAAAAAAATAAAAAAAGAAAGAAAGAAAGAAAGAAGAGGAAAGAACAAAGCCATTTAATTACGTAACAAATCATTAAATGTCGTAATGAACTATACTGTAGCATAATTTATGTGTTTTAACTAAAAAAAACTACTAGATATGGCGTAATAGAATTATTAAATTTTGTAATGAATTTAGAAAAAATACATAACCCCATCATTAATATGCGTAAACGTTAAAAAAATGAAAAATAAAAATTATTAAAGTACATATCGGACTGTTAACTCACCATAATCATTATAGGGGCCCAGGTTGAGACTCGACCCTTTTACACTCTTTGATTTGGAGTCTGGTATATATTATTGTTGTTTATGCTCCTTTTAATCTTGTTGTTGACTGGGAATGGTTGTGTAGATTGTTGAGATATATTTTGAATAGGTTGGGAGTTAGTATTTCAAAGAAAATTCTGTCTTTTTGTTCTTGAGTTCGCTTGAGCGGCCTTTTTTTCGCTCGAATGATTTTTTATTTCCCTAGAATTTGTGTTTTCAGTCTGAACTTTTGGGAGTGGGGTATTCTTCACTTAAGCAATGTTTTCTTTGCTCGAGCAGTCTTTAACAGTCTAGAATTCTGAAAAAGGGTCGTTATTTTCTTGAGCAGTGGTTAGTTCGCTCTAGTGATCTGTTTGGTAGGGTGATGTTCTAGGAGTTTGGTTTCTTCGCTCGAGCCCTGGTTTGGTCGTCGAGTGACTCCTTGTGTTTGACGTTGTAGCGGTGCTTTGGTGGCTAGAGCGGTCTGTTTGTATAAAGCTGCAGGAAAAGATCTTCTTTTTACTTTTTTGCTTTTCTCTTTCCTTTTCCTTACTTTCTGAACAAAATTTCTTTCTCTCTCTCTCCCTCCCTCTCTCTAAAATCTCACAAAAATCTTCCCATACACCTTAATCCGCTGATTTTGCCACCTTGGTACTTTGGGATAAAAGATAGAGCTTGTGGAGATAGTCCTTTTAATTTGAAAAGTTCTGATTTCTGCTACCATCGATTTTGGGACTGATCTTTCTCTCGCATTCTACTTTGAGGTCGGGATTTCTTTAGCGTTTTGTATGCCATTTAATTCTGTTATGTGTTCTTTGAAGAGAATGGTGTTTTTGGAGAGTTGTAGGTTTGATTTTAGGGTTGGATGTAGTTGATTTGGGTTTTGAGAAAATTTCTTTTAAAGTATGAGAGGTTGAAAAGAATATTTGTTAAAGGGTATATAAAATCCTTGGGTATTCATGATTTGAATAAATAGTAAAGGAATTGTTGAGAATGGAAATTATATTTTGGTAATATCTGTTGAACTGAAAGTGGAGTTGAACATGTATTGTTACTCCTATATTGAAATTATGAAAGTATATCTGTTGTTTGGAATTTATCTTTTGTATAAAGATATCTGCTTTGGCCTATTGATGGAGGCTAGTTTTGATTGTTGTAGAAATTGCATAAGGACTAGGTTAATAAAAACCATTCAATCATATATCTTTCATTTGAACATCGTTTCATATTTATATATTAAAAATGTATTATTTTGAGAAAAAATGGTGAAGACCTTGGAGAATCTAGTTAGAAAGTGTGGGTGTGGGTGTGGTTGTGGTTTATATTATGTTGGCCTATGTGTCCATGGTGAAAGTCCAGAAACCCGTGCGATTAGTTGCTGATCCATCCGATTAGTACTGGTAAAATGGCTTTGGTAGTGCTTGTATAGTCTACTAGCAGATACATACCTAGAGATCTTCGGTGTTGTGTATCCATTGCCCTATTTTATGTTTTAAAAAGGTATCGGTTTATGAATTGATTTGTAAACATGGCATTGTATTGTCTGAAAGAGAAAATGCATCGTTTTGGTAAATGGCATTCATATGCATTCACCATATGACTTGTTAAGTATCATATGGTATATTAAATTAATCTCTGTTGAGTCTTAGCTCACCCTATGTGGAAAACAACTTTCAGGTACTGATGATATGCCTTCGCCAAGAAAATAGCTGAGGAGGATCTTGGAGCTGAAGGCTCATTTATTTTTGTTTGTAAATATCTTTTGCACAAACCTAGGGCTTTATATGTATTGGGCTTGACCCACTTTTGTTGTAACCAAGTATCATCTTGGAAATATGTAGCCATTAGGGCATGAACTTCTCTTTCCTTCTTTTCATTTATATATATATATATATATATCTCACATGCTATAAATTCATAGCTTAGGGTTAATGAATGTATTAATGCATATGACATTAGTCTTGTAATACTTTATAGAAATTAATGAAATGGAAGATAGTTCTGAGAAATGCTTGCAAAGTTGTACGATTTGAAGATTTATGTTAATAAGCTTCCGCATATTTGTTGAGGGTTATGAGTGTCTGTGGTCTATATTTTGAGGGCGTTACAACTTCATATCAGAGCATACTAGGTTCGAATACTTTGGGATCATGGGACATGGTTATTACAACAGTGGGTTTGTCTCACTACATAGTAATAGATGTATGCTTGGTATGTTATATGATAACATGCTTGTGTGGTTAAATGAGTAAGTATAATACGGGGTAATGTTATCACACTCTTCCCCCCTTTAGGAAGCTTGGTCCTCCAAACTTATGTTACTCGTATGGAAAACAAACCATACATCCCTATCATGTTACAGTTCTCTTTTCTCAAGTAACTTCCTTACCCTTTGATGTTCTCATCATAGGAGTTCAACTCATTTTCATCGAATGGTTAATAATCAAATTTGTGATTCGTCCCAATGCATATTGTTATCAAAAGCTATTTAGTAGCACATAGTAGATCTCAAAGCCAACCTCATAACATTAAGCCACAAAACATAGTAACCAGAATGTACTACTCAAATCCATCACATAACTTAGATACCTTATGTAGCTAACCACATATCTTCTAATAATTCATATACTTCCAAATAACCCACATGTCCCCAAATAGTCAAGGGTTGATCACAAATGATATTTATGACCCTACTCAATTTAAAATAAATCTAAGTACTCCTTTATTGACATCCCATATGAAGTCTTCCAAATAAATTAGTGTTAATACAATATTGATACAACCGTAATAACATATTCAACTTTGCAGTCCACCAATTCCTTTACAACAATAATCCGGACATTCGTTTCATTCTCAGACGAGTCATAAGCCGTTAATAAAAAATTAAATAGGGTGGGGATTTACTCCATTGGTTCTACAAGAAAAACTATTTAAACTCGGACATGAACACAATTCGCTTGGATATATAATTAGTGTTCGCCTGGCAGGTCGAAAATCTACTCATACACAACATTACATCCTAGTGATCCATGTCTAAGGCACTAAATCGAAGTCATAATACCGCATTCTCAAATGATATAAATCTTCTGGCCGACGAAGAAACACTTTTACACGGTAGTCAATGAATTGGGTTTTGAACCCATTACAAGATAGACAGCTTGCTCACAAATAGTTTAAGTACTCGAAATGGTGGTCTTGGTACATTGAAATGTTTTCAATCGAATTATCTTTAACAACCTTAGATTAAGTTTCAACTGTGCAAACAAATGAATTCTAAATTCTCCCATAGTTAATTAGTCAAATATAAGATTATTACTTCCAACTCAATACTTCTTACATTTATCGAACATATTCCTTTTGATCTTTCCTACCACAAAATTCCCAAACACATTCTTTGATTCCCTGTTGGCTAGTACTACATTGGCATGGTCAATTTACAATTCATTATTTTTGTACTCATGTCAAATTCTATCGTGCATATGTAAATATATATCTATGTTATTACGGCTATTAATATCTTATATGAGATCTTCAGCATAAATTAGATATTCAGTGTAACACTATTAACAACCACAGTTTTGGCCTTGTAATTCTATTAACAATAATAATTTTAACATTTGTTCCTATGTAATTCATAAGCATTTATTAACAACCTTATCTAAGTTGGAAAAACTAGTCTGTTATTTCCAAATAAAGGTCATTTAACTCCGGAGGTCAAAATCTTTTCACTTAGGTATATCAATAAAGTTTACACAATATATTAAAGTTCATCCGTTTCTCTCAAATTTTATCATATTAGTTCATGTCCAAAGGTATGGATGTAATATCCCCAAATAAAGTTTCATATATCAATTTATGACAGAAATTTTTGGATGATAAAAAAAATATTCTCACATAATAATGACTTCAATTTTATATAGACATCTTATTCGCAAATTGTAAAGGTAATCCTAAAATAGAGACATATCAGATCCGAAACGGAAGCATGTCAGAGTTTGAACAAAATCATGTCTTCCAGAAATACATTGATCCTTTTCGAAAATAATAGGTGTTGGGTTGCACCCAAATAACATTAAACAGATCAGAGCAGAATGTTACATACTTCCAATTTAATCATTCTCATAGGTGAAAGTTACTATGTTTCCTGAGAAGCCAATTCATATAGGTCTATAGCATGAGTAAATAAACATATTCCTTCTATGATGTTCGTCAAGAATTCTAATGACGATATGATTCTAGTAACTTGGGTCCTTCATACAAATAGTCGGTTGCTAAAGTGGAGTACAACTCTTCTTCTATTCACACACATTCCCAAGCACATATGATTTAATCAAATTAAACAGTCTTAACAAAACTGAAAGGAAAGTAGAAACTTCACTTATTATTCCACATCTAACAATTGGTTAGGTCTTGCCCACGTTCTTTAATTCTAAAAGTTTTAGGTCGAAGCTCAGTCATTTGAGCAAATGAATTCTAATTTCACACTAATCAATAAGACAAATGCAAATGTCTCAAATTCTGACTTAAGGCTTCCTGCATGTACTAAACATATTCTCATCGATCTTTTCATTAAGTACCGACCTTCCCTCAAATTGAGTGACTTGAAGCATCCTTTCAATTTTTATTTTATTTTATTTATTTATTTATTTATTTTTTTGAACAATCTTTCACTCGATGCCCTATTTCTTCACCTCTGAAGCACACTCCCGTAAGGCGATGACATAATTGCCCATGAGGCTTGAGACGTGTTGGACATATTGGGTAGATTTACTCCTTCTATATCCTTGCTTAGAACTACTTGTCTCTCCACCAGCAAAGCCCTTAAATTTACTCTTTGATTCTTCTTTCGACTTCATGTTTAACCTTTTCCTTTAATTTTGCAAATCATAACATTGCGTATCTTTCACCACACTCTCTCAAACTTCTTTTACTTGGTCTAATCATTCCAATAAGGATCCAATCTCTACTTCATTCTTACTTTTCACCATCCTTTTTCTCAAAACACAGAACAAAAATTGACTTAGATCGTAACATCATACATAATCATTTAAACTCTATGGTTCAAGATTTCACACAATGTCTTCGCTATATCAACATACCATCTTATATATCAAACACCATATTGCCATAATGCCACACAATCACCATATTTCCACACACTTCATTGGCCATCAAATACCTCAATTCTCCTAAATATTCGCTTAATCTAAGTTTGCATATAAATTATAGGACTTCCATAAAGTTCATCAAAGATTCTACTTTCTTGCAATATTGCATTTCCACAAGCCAATATACTTAAAATCACCAGTGTTATAGTCAAACTCCGATTCTCTTAGAACATCAAAATTCCTTAATGCTTTTAACTTTTTGTCTGAATACAAAACTTACTAAACAAACACATCCCAGTTTCCTTTAATCGTTGAGATTCCATAATAACCTTTAGTTCTTAATCTCAATACTTAGCCTATTAAACAACCACATATACCTTTTCCACCATTTTGCTATATACATAAACATACATCAACAATCGTACATGCAGGTTCACGTAAATCATATAACTATCATGTTCATACGTTCATGTTCACATAAGTCACACACTCGATATCAAAATCAAAATTACACATTAATTCACATAACGTTTTGTTCTTACTCTTATCACAGACCAACGTAGGTTCTCACATAGGTTACTTCTTATGCTAAGATTAAAAACGTACAGATGGTTACACAATTTCCATGTCCACGCTCAAACAATAATCATACTTACCCATATAGTCTCATGTACTTCATATTCAATAAAATGCTTAGGTAAGATGTGACAACCCCGACCTATGATTAACTATTAACCCATGATTAAGGATGCCTAATAAGTAATTAAGAAGAAATTCTACATTAATTGCATGTGTGTTCCATTATTGGTGTTTTTATCTGTCTATTGTCGAAAGATCTATTTGTGTTTCTGTTTGTTCTATAAATTGAAGGCCTTATTGGCATCCAATCACGAAATTGACTTAGGTTACGTGTTATTTGGAATTTTTGGTATTTTATGATAGGTTAAATTTAAATTCGAATCGGAACCAAATAATTAGAATAAATAGTGTCAATTAATTAGTCATTAATTAGAGCCACTAATGGAACCTATATAAGGCTTGTACAACCTCTAGAATACATTTTGTACCTTCATGCCATCATCCTTGAGAGCAAACAAACGTGGAGAGAGAGAGAGAGACAGAGAGAGAGAAGTGGATTGAGTTCAAATTAAGGGGATTGTTAGAGACCTTAGGGGTTTTGGCTTGGAACTTCAAACAATTGATCGTTTAGAGCATCGTTGACCATCTAAGGTAAGAATTCAACCTTTGAGCTTTGGAATTAGGTCACTTAACACTTGAATTCAAAGAATTAAGTTGTGTAATGCAAGAACGAAGCTTAGATAAATGGTTTGAGGAGTGTATCATGCATTCTTGCATAATTCTCATGATTTTGAAGTTGAATTCAAAGAATTTTCTCTTGCATGTCCTCATTTTGGCCTTGTTCTAAGAATTCAACGTGTTTTTGAGTTAAACACCTCATTTGCTTATGTCTTGAAAGCTTTGAACTTGCATCTTTACATGCATGATATGTAATGATATGTTTTCACAATTTCAAGTTTGAGTTTTGAACAATTGACAAAGCTTTTGGGCTTAATTGTGTGAAATGATTTTGAATTCACCATGGTTTATCAGTTTACAAGCGTTTCCTCAAGTTTTTGGTCCAAAAGACCATGATTTGCAGCTTTGAATTGGAGTTTTGAACTTGGGAGAGCAATCTGGAAATTCCAGATTTTGTCTCTCTGCTCAAATGACAAAACCTATGCTCGAGTGACCAAAAGTTGGCTCGAACGTAAAATGCATGCTCCCAGAAGTTTATAATTTTTGCAGGCCACTCGAGTGACAAGAGTTGCGCTCGAGTGAAGACCTCAGTCCCACGCTTGAGCGACCGTCGAGTAGAGAATTCACGCATCCAGTACTTTTGCATAAGTTTATAGACTGCTTGAGCGACTGAAGTTGCGCTCAAGCGACCACTCACATCTTTGAGTCTCCGCTCGAGCGAAGGAAGTTGCGCTCGAGCGAAGGCCCTGTTTTCAGCAAATTTTGTTAAGTGCTTCAAAGGGAATTTTGGCATCCTCATCGCATCCTAGGCATTCCTAGGCCATAGTTAAGACATAATAATAAAGATAAGAAGTAGTAACACACCAAGACAAGAGAGAATTAAGTTAATGATTCAGGGTGTGTAATTCAGTACGTATACGTTCTGTGTCTGTTTAGGTCACGCGCCGCAAGTTATCTGATTTGTCTACTCTGTCTATATGCTTTGGAGCCATCTGTGAGTAATAATCCTGTAAAGTTATGTTTAACTTTAATTATTTCTGATGATACGAAATGATCAGTTTACTGAAATGCTACGTTTTGTTTGAATGAATGATTGCCTAAGTTTCTGAAATGTATTCGTGGCATCCTTAGCATCATATGATATGTGTCCCTTTATAGGTCATCGAAATGCCTTTATGATCGTCTCTTTATGGGTCATCGGAAACGTCTCTGTGCACATGAGTCATTGGATACCTTATGGCTGTCCCTTTATGGGTCATCGGAATGCCTTCACAGCCGTTCCTTCATGGGTCATCGGATTTGTTAACGCTAATGGATGTACCACGTACTATCATGTGAAATGTATGAACTTTGAATACAAATATGATTATGTATATGAATCTGTTTTTGCTTTGACATCTGATTATGTACAAGACTCTGTTTCTGTTATGGACATCATTCATTAAAACCTTTACTCTGTTATTATTCACTGGGCTTCCGCTCACTATTTATATTATGTATGTAGGTGAGTAGGGGCGTGACCAGGCCTAAGTTGCTGCCTCGATAGTTTTGTTTTGTTTTGTCAGCTAGCCACCGTGCCTCCGAGGGAGGTTCCCGTTTGAAAACTCGAGTTTTGTGAATCATGTTAAGAATGTTCTGTTTTGTTTCGTTTGACTAATGTACATTGAGCTTAGTTCCTTTTGGTGATACCTGTATGGTGTTGCATAACTTATGAACTTTTGTGGTCATATATATGTATAAAGTTTTAAATTATCTATCTCATGTTTGTCTGCACAGCTCGATGGACGTTGTATTTTGTATATTTGCTTCCGCAGTCCCTCTATTTATATGATTTTCAGGTCAGAGGCCTTCGGTAATCCCAGGATTACTGGCCGGTTACGACGCTAAACCTATGGGGACAGGTTTGGGTCGTGACATAAGACACTTAGGAAAGCACACTTGCATTTACATCTTAACTCATACACTTATAACACAAATGCAAATGCTCCTAACTCTTTCTTAGACTCCTTATTGCTCAAATGGACTAGTGTGTGAGTTATTAACTCATGCTCTGATATTACTCTGTCATGACCCAAACCCGTCCCTAAAAGTTTGGTTCATAACTGGCCAGTAATCATACAATTACCTGTGACCTCATACAGAAAACAAAATTTTTTAATTATGGGGCCTTAAGCGGAATGAACTATTATAAATAACATCCATTGAGCAGTGTTTAAATGATTATGATTAGGATAAAGTCCCATATATATATATATATATGTATATCATGATTTCCAAACATAACTTATATACATAGGAGTCAACAACATTAAGTTTATATATTCATAAACCCATTTAACAAAACCAAACAAAAGACTCAACATAAAACATAACACCAAAAAGACAAAAGCTCCATCTTGGAGGCTTGACCTAATAGGTCCTCATAAGCGATTTCCTGAGGTTGACTCTAAGGTTGAACTCCATGCTGATCACCTACATTCATATATAATAGGGGGTGAGCAAAGCTCAATGAGTAATAATAATGTAAATGAATAATAATTGAGTTAAAAACACAAAAAGCATTTAACGTAAAATAATAATTTTTCTCAAAATTTAAACAAATAATGGCTTTCTTCATATTCGAATTTGACAATCGATCTCGGGTCCAATTATACAAAACGGGCTTGGTCCCATCAACGTTACAAAACGGCCTCAGGCCCAACATATTACAAAACGGCCTCGGGCCCACATATAACTTCATTATTATTCATTCTATACCATAGCATTTGTAAAACATTAATCGAAATTCATTCATATCGCAATGCAATTTCAAAAATACATATACATGTATAACATTCATATTGTTTCAAATAATAATTAAGAACATATCTTTACAAAAGCATTGATTTAGGCCTTGTGATGATCCTTCGTGCAAGCGACCTACATAACATAGCACATATACAAATTCAATAAATAATTCGTACAATTCCATTTTTATTCAATCACTTTACTGTCAATAGGTTTCTAATTCTCCAGAAGGTCTAAATAAGTTCAAAAACATGTTTAGAAGGTCGGATAAGTCAACGGAAATTGACAGAATTTTCTCCTGTTTTCGCACGTGAGGAAGCCCCTCATTGCACTTGCGGAAGGTGTCGCACGTACGGGCTGCACGTGCAATTAAAATAGTGTGTCACGCTCTACTCTACCTTGTATTCCTCACGTGCGGGGCTCACAGTTGCACGTGCGGTTCTTGGCTCAGTTGAGCAATCCAAAATTTGATCCAAGTTTTCAAGCTTTCAAACTCATTTTCAAGCCTCAATTCACGTAAAACCACTTCAAAAACATGATATACCTTACGTAAGTACAGTGTAATTCAAGCTCAATTGAATTAAAACATGCTTTAATTTCTAAAATAAAACCTCAAATTCCATGAATTCATGATCTCCTTCATTTTCTTTCCAATTCAAATGGACACACATCTTGTATGTAAACTTTTGAGTTCAAAACATACAATTTCTAAGAATTAAGGCTCAAATTCTCACAATCAAACTCAAGTCAAGTCATTTCAAAGGAATTGACCCTCAAATCAAGTAAATCCAAAGAATCAAAGTTTAATTTCATGATTATAGCTCCCTTGAACTTACAACTCAAAACCCTAACTCCCTTAGGTGTTTAATCTTCATTTTCTTCCTTGAATTCAAGCAATTGAAGTGTTATTCCAAGAGTTCAAGTTGAATTCTACATAACTTAAGCTTAATTTCTTAAGTCTCCTTCAATTTCTCCACTTGCCCTAAGTTTTTCTTTCCTTCAAGCTTGAACTCTCTTTCCTTGACTTCTCTTTCCTTTCTTTTCTCTTTTGTTTCCTTTCCAGCACCATGTTGAGTCTAGCTCCTTCTACACTTAAGTTCAACATATATATATATATATATATATCTACACATCTTAATTAAATCAAATTAATTCATTCTGAATCAAAATTTTACCAAACTTCTCATTAGGCTCTAAATATTAGGTTGATCACAAATATTTACTCAATTTTGGTTTCTGGTGTCTCTAAGGCTTTTAATTTTCAATTCAAAGTTGTAATTTCAATAGGTTTTTCTACGAACAACAAATATAAGTTCAAATTCAGAAAAATCACTCAATATGCAATTTCACATCAAACACATAATCACATGTATAATTAAGGAATTAAAGTATAATACGGGGTAGGTTTATCACACTAATATATATATATATATATATATGTATGTTTGTGTAGAGAGAGAGAGAGAGAGAGAGAGAGAGAAGCATTCAAGAACATTGGAATCAAGAAGATACATAACCCTAAGATCCAACAAAGGAAGAAGATCACCTGAGGGATGAAATATAGCGTCAGATGGTCTTGCTACTGCATATAGTGGTGATGGTGGTGGTGTTCGAACATAGACAAAGTAGGGGAGAGAGTAAGGAGGGGAGGCAAGGGACAGAGGCGGTGAGAGAGGGAGGGAAGACAATGAGCTGCTCTGTTGCAACAATGAGGTAGAGAGAGTGGGAGAGAGTAAAGAAAAAAGAGAAAAAGTAGAGAAAGATGGGGTTGGAAAATAAGTGTAAATGACAGTATTAACATAAATACATATATATATATATATATATATATAATGGGGAGTTGGATTGTCTGTCGTGGTTACTTGCGATGGCTCCTGCGGCGGTCCAAAATGACGTTTTGGATTTTTTTTCCCCCTTCTTCTTTTGCTTTTGATCCACTTTTTCTTCTCTCTTAGCTTTCAAATCAAAGACAACGACAACGGCCACGAGTCCCTCCTGGTGCCAGCGACAATGGCGCAGTGACAACGACAATGACCATTCCTATCCTCGCCTGCTCTTTCCCAACCCCTCCCAGTGCCAATGCCGCCGCTGCCGCCGAGCCGTCACTGCCACAAGCCCCTTTTTGTTTGTTTCTCTCTCGATCTTGACTTGCCATTACCAGACTAGTTGCACTCTGTCTCGGCGCTCTCCTCTTCCTTCTACTCCTCTTCTTCTTCTTCTTTTTCTTCTTCTTCTTCTTCACTGAAATCAAACCACCTTCACTAAAATGAATCCACATGCAGTGATTTAGAAAGAATCCCCAAACACACAAATCAGGAAATCAAACAAATCAAATCCATAACCATAATACTGAAACCCCAAAACCAACATAACGAAAATGATTAATTTCAACAAACAAATGATCTCTTGGTTGCTATGATTTGTGGAACCCTTCCTGGAATCATCCTAAAATTGCTTTTATATGCAGTTTTCTTGTTTTTAACTTTTAGCATCAAGAAATGTGTAGTCATAGGCAAAGAGCCCAACTCCATCAATGGTTGTTCTAAGAACTTAACAGATGTGATTTCTTTCCATGAAAAGAGAGAGAGAGAGAGAGAGAGAGAGAGAGAGAGAGAGAGAGAGGGGGTTGGTTGAGGAACTTGGCAGTTTCTTCTTCTCAAATTTTATTTTATTTTTTTTAAAGTTTCGCACCAAAACAATGTCATTTTGGGGCATAGCAAGAAACCACAGCAAGAAATTATGGCAGAAGATCCAGACTCATCTAATGGGTAGTTTGGTCTTTTTACACTAGCTTATCCTTATGGACAAAGTGTTTTAGTACTTGGACCTACGGACAACAAAAATTTAAATTTGGATTTTTGACTTGAGCGCCCTTGATTTTCTTTTTTAATATTCTTTTTGAATTATTGATACATATTGCATATAAAATATATAAAATTTAAATTAAATATAAATATTTTATAATAAATAATTTCATGTTAAATAAAAAATTAAATATAAATTAATATTAAGATATCAATAAGATAGACAAATAATAAAAAAATTTAAAAATAATTTGATCCGTGCAATACACATAATTAAATACATTCTATCTTATTCATTTTTTCACTTGTATATCGAGATATTTTTTTTTCAAATATCATAATAATCAAATTATAATTATATATATAGAAAATAAGTATTTCTCAAATAGAATCTATATAAAATTAATTATTATAATTGAAATTGAATTTGTAAAGAATTTTATCATATATAAATAGAAAAGACATGTTGATATGATTTTTTTAGAAAAAGAAAAAAATTTAAATGGACCATATATAAATAATAAAAAAAATACTACTTTTATATATATATATATACGGAAATGTTTGAGAGCTCGAGAGAGTGGCTCGAGAAATGGCTCGAGAGAGGAGAGAGAGAGAAAGAGAGAGGGAGAAGAGAGAGGAGAGGAGAAGAGAGGAGAGAGGGAGAAGAGGAGAAGAGGAGAAGAGGAGCTCACCGGCGTCGCAGCTCCCCACCCCGGCGTCGTCGCAGCTCCCCACCCCGGCGTCGCAGTCCCGCCGTAGCTGCTCCTCGTTCGTCGCTGCTCCTCGCCGATCGTCGCACCACCGCCACCGCCACCGCCTCGCCCTGCCTCCTCCTCCAGCAGATTTATGGCCCCCTCCCCTCCCTCCTCCTCCCCTTCCCTCCTCCTCCTCCTCCTCCTCCCTTCTCTTCTTCTCCCTCCTCCTTCTTCTTCTTCTTCTTCTTCTTCTGAAACTGAAACGAAAACCAGAAAAAAAGAAAAAAAAAAAAAAAAAAAAAAACAACATCAAAACGACGTCGTTTTCGACACCAAAACGACGTCGTTTTGGTGTCGAGCCACAGTCTCGAGCCACAGTCTCGAGCTACGTAGCGGGGTCGATATATATATATATGTATATGTATATGATTGTGATGTGATGGGTGTTTAGACGGAGATGGTGAGGGTTCAACTCTTAAAAGAACAACGTTTTCAATAAGGGAATTAGATGTTCTGCCAATTGGGCATCCAACAACAGAAGCCTTGTTGGGCTCATTTCGGATTTATTTTAGTGATAATATTATAAAATTATTATAGTTTTATAAAAAAATTTATAATTATAATTATTAATATTTATAAAATTTACCACTTATTTATAATTTTTTAAAATTTACACTAAATTGGAAATTTTCCTTAATTTAAAACCATCCTAGCTGCGAACCCACCTAATGTGAAAAGTCAATTTCGATGAAACAAAAAATAAAAAATTACAGCAGGTACATATAATTCAAGAAGCAAAGGAGTTGATAATTGAAGTTCGGAGACCTGGGTCTCGTTTGGCAATTACATGTTTTAGCTAAAAAGTTATTATAAGTTATGATATTATTTTCTCTACTTTTTTGTAAATCTTTACGTAAAAAGTCAAAAAATTACTAAAATAACTTGTTCCAAATGAGATCTAAGAAAAGGAGATAAGGTGTGCATTATATAAAAGAGATATTTTTTTTTTTTTTTTGCACAGATTTGTTTCATATAAGATATTACAATGAAATATAATGAATTACAATCATAGTAATGAAAGATAATACACACTTTTAAAAAGAAACTCTCAAATTGAGAGAGAAAGTCCCAAGTAATACACGGAAAATAAGATTAAAAGAGGTAGTTAGGTCTATTTTGGAAAGCTTATCGGCTTTTTGACTTTTTTGAATTATATCACCTCTCTATTTTTTTTTTTTGTACATTTTGTCAAAAATATATATATTTAAAAAAAAAATTTTGATTTTTAACTTGCTTCTTAAAATAGACCTTAGTTATGAGGTTGTAATGAGGATAGGGAGACGATCGATTATAGAAATATGGTCCAAAGGTACACAGATGACCAAAAAAAAAAAAAAAAAAAAAAAAAAAAAAAAAAAAGACAGAATAGAAAAATTGATGTGTTATAAGACAACAGTATAGTGAATGATGTGATAAATTATAATTGAAAGAAATTTTTGTTTATATATTTTTTAAAGATTATAGTAAAAAAAATGATCATATTTTAAGTGGCAAAATCGTAGTTTATTAGAAAAAAAATAATAAATGCGTGTGTTATAGGTTGTGTATATTTTTAATTTGGAATCTAAATCAGATTGGAAAGTATTGTTAGGCCTCCGTATTTCAATTACGGAGTCCGCATCAATAATCTGAACCGTTCAATGTGTAAAACTCGTCGATTATTTTTTTCCTGCAAAACATCACGTTGATCTAATATTAATAATTACTTAATCTGATCACATTTGTGACAACGGTAAGTATGATTTTCACAATAAATTGTTTACACAAATCTAATCTGATCAAGTGATTCTCAATATCGGATTAACATGATTTTATACAAAAATGAAGTACTCGACAAATTCTACATATTAAACAGTTCGGATCATCAATGAGGGTTCCGTGCACGGAACCCCAATAACACCCTCCAATTGTTATATCCAATTGCAGAGAAGCCTAACTATGTAAATGGTCAACATCGACACCCTTAAATTTGCAGGCTCGAAAAATGGGTCAAAGTCTAATGACGCGGGCAGGAGAGAAATTTGTAGGAAGCTTCTGATGAAATTGGAAGATATCTGAAATGCCCTTCAATAGCTTCAACACAAAGAACGCTTTTGGTGTTATTTTCAAAGGGGTACTATGGTCAATGTACGAGAAAGTGGGTAGTTAATTTTCGCATCCCGCGTCCTACTCCTAATAGGATATGATTGCAGAATCAAATTGGCCAACAACTTGTAGTTGACAAATTCATAATAAAGAGGCATAGAGAGGAAGAGCAGGCCATTGAGTTTGTTGTTGGGTTTTGATTCATAATAAAGAGGCAGAGAGAGGAGGAGCAGGCCATTGAGTTTGTTGTTGGGTTTTGATTTTGTGTTGAAGTTGGAAGAATGGGAGATGAAGGAGGTTGCAGGCCATTGGGATTCTTGTTGGGATTGCCTTTTGCTCTAGTTGCATTAGTTCTATCTGTAGTTGGTGCTGTTATCTGGGTTTTGGGGTAAGCACATTCACTATCAATCTCTCAATTTCACTTTTGTTCTGTATCTTGTTTTCCTCTCTTTTCTCCTTCATCCAATCTTGTATGCTAAATGATTTAATTTTAATTTTAATTTTTCAGAAAAACCTTTTGGTTTTGCCTCTCAATTGACTGATTCTCATATATGCATAATAATGCATTGGACTAGTCAACTGATTTAACTTTTTTTACATATCCTGCAATATGATGTTTCTTTTCCCCTTTTCTTTTTGAGATAATTTCCCCTTTTTCAAAAGCAATCTTAAGATTTGTTTAAATATTTTTTTTCTGCCGTTTTATCTTTCTTTGTTTGGAAGATCCAATACGCACATACATATATTTATGTTTGATATAACCAAAAAAAAAAAAAAAACTATCATATGTATTCTGTACACAAATTATGTGCACTTATTGTGTTTGGTTGGGAAATTTGGAGAGGGATTTGGAAAGAGAATTGGAAAATGTAGGTGAAATGTGAATAAAACATGACTATATTTCACCTAATTTCACACATATTTTTCCTTTTCCTTTCCAAATCCCTCCCCAAATCTCCCAACCAAACACAGCAAAACTGTATCTGATAATTTCAAGGGAAATGTACTTCTTTCTTGTTTCATATGGATGGTTTTGAAGAAACCCAGATCATAAAATTGCTGAAAAAGTAGAATTCCTTTTACTTTATTATTATTATTATTATTATTATTATTATTATTATTATTATGTCAAATTTCTTTACTTTATCTGATTATGTATCAAAATTGCTTTCTTAATTTTGGCACTTCATTTTAGGAAAAAAATAAAATAATAAATGATGATTAATTTGGATTTTTAAATACAGGTCAGTGCTGAGTTGTTTGTGTCCATGCTGCTGCTGTTGTACGGGCATTGCAAATATGGCTATGGGTCTCATAAAGCTTCCTTTCAAAATAATTAGATGGTTCACTGATCAGATCCCTTGTTAATGCTCTGATTTTTTTTAATTTTTTTTATTTTAGTTTCCATTTGGTTGTCTATTTGATGATTCATACATTAATTTGTTTGATTTGTTTGTGTTGTAACCATTATTAGGCATGGCATTGACATCACTACATGTCATATGATGCATTCATTGTATTTGATTTTCATATGATTATAGCAGTTGATATGGACACTGAATTTGATTGATCATAGGAGAATAATTGTTTGGTTTGTGTGTAAAATATTTGAAAGTGATTTATATAATTTGTTTTAGTAGAAGGGAGAATATCGTCGTATTCAAATTCACATCTAGCGTGGGTCGGATTCAAGTTGGGCTTGCGCTAATTAATGAAAGACTTCGTGTTTATCTAAGCTAAGCTAATCCAACTTGAACATCAGACTTATGGTTAGCCTAATTCTGTTTGCACATTACAAAAAAATCTCAATAAATACCAATTTTTATATTGTTGAGATATAAACTTCTGAACAAATATCAAAAGTCCGGATATACACTTATGAACAACAAGCAGTTGTTCGGACATAAATAGTCAAATAAAATGTATATTTGAATAATTATTTTTTGCTTACAAATTTACGTCTAAATATTTGATTTTTGTTCGAAAATTTAAATTTGAATGAAGCAAATGGTGTAAATTGAGATTTTTTCTCGTGTGCAAATAGAATTTTCCTATTTTGGCAACACGGTTATAATCTGATTTTTGGATTATAACCTACCTCTTCTCTCACAAAAAAGCTTATTATAAGCTGATTTTCACCAAAAAACTGATTATAAACATCTTCTCAAAATAGGCCCGTGGAAAGAAGCTGCGGATCGAGTTTACCTGTATAACAAAGCAGAACATTTCAGATTCTTGAGACCATGAAAGAAGCAGAATATCTGTACTTACCTTCCACTGATCTCTATTAATCCACTGGTGAATTTGAAAGCCCAAATATCAATTACTTCCAATTTGCCGAGATACACAATAAACATCATTAGATCATAATAAAATTAACGGTAATGCTACGTAACTCAAATTTTGTGGCTCAAAAGTGGCTCAAATGGCCAAAACGACGTCGTTTTGAGTGCAGAACAACATAAAAATGGTCAAAACGACGTCGTTTTGGCCATTTGAGCCACTTTTGAGCCACAAAATTTGAGCTACGAGACATTTTCCTAAAACTAATTTATCATTAAGCACAGTGTCGAAAATCATAAACCAACCTGTAATTGGAACACTACTATGCTGAAGAATTGAATAATTAAATTGAACCCTAAAAAGGATTTATATAATTTTTAATATATTACATCAATAAATAAAATAAAATAAATATATTAAAATTGAACTGGGCTGGGCCGGGTTACAAACTTGAATCTCAATTCCGGCTCAAAAAATAACCGGGTCTAAAATATTAGTCCATCATAGCCCAACTCTAAGGTCGGAATACTTTATTTATTTTTTGTGTGTCCAATTTGATTTTGAGGACTTTTTCATGTTAGTTGTTATTAGACATTTCACTTATCGAAAAAGTTATTATAATGTATATAATTTATTTTGACTCTTCACTTTTTCATATTGTCACTTTAACCTTACTTTTATTTTAATTATTCATTCAAATACTACTCATTTTATGAAATGACACATCAACAATAAAGATGGAAGAAAAAAATCATAAGGGTCAATCAAATGAATTTTACCTCACTTATGAAGGCTAACTACATTTAACTAATGTGTGAATTGTAACAAAACGTCTAATCATATGCTTACTGCATTAGTGTTGAAAAAATTAGTTATAATAGACATTTTAACTAATTGACATTATACGCGTAGTGGTCGGTGATACTTCTATAAAAACAAATTGACTATTTATCACAAGTCGCATTTAAAGGTACAGTCCAAATTTTATCCAATTAGAGCAAAATCTTACATATTGAACTCATGTTAAAATTAAAAATTTTGAACTTATGTATGTATGACTGAGTTAAAGTCCTGAATTTTAATCCTACATCAATAAAAATAATTTAAAATGACGGAAAATAGAAAATGTAAAATGAAAACAAAAAAATTCAAGCTTCCATTCCATATCACAAGGTCAAAAAATTTATGAATAGTTGTTACTGATTAAGATGAAGCCAACTCACACATGAATTATTAGAGAACCAAGTCTCATTCAACCTTCTGAATCATGAGAAAGTGTGTAACGGTTATACAATCTTATATTGTTTCATCGATTAATAAAAAATCACAAATAGAATTGGAAAGAAAGTCTTCTCTCCTACTAATCCAACAATGTTTGATCATTATCGTAAATTAAGATTATTCATTAGATGTGATACTATCACATGATATTACCATTACATATGATATTTACTATAAATCAGAATCTCCCGCTACACAATAAAATTATGTGAAACAAAAGTAAACCAAGCTTATAATGCATACAAGTAAAGTGCGTCAGATATTATTAGGATAAAAAACCCTAGTAAAAATATTTCAAAAAAAAAAAAAAAACATCATTATTGAATTTGAACATTCATGTCACAAACATAAATCGCAATTAAAATCCAAAATTAATATTGATTAATGAAGATGGAGAGGGCATTGAACATCAACATTAATAAAGAACCCTTCAAAGTGGTGATGGTGTCCCTCCCTTATCAAGATTTTGAAACCAGTTGTGGTCACGGTAAATCATCGTAGCGAATTGGTCACTTCATATTGGAGACCCCCAAGTTGGATACAGCCGGATATACCATTATAATAAATAAAAAAATTGCACGCAAAAGACCGATTCACATTAAGAACTGGTGCGAACCAGATACTGAGGTTATTTGTTGGTAAATTATAGTTTGTTTAAAGGGGTATTGTTCTGTAAGTCTCATATATAAAATTTAAAATTTATTTAGTCGTAAAACCAGACATTTACATAAATTAATTTTATACATTTTTAATTGTTACTAAAATTTTTTATTATTTTAAATTTAAAAACGTTGACACATCCCACCATTGTTGGACCACCGCTAGACTTCCGTCTAACAGTGACCGGAGACTCATCAGAATATTCAATATTGCCGGAAGTCACCGGAGTATTCTGAATATCACCAGAAGTCGTCGAAATGTCCAAATCGTCGCTAGACACCAAAAATATCGCCAGAGACTCACCGGAATGTTTAGAACATTCCCCCCGCCCCCCACCCCCCCCAAAAAAGAAGAAGAAGAAGAAGAAGAATAATAAGAAAGGGAGAAATTAGAGCAAAAACATAGCAAAATTTAACTACACCCTCTCCAATACCACAAAAAAAAAAAAAAAAAAAAAACACTCTTTCTCATATAGAGCATATAATTTTCAGTTTACAAAATTGTAAAAATATAGAGTTTGAACTTATTACTCATCAAACTGCATAAATTTGTAGTTCAAAAAAAAAAAAAAAAAAATGGCATAAATTTGCAATTTTAAAACTACAAAAATTATCAGTTTGCTCGTTTACAATTTATCAAAACACAATTTCACGTTGTGGCGATGGTGGCGATCTTAGATCAGTAGTTTCTAAGTGTTTGTACCTTTTCAGTTTGTTAATATTTGAATTTTTTTTTTTAATAAAGAGAAAAAAAAAAATAAAAGGCCAGAGTCACACAGAAAAGCAGAAACGTATCTTCAAAATTGTAAAATTTTGCAGTCTTCACCATTTATAACTAAAATTCAAAAAATATTTGTTTAGTACTTCAAAATTTTCTCCATTAAAACAGTAAAAGTGAAGAGTGTTTTAGAAGGAAAAAAATGAGAGATCGAATGAGAGAGAGATTGTACTCCGGCAACCATTTTTGGTTTAGATCTAGGCGGATCTAATGTTGATCTACTTAGATCTACTCTAAATCTGAACATTTCGGCACGTCTTATCTTGTGATCTTGGCCAAATCTAAGTAGATCTATGTCGAGAACATCATCGAAACTCATCCCATTTGCCGTCAGTAAGGGCGAAACAAGGAGTTGGTGGTTGATGGTTGCTAGTGAACCTCAATCGATGGTGGTTTTCTAGTCGCCGGTCGCCGATGAGTGTATATCAGAAAGAAAAAGAGAAGAAGGAAAGAGGCCTAGGACTTTTGAGTCTACACAAAAAGTTATGGAACTAAATAGATTACAACCTTTTGAAACAGGACATGTGGGTAATTTGTCCTTCTTATATATATATATAGATTATTGTTCACCCATTACAATTTTATAACCGACCATATAAGGCTGTTGGTGTAGTTTATTATAAATTAAAAACTGATAATTAAAAAGCAGAAACAAAAAAAAACACCATTCCTCCAACTGTTCAGATAATTAGCTTTTTTCAATTTGTTTAAATTATTTTTACTTAATAAGTTGTAAGTTAAACGGTACTAAATAATTTGACAAATATTTCTAAATTAAAATACAGGGCACTTATGAGCCAGTTCTATTAACTAGACTTATTTACCCACAACTTATGAGCTATAAATTTATTACTGTAAATTTATTCATTAATATCCACTGTCTTTATTCATATCCACTCACTCACTTACAAGAATCCACTATCCTCTTCCGCATACATAAATAACAAGAGAGACTGATAAATTTATAACTAAAAAAGAAATCTGAATCAAAAACAAAGGAAGCGGTGGCGATACAGTGGTAGTGTATCTCGGCAACGGTGAAGTGTAGATCTACGAGGTAAAGTGTAGGTCTGCAATGATGATTGAGATAGTTGGTAAACGGTGGTAGCATCCGAATAACGACGGTGGTGGTGGGTGAATGGCGACGACGACGGTAATGCTAGCGATGGGTAGACGGCGGCAGCGGTGGTGGCGAGTGGACAAAGACGACTACGGTGGTGGTAGACAATGGTGGTGTGAAACTTTTAAAAAAATGGTTGAGAGAGAGAGAGAGAGAGAGAGAGAGAGAGAGAGAGAGAGAGAGAGAGAGAAGATGATGGTGAATGACGGCAACAGTGGTGGTGGTGGTGATGGGTAGACGACAGCAGTGGCGGCAATAACGGATGGACGGTGGTGGAGGTGGTAGACAATGGTGGAGTGAAACTTTTAAAAAAATGGTAGAGAGAGTGATAGAGAAAGTGAATAGAAGAGAAGAGAAAATGAAATAACTTGATAGGGATGAGATGTGCTCCCTAATTCAAGGTTCAGTCTTGTGCAAGTGGTTATCGCGTAAACCCTAGAATGGAACAGACGTATTTGGACTCTTGTGATGGTTTGATTTGTGAGATAAGGTTGGGACTAGATGGGACATTCCGAAGGATAAAACTTTTCTAGAAAGATAAGGTTGGATTCAGGGTGATAAAACCTTTTTCTTTTCGCCGTCCCTTTTGAGGCCCTGCAGTTGGCATTACACAGTATATAACCGTTGGTAGGAATCCGAGGTAAGTTCTGTAACAACGTAGCAAAAGGGGGGGTTCTGAATAGTCTGGTGTCCAATTCTTACGGTTGGGAGAATGAAATCTCTATGGAGGATTTCTAGAATACTAACATCTAACCTTGTAATCCTTGTTATTGACTTGAATATCATGCTTCATTACTTGCTTGTTATAAATGTGATGATGTATTGGATTGGGAAAAAGAGACGGGGTGTGTGTTCGTTTACTGGGCATTCAAAGGTCATGGCGTTTCATGCCAGGTATTGAAGACAATTAGACTAGTCGAAGGCAAAGCTAAAGCATTTGAGGACATACGGCTACCTAGGAGGATTAGAAACTAGTTTGTAAACATGTTTTGAGATTGTAAGTGATAGATCGCTGTAGACACCCCATTTTTGACTGTCCTTAAGGCATGGGCGCCACTGATTGATCACTCAATGATAAATGTGTGCGCTTGTCAAATGTTCGATGTCCTCAGCAAGAAACCTCAGTTTCAAGCTTCAAAAAAAAAAAAAAAAAAAAAACAAAACAAAAACAAAAACAAAAACAAAAACCCACAAACCTCTTGCCTTGTTTTTGGACCAAAACAACAGTTTTTCAAGCCTAAACATCATGTGACCTACAAACCCACTAGTGTAGACTATCGGCCAGTAATGTGGCTTGTCGTCCACTGTTAGTGGGTTGCCGGCCACTTATGTGTTTTTTCAGATATTTTTGCCAGTTGTGCTAGCTATTTCCAGAGGTGCATGCATCAGTCCATATGTGTCTGTAAAGATATTTTTGAGGGAGTCTCATGTTTTTCTATATATAGATGACCTCCCCTCTTGTTGTAAAGGTTAGAAAAATTTAGTGGCTTGCCGGCCACAATTAGTGGCTTTCAGATATTTTTGCCAATTGTGTCAGCTGTTTCCACAGGTGTATACATCAGTCCATACGTGTCTGGATGGATATTTCTGAGGGAGTCTCATGTTTTTCTATATAGAGATGACCTCTCCACTTGTTGTAAAGGTTAGAAAAATTTAGGAGTGACAAAATATTTTTGAAGAACAAATTTTGGAAAATTTTTCTCTCTCTCTCTCTCTCTTGCAACTTGCATAGCCTTTGCTCAAACACTCTAAACCAAACCTAGAAAGCTTCTTGCTGAGATAATTTGAGCTTGAATGTGAGCTCTTGAGACACTTGAGAGTGTGAAATTGGTGGTTTGTAACTCAAAGAAGCATTCATCTTCAAGAGGTATACATTCTAGTGTTTTAATACCATCTCTACACCACTTGTTTTCCATATTTTCTTGCTATTTTTAAGCTGTTCATTACCTGTATTTTTGGGCTGAAACTTATGGTTTAAGGCCATTTAAGGTAGAGGGGTTCATAGCCCTTCTTTAAACCTTACTTCTAAGACCTTTGCCCTTGTGTTTCCTACATTCTCATTAACTTTTTTTGAGCTTTCTATCACTGATTTTCAGAGGTTTTTTAGAGGCAAAAATCATGTTTTGAAGTCCCAAAAGTGGAGGGGTTAGCCTTCCCTCCTTGTGCTTGTGTGCTAGCTTTAATTCCTCAATATTTTAGTTCATTGTTTTAGCTATTTTTGTCTTCATTCCAGCACTTTTTTGGACTATTTTAGGACTGTTTTTAGTTGTTCATTGCATTTGAGCATTGTATAGCATTCTTGTAGTGCAATGGTCCTCATAGGCTTGGTGGTTTAGGCCTTAGCCACCAACCTATTTGAGTTGATAGTATTTATTTCTTGCTTTCCGTACTTGTTTTCATCTCTAATCACCTCTGCAACCTCCCTTCTTTCTTGGCTTTTTCTTTGTTTTGAAAGTCATTTCAAACTACTTGCTTGTTTAAACTTGAGATTGAGGTTGTTGTGCTTAATGGTTTAATCCCTTTGGGGGTTCATTACCAATGACATGACATCTCTCTCATGTCTAAAACAACACTTGGTTTGGTACTTCTTTCCATCAGAGGACTTGATCTTCACTTTTGGACTCAATGAACTAAAGAATGGATGGTAATTAAAATGAAGTAATAAAATTGGGACTAAAAATGATACAAGATATGAAAATCAACTTGGGTTGAATTGGACGTTAATTGAACCCATTGAGTCTTGAGTCGTTTCATACTTGTTAGTGATGTAAAGGGTTCAAGAGTCAATGTCAACCACTTCCCTTGATCAATCCATGATAGGGAGGGGTTTTGAGACTCTTTAAATTGTGCATTTATTGAATTGTCTCCCTTGATTCATAAGTCATCACGCAATGAAATTGCGCCGATTGATGATTTGCAAATCAAGCCTATCCCTCCTTTGACCTGTTTGATGAAAAGGAAAGGCAAGGTAGACAAACATTCCCTGAGAATACTCTGGTTTGTGTTCCATTTGTCTCTGTTGCTGTAGGAAAGAATCGACATCAGTTGCCGGCAGCCCACTTCTTAAGGACGACAACCCACTATTAGTGGCCTGTCGGCCATTACTTCTGGGTTGCCGGCCACTTTTTCAAGGCAAGCAGTACCTTTTTTCCATCAGAGCAGAGCAGAGCAGAAGTTGAGGTGAAAAATAGTGCATTTTTCCAAACTGTGATTGTGCAACAAAGGCATTTCGGCAGCAAAACAGAGAGCATTATCGGGTGGAAATCTACATCCATGCATGAGCTCTCCCTCAATCCTCGGGATCTGTGAAGTGATGTTGTAATAGTATTAGTGTTATGTTTAGAATAAGCTAGTTAATTATATGTTGTATTTATTTAATTAGCTAGAATAGTTAGTTAAATTTGTTGTTGTAATAATTAGTTAATTAGCTAGTGTAGTTAATTTATTCCATTTGGTTTGTAATAGTTAGTTAATTCGTAGTAATTAGCTAGTCCATTCATTCAGACCCTCTTGTGCAACAACCAACTTGTAATATTGTGTATGTCTTCCAACCCCATGTCTTTCTCCCTTTTATTTACTTGCTTATAATGGGTAGTTAGAACATCATGTTTCTTTTAGCATACTCCATGTTCGCATCCATTTGTCTTGCATGAATCGAGGCTCGGTTCATCATTCTAACAAAGCATTGTCGTTTAAATACTTCGTTGAATACGTGCTTAAACCGCATGTTATCAAATTGATGCACATGTCATAATTAGTAGCTGAGCCTATTAGGTACATATCACATGTGTTGCATTAATTATGATGTATTAATTTGGAGCATGCATGTTTTCTAACTCTTTTGTTTCTTTTGGCTTGCATTGGAGTAGTAGGTGAGCTTTTATTTGCTATAGCATATCGCATGTGTGTGATTGTTGCTATGTTTAGCATGCTTGCCATGAGGCTAAGTGCTTAATTGATAAATTGCTTGAATGCATGTGGATGAAGGCTAATTGCTTGAATAATTTGAGTAATGTACATATGCGATCACTTTTTTAAGTGGTACATATTCGAAACAATTTTCAAAACAAACATGAATCAAAGTGTTCTAACTTTTGCAAATTAGTCTATACTTGTGTGCGCATCACATAGTAATGTTAGCCTAATAACCAGAACAAGAGCATATAATGTAAATAAGAATCACATCATGATTAGTAGAGGCCGATCTTTGATCGGCCGAGTGGACTACTCAATTCATGACCTTTCCCTCTCGTACCTAAGTTCCCAAACCGAGACAATCTTGGTGATGACAGATACGTGGCCTTTGGCACGAGTCATAGTGTCACGACCCAAACTCGCCCCTTCAGGGTTTAGCGACGTAACCGGCCAATAATCCTGGGATTACCAAATGCCTCTTAATAAAATAACAGAATAAAGGGGCTGCAGAAGCAATTATACAAAATACAAGGTCCATTGAGCTATGAAGATATACATGAGACAAATAAGTTTTAAACTTATATAATGTCAACTTCCATAAGACTTATATCACTATATGTAATGTCATGAGGGACTTACCTGAACATACAGATAAGCAAAACAACCAACAAAAACATCTTCATGAGGTTCACAGAACTTGACTTCTCAAAAGGAACCTTCTTGGGAGACATAGTGGTTGGCTGACTCAAAACACTCCAGGCAGCAACTTAGGCCTAGTCACGTACCTACTTACCTGCATACATAATATAAATAGTGAGCAGAAGCCCAGTGAATAACAACAGAGTAAAGGGTTTAAATGAACGATGTCCATAACAGATTCAGAAATTAGAGTTCATATTAGAAATAGAATTATAATTGTATTCTTGTTCAAACTACATACAGAAATCAAAGTTCATACTTAATCATACATAGTACATCCATTAGCATTACCATGCTTGTCAGTTCCATTAAGGAACCTCCGGTACCAGGAAACTTGTAATATACTTGAGCCACGATATTATTACCCCCGGGTAAGGGCCATGAGACCACAGTATTGTTACCCCTGGGCAAGGGCCTTGTACTTGTAGACAACGATATTATTACCCCCGAGCAAGGGCCTTGTGCGAAGGATGCCACGCATACTTGTCAGAAATTGGACATTCATTCATTGATACAGAACATAGCATTTCAGAAAGCAGATCATTTCTTGTCATATCATATAAGAAAATACTTTAACGTGAACATAGCTTTACAAAGTTGTTACTCATAGATGGCTCCACTTGCAAAACAGAGAAATTAGATAACTTGTGGCGCGTGACCTACATACACATAATAGAAACACATAATGAAACACACACTCGGTTGGTACTTAACTTATTTCTCTTCGTTCTTAGTGTGTTTCTAGGTCTTAACCTCTTAGTGAATCTTAGTCATGGCCTAGGAATGCCTAGGATGCAATGTGGATGCCAAAATGCACTCTAACAAATTTAACAAAACTTGCTGAAAATAGGGGTCACGCTCGAGCACAACTTCCCTCGCTCGAGCAGACATGTAAACATGTGAGGGGTCACTCAAGCGCAGATTCCCTCGCTTGAGCATTCTGTAAATTCTGCAAAAGTATTGGTTGTGTGAAATCTCCGCTCGATGGCCGCTTGACGGTCGCTCAAGCGTGAGACTGAGGTCCCCGCGCGAGCGCAACTTCCTTTGCTCAAGCGGTCTGCAAATTGTGTAAACTTCTGGGAGCTTGCATTTAACACTCGAGCAGAAGTGTAAGATCACAGACTTGTCGCTCGAGCACATAGTCTGTCACTCAAGCGGAAGTGCAGAATCTAGAATGTCCAGATTACACTCCCAAGCTCCAAACTCGAATCACACACCTTAAAACTCATCTTTTTGGGCCAAAATTCCAGAAAACATTTAGAAACTTATAAAATACTATGATTGGAATTTATCAAAACTCCAACTTGAAATTTATGATTATGCCATGAACATGACATGCATAAATTACTTTGAGCTTAGGTTCTTCAAAACATGATCAATTAAGGTCAAATGGTAAGAAATATGATGAATTCTCAAAACCAAGTCAAGATAGACACATGGATGTGAAAAATTCTTTAGAAATCTACTCAAAATATCTTGACAGATGCATGCATGCATGAAATGATCCTCCTTTCTAATTCATTAGCTCATCTCTTGCATAACTTAGCTTAATACTCAAGGATTCTTGTATTAAAGTCTTGAATACAAAGTTTAAGGACAAAATTCTTACCTAGAGTCTTAATTGCACAAGTGTAGAAGTTTCACCTCCCAATTCACTTCAATTCTCCAACTATTCCTAGCAATTCTCCCATTTCCTAGCTTTGATCTCAATTTCCTTCTTTCTCTCACTCTCTCTCGTGTTTTGATATCAAGAATGAAGATATAAGAGTGTGTAAAAGTGTAACTAAGGGTCACTTATGCCTTATATAAGCTTAGTTAATAGTATAACTAAATTGTTGGTCAAACTAATCAATTAGACATTAAATTATTCTAATTTAATTGTTCAGAATCGAATTTTGATTAAACCTACCATAATGTTCTAAAAATTCTAAATAGCACATAAATCAAGTCAATTTTGTAATCAGATGCCGATAAGGCTTTCATTTCACAGAACAAAGCAGAAATACAAACAGATATTTCTACGATAAACAGATATAAGCACAATAATGCAACACACACATGCAATTAATTCAGAATTACTAATTAGGCTTATTTAATCATGAATTAACGTTAATCAGAGGTCGGGGTTGTTATACATGGGTTTCCTAAATTTTTCAAAAATATTTAGGTGGCGACTCTGTATCTGGTAAATCAGTCCATTTTTTGCATTTTGATTCAAAATCGATTTTCCAAAAGATTTACCGGATTTAGACTCTTTAGTGTTTATCTATTTCACATTGCACTTGTGAGATCAGATTCAGAACTGCGGAAGTCTAAACTGTAGGGCTAGTCGTATCCGAAAGAAGCACAAAAAGTCGAGTTAAAATCGCATGTTGTTTTTAAGACATGGTTTCGTAATTATTATAAATCTATACATATCTTTTATAATACATATTCCTTATTTTCTTGTCGACTCATATAGACTTTGTGTTAATATCTTGTTAAGATCTGTCAAAGGGTAGTTTTGCTATTTAAGGTGGTTGGACTTTGAAGGGAGGCTATATTGATCCGACCTTCCTGGGACCTTACTTGGTTATTAACCAAAGGACTCATTAGTGGCATTTCCTATTTTGTAATCTTAAGATAAATCTTGTATTTATTGTTAATATATTCTGTGATGTCCTTGATTTTTGGGATGTCACAACCAATCATGCACTTAATCAATTATCTTCCGTCAAAATCAATGAAACCAAACAAGACCAAGTTATAGGTGCACAATAAAAATGTGAAAAGTATGATCAAGTATCAAGCCAAACAAGCCTCATGTGTATCTTTGCTAAGGTCTCGTTTGGTGTAGTTGTTAAAACAGATTATAGATTATAACTTAACAGATTATAGATTATGACTTTAATCAGAAGCTGTTAATCTGTTTGGTGTAGCTGTTGGATTATAAATTTAAGTTGCTAAGTAGTGTTTGTTAAATAAGCTGTAAAGTAGGTTTTTGCTATATAAATGACGTTTTTACTCTTGTTAGTTGTAAATTGAATTTATCTTGACTTTTCACATCTCCCACATTAATAAATTGAATTTACCTTGATTAATGCCAACCATGGGTGTGACCATACTGGATTGATGCCCTCATCATCTTCTCCAACAAATTTCCTGGGTCTCTATTTTTTTACTCTAAACTTACCCTCTCACTCTCTCTACTCTATCTCGTCTTCATTTATCATTTGTAATGACCCATTTTTTTTTAAATAGCCAGTGCATAATTTAATTGAGCAAATTTTCGAATTTGATTGCCGTGTAAATTCTGTGCGAAAACAGTTCGATTTGGTATTTTTTAAAAATAGTTTTCGATCTCAGAAAATTATGAAAGTTTTATATGTTGTTCCCATATGAGTCTAGCACATTGGATAAAAATTTCAGAATTTAATGATAAGGATTTATTTCATGAAAATTCACAGATTGATTGATGTTCAGTTTAATTTATAGCAGAATTTAAAATTGAGTTTTGTGTGTTCGGACCATAATTTGAGATAAATTTGTTGGGTCTATTTTGGTATATAATTGGACCATATTTGACTTATGGGTGAGACCCATGACTTAAATTTAATTTAAATTGAGTTTGTTTAATGACTCACGTTTAACTGTTTGGTCCTTTTAAAATGTCATTGGCAATAACCACCTTAGGAGTTGTTATTATTTATTATATAGGATTATAATAAATATTTGATAGTTGATTTTATAGTGTGTACCATAGAGTGAAAAATTATATATTTTTGTAGTAAATAAAATGGGCGTATATTTCGTGGTGAGCAAAATATTATATTTTGTGATGTGTACAAGAAAACAAGATATATTTTGTAGTGAGAAAATATTATATCATTTCTATCATTTATGCTACTAAATATTATAATGATATTGAAACATACTTTTAATTGATATATATATATATATATATAGGTATATATGTACAGACAGATGTTTGAAATAAAATAAAATAAAATATATTATCAAGAGAGGCAGCACGTGGGCTGCCCCCCTTCTCTCTTTTATTTCCCTTTACTTTGATTTCCTTTCTCTGCTTTGGAGAAGCAGAGCTTTGTTCTCTCTCTCTCTCTTGCCCTCTCAAATTTCTTTTAGGTTTATCACAAGACCTTTTGATCCACCAAAATCTATTAGGTTTTAGACCCATATTCTTGAGACCAAAGTGAAGAGCTTGGTGAGAGCAACATTTTGACCGGTGGAGATCGAAATTCGACAAAATCAAAAATTTAGATTTCTGCTTGTTTCCTATTCTAGCTTGAGGTATGGATTTTTCCTACACTTCTTCATGCACTTTTACTTGATTATATGGAGCTTAGAGTTGTATATAATTTAATTAGAATTTTTGGAAAACTTGTGATTTATTTGCTTAAAAGGAAAATTTTGAGAAAAATAAGGAGTTGATGCCCAAATTGCGAAAGTGTAAACTTGGAATATGTTTGTAAGGTTATGAAAGAGCTATGTTTTAAATTTGAACAAAAACAGACTTCGATTTGATCGGTTTTGAAATTTTTACCGGTTTGCGACTAAAAGAGCATTTTTAAAGAAAACAAAGGAATTATGTTTAACTTTTGGGGCTTTTGATCAAAATAGTATGTCATAGTTGAATAATACTTGGAGAATGAGTTTGGAAAGAAAATGATGTTTTCTTGGGCATTAACGGTATTATGTTGTTTAATGTATCTGTTGGAATAAAACCACACGGTTAGAAATGGACCTTGAGAGGTTACCGGACGTGATTGTGATATGAAAACTAGTGTAGTTGTTCATATTTGATAAGATGTGGAATAGATTGTATTTATCGAAATTTGTTTTTTGGGAATTTAATTGTTTAAATATTTATTTAGAAATATCTGTTTTGAGCTATCGGTGGATGATAGCCATGATTGTTGTATAAATGCATGAGACTTAGGTAAATTGAACCACATTCCTCATTTGTTGCATTGGACATTGCATTACATTCATTTCATTGGACATGTATCTGTTCTTTGAGAAATGTTTGGAAATGTATCTATTTGTGAAAAGATAAATACTTGGTGAATCTGGGTAGGGGGTGTAGAACCGCGGGGTTAGGTGTCAAGCCTTCCAGGTTACTGGTAAAAATGACAGTGGTAGTGCATCAGGGCCTACTTGCAGACACTCACCTAGAGATTTACAGAGCCTGTATTCATGTAACAGATATGGTTTAAAATGGAAATGGTTTTATATTTGTTGTTGCATCTCAGCGTTGCATGCTTTATCAAAAGAGAGATAAATTGTTTTATCATGAGCATGGCATGATCATACTCCTCTTTAGTCTTGTCATGGTTCATATGTTGTGTAGTATATCTCTACTGGGTTGTAGCTCACCCTATAAGGGAAACCATTTCAGGTACTGGTGCTATCCCTCCGCCAAGGCATTGACTTGGGAGGACTCGGAGCTGAGGCTTCATTTTTGTTTTATTGTTATTTGTTGAATGTAAGCCTAGGGGTGTATTTGTATTGAGTTGAAACTCCATTTTGTGTAACCAAGAATGTTCTTGGATAAATTTGTAAGCCTATAAGGCATTCATTATCTGTTTGGCTTCCATTTCATACTTGTTGTAAAATGCATGCTTGGGATTGGAACTGGGGCATTGAGATGTGAACATCATGTATTTGGTATTTGGGATTAAATGGAAATGGATATATGGGATAGTTAGCTAGATATATGTGTTTGTCTATCAGGTGGGTTTGTTGTATAAATAGATATACCCTGTCCAATTTTCAGGGTGTTATATCATTCCCCATGTAATCTCCTCATTCTTTATTTCTTTCATTTCTTTTCTTTCTATTATTTTTTATTTTTCTTCTTCTTCTCTTCCTAAGAAGACATATTTATTTTTTCTTACTAAAATTTCTTTTTCTCTAAAACTTATATTTTCCAATTCATTGCTTTTCTTTCCATTTCTCTTTATCTCTTTTCTTCCTTTTGACCGGAAAACTAGTTGTCGTTGTGCTGTTTGTCTCTCCCAAGCTGTCGCCATCTCTCTCTCTCTCTTTCTCTCGTATTTCCTTTTTGTCCGCAAGAGAAAGAATTAGTAGGGTTTATGGCACAAGAGTAAATAATTGGAAGGACCAATGATATTTAAGTAAAATTAATACCCCTCCTCATAATCCGAGTAGGGGAAGCAGCCTGGGAGGTGATTCTCATTTTCAGCTTATTTGTTCCAAAAAAAAAGCTGCAATAAGCTGAAGCTGATTTTACTAAGCTAAAACAAACACACTGATTTAGCTTTGTTAAAGCTAAAAGCCATAAGTTGGATAAAATAAGCTTGAGAAAACACCCACTAAGTTTATAAATCAAACTTAAATTCATTTTAAAACTCATTAAAATTTTAAATTAAATTAAATAACTTACCACTCAGCTCAAACTTTATTCAACTTGTTTATAATCCTAATTGTGTGAAGCCTACACCTGATAAGGTCCAATAGACATAAATGAGGCTAGAAGATGGACTTGAAATCAATTGTATAATTTATTTATTTATTTATTTTTATTTTTTGAAAAAAAGGAGTGTACTATATACACTCTAGAATCTAACAAAATCACAGCGTTTGATGACACTAGTTGAACCCCCACGATCATAGCACGTGGGGGTTGCATTGTAGTTGCAATGCTTATTATTGTGTCAATGAGTCTGTATGCTTGCTTGTTTATGTTTAAAAAAAAATGAAGTGTAGGAAATAGAAGAAGGTCCAATAACACAATGATTTAGCTAAATGATTCATGCATTATGTTAAAGAAACTCTACTTTTTCCTTCTAGTATTTTTAGAGTTATATGTAGCTCAAGCATCTCTTCCTAGTGTCGTATGTGATAATTTGACAAAAATAGAATAAAAGAAGGAAAACATTAGGATGACAAATGCTTTGATTCACATATAAGGTGCATAACAATGAAAGTTGAATAGTATATGGGTTAAGGTAGTAAGGTAAGAACCACAATAATAAGCAAAGAATAAAACTCATAATTCATATAAAATAACCGCTGATGAGGAATCTTCAATGCCTTACTTGTCCTTGAGTGGTGTATGAGGACCATGAACAATGCATTTCGCTTTTGCACCATATTCCAAAGTAGAGATTGTCTTGTGCATCTCTTTGGGGTCTGAGCTAGGGCACAATATCATCAAATTTTTTGATTTTTCATCCTCAAATGAATCCTAAATACAAAGTGAACAAAAGACTCTCAGATATCAAAATCAATAGGGGGGAATAAGAAAATCATATCAACAATAATGCAATTTATCTGCAAAAGCATGGTTAACTTATTGTCTCTGAATGGCACGTGAGAATCACCATTTGCAATGGACTCAACCACCCTCTTCAATGCTACATTTCTTTGTTTGATCTTCACCGTTTGCAATCAAGGAAATCACAAAATTGATAGTTTTATTGTTATAAACAATTAAAAGCTAAAATTGGCAGGAAAAAAAATGTTCATAATTTCACAGAAGAATCCTAATTAATTATGTACAAAATATACCTGGATTTTTGCTTCCAAACCAATTTGACCAGCTTGCTCAATATTTTCAGAACTGGCCATGTTAGCAAGCATAAGCTGAAATCCTATTATTGGGACATCAAGAATTATTTTCACAAGTGTAGAGAGAAGTGTAAGTTCAAGTTGAAACAGGACTATACAAAAAAAGTAACGGTGTGTCTATTATAAAGCAAAAAAAAAAATATTAACAGAATGAAACCATGTAGTGGCTTCGAGAGCTTCGCTCATTATAGAGTGTGCTTTTAACAATCCTTTGCTTCTATACTTTTTGGATCTCTTTTGATATTTTTTCAGCTTCAGTTCTGTAGACACCCCATTTTTGACTTCCCTTAAGACTTGGGTGCCACACTGCGAACACTCAATGATGAAAAGTTACGCTGTACAATCGTTCAAATTCTTCAGCAAAAAGCTTTAGTTTTGAGCTTCTAATATCAACCTTACACCCCATTTTGACCAAAACTGTTTTAGACCTTGAAACTCTCTTTTTCAAAAATATTTTTCCAAATGTTTCTACGATGTTCCGAGGCTCGCATTTCGATTAAAATATTACACTTTTCGGTAAACTGAGTAAGGACAAATGGAAACAAGTGGAAGGAAGGTGAACTCTTTGAATTTTTTTTTTAAAAACATCTTATTTATAGGTTTGGATATGAAGGAAATAGGAGGGGTTGGAAGAAAACTAGTTGGAGGAAAGGTTAGGAATCAAACCGTTAAGAAAGAAATGAGAAGCCTTCACTAAATTAGGCATATCTCTTTGTATACTTAGAATTTAGATGTGAGACCACCACCATTGGAAAGTAGACTTTCGAGGCTTCAATTTAGACTCAAGAATCACCTGAAACCAAGTCCATATCAAGGAGATATGCCCGTTTAAAATCGGACGTGAGAGTAGTTTTTTGTGGTTGGCCAGCCAATTTTTGTGGCCGGCCGTACAAGTCATTGGCAGTATAAGTCATTGGCTGGCCAACAGGAAGATATTTTGCTGCCAGTTGTCCCCCCATGTGCATTCCTTGCACCAGCTGTCTCTATACAGATATTTCCAATAGAGGCACCTATTTTTCTATATATAGATGACCATCCCTCTTGATTTTAGGTTAGAAAAAATTCCTAAGAGCCAAAAACTTGCAAAACACTTTGCCTCTCTACCTTGCAATATATATACACTCTCTATACACTTCCTAAACCAAAAATTTGAGTCTTCTTGCTGAGGTTCTGATTTCAGCTCTTGAGGGTGCTCACTTGTTGGTTTGTGAATCAAAGAGTAACCTCTCTTCAAGAGGTATAACTCTTGCCATCTCTACACTACTTCTTTCCTCTCTTTTCTTGCTGATTTTATGCTATTTTTGGACTGTGTTTGTAAGCTAAAACTTGTGACTTAAAGTTACCAAGGTGGAGGGGTTAACTACCCTTTTTTGAACCTTATTCCATAAGCTTCTGTCCTTATGTTTCCCACTTGTTTCTCAACTTTTGGCTACTATTTTTTAGAGTTTTAAGTGGATGAAATATGTGGTTTTGAGGTCCAAAAAATGGAGGGGTTAGCCACCCCTCCTTAGGCTTGCTTACTATCTTTAATTCTCTCTCATTTTGGCTTACTTTTTTAGCTTGTTTCAAAATATTTCCACCATTGTTTTGCTGTTTTTAGGACTATTTTTATGTGTTTACTTCTTTATTCTTTCAATATTATACTTGCCTTGTTGTAAGTCCTCATGGGTTTGGTGGTTTAGGCCTTAGATATCAACCTATTTGAGTTGATAGCTTTTATTTCATAGTTTTCATACATGTACTCACACTTGTAACAACCATCTCTGCAACCTCCCTCCATTCTTGTTTTTCTTTCTTTTTGTTAAGAGTTGTTTCAAACAATTGAGGTTGTTTAAGGCATGCGAAAGAGACCTTCCATGCTTAATGGTTTAATCTCTTCGGTGGTTCATTACCAGCGCATTACATCTCTCTTATGTCAAGAACAACCTCTTGTTTGACATTTCTCTTCATTAGTGGACATAATTATCACTTTTGGGACAAAATGATTAAAGAATGGAAAGGTAATGTTAACAGAGGCAAATAAAAATGGTAAAAGTGATAACAAGATAATAAAATCAAGTCGGGTTCAATCAGACATTAATTGAACCTACTGAGCCTTGGATCATTACATACTCCTACTGATGTTAATGGTTCAAGGAGCAATGTCCACTCCTTTCCTTGAGGTGACTCCATGATAGGAAAGGGGTGTTATTGGTCTTTCATTTCATGTCATTGATCTTTTTGTCCAATTAGTTCATAGATCATCATGCAATAACCTTGCGATCATTGATGATTTGTGGACTGATTCTACTCCTCCCTCGATCAATTCCATGACGAGGAGAGGCAGAAAGGACAAACACATCCTAGAAACACTCTATTTGTGCTCTAGTTCCATTTTGTCGCAGCAGGGCAATACCAAAAAACAATGGTCGGCCGGCCACCATACCATCCGGCCGACCACTTTTCAAGGCCGACCGGCCACTTTATTTTATGCCGATGGTGCAATTTTCATGGTAGAACAGAGCAGAAGCTGGGGCAAAAATAGATTATTTTCCTAACTACAAAACACAACAGTTTGGTAACAAAACAGAGAGTTTTCGGGAGGATGTTCTCGGTTGTGCACTTGTGGCTTCTCGCCTTCCGTTCCATTAATTTAATGCTTTAATAGTAGTATAGTGTGTTGTAATTAATTACTTAGCTTCATTTGAATTTGTAATAATTAGTTAAATTAGCTTATTTTATTCATTTATTCATTTACTATAATAATTAGCTAATTAGGATATTCATTTGAACCCTCTTGTATGGGGGCAAAATTATAATATTGTGTATGTCTTTCAAATCCCATTTCTTTCTCCCTTTTATTTACTCACTTACGATGGTTGCATCCATGTTTTGATTTCATATCATTACCATGTGTAAAATATCCATTTTTTTGCATGCGTGTGCATTAGGTTTGGTTCATCATTCTACCCTTGTTTTTATTTCATACTTACTTGAATATGTGCGCTATCGCATGCCTTGAGTTGAGCCATATGTCATATTAAATAACCGAACCTAGTAGTTGCATTTTATATGTGTTGCATTAGTTACTTGCATTAGAGCATGTATTTTTCTAACTATTTTCTTCTATTTTGGCTTGCCTCGGCTGAGTACTAGGTGAGCGTTTTTGCTTTAGCGTATTGCATGTATGTTTATGTTGACATACCAAGCATATCACCATGAGGCTAAGTGCTTATTTGATATACCTCTTGAATGCCTGTGGATTGAGGCTTTTTTGCTTAAGTTGAGATGATTTGATTAACGTATATATGAGATCACTTTTTTCAAGTGGTACATATTCAAAACACTTTTAAGAAACAAACATAAAATCAAAATGTCAAAGTGGGTGGATTAGTCTATATTTGTTTGCCCTCACATAGTAGGGTTAGATTAATAATCGGAACAAGAGCATATAATGTAAATAAAAATCACATCATGATTAGTAGAGGCCGATCTTTGATCCGGTGAGTAGGGTGCTCAATTCATGACCTTTCCCTCTCATACCTAAGTTCCTGAGCCAAGACACTTTGGTGATGACAGACAAGTGGCCTTTGGAACGAGTCATAGGTTTCCTAAATTTCCCAAAAACATTTAGGTGGGGACTCTGTAATCTGGCAATGCAGTCCATTTTTGGCATTTCTGATTATAAATTGATTTTCCAAAATTGCCGAATTTGGACTCATTTGTGTTTATTCTGTTTCACATTGCACTCGTGAAACCAGATTCAGAACCACGGGAGTCTGAATTGTAGGGCCATCATATCCGAGAAAACTAAACCCCTTCGAAGAGCACGAAAAGCAAGCTACAGTTTTTGGCAACTCCGCTGGGGATATTAGAGAAGTTGACTTGGACTTCATGATGTGAAATTTTATTTACAGATATATGTTCTTTGCATTTCATTTGCATTGGTGCCCCAGGTCACTTTGTTTTCCATCTGCTATTCCTGGACGGCTTGCTAGAAGTTTGCCTATGAAGCTTGCCAAAAGGCTAGCCGGTCGTGGGCTCTGCCATGTTAGAAACACAACCCTCGGACGTGGATTATCGTCGTGCCGCTTGACCCTCATTTCACTTCTTGGTGTTAGGTGTGAGAGTTATATTAGGTGATCTTACAGAGGTACCCCTTTCGACCATTCGGCCTAGCTGCATATAGTAAAGCCATAGTGATTGTTCCAAACTTAGGACATGATGCTCACCTGTATGCAGGATTTTGTGAAACTACTTGCTTGAAGTAGTAAAACCCTAGATCATGCCAAAGCTACAATAGGGAAACCCTAACCTCTCATAGGGGTGTTTTGAATGTTTTTGTGTAAAATGTGAAATCTTTGGAAATGTGTGATGCAATCCTGGGAGAGTCTTAATCTTGAGGCGATTCTTTTCAAACTTGAGGGTCATACTAGAACTAGAATTTGGGTCAAAATCCAAGGGTTTGTGTTTGATATGGGTGAATTTTCAGCAAGACAAGAACCAGGGCCAAAAATTGTATCTTGCTTTGCTTTGACTGGCATACGCGGTATCCTAATTTGATGGGGCATTTGTTTTTTAATGAAAGGTTTGTCTAAGCCAAAGATTGAGCAGTACCCAACTCAGCAAAGGCCAAGCCCAATCCAACCTAGAAAGCAATCCAACCCAAAAAGCCTTAACCCATCACAGTCCATCCAACCCCAGAAAAAACCCACTCAGCAAAGGTCCAGTTTATCTGATCCCCAAAGGCCAACTCAGAAAAGATCCATCCAAATGCCAAAAGACCCATTATAAAAAGCGTAATCCAGTCAAACCCATCTAGACTAATCCAGTTCATATACATAAAGTATAACCTAGTCGAAATCCTTGTTAGTCAGCTCTCAACTTACACCTATCTATTTCTCTAATTGCCAACTCAACAGCCCATGATGGCTCAAAGTCCAGAAGAAGTTGTGGCCATGATGACGGCCCTAAACCAGGGAATTACCATGCAGGATGAGACCATTACTGAAATGTAACGCCCATCTGGGGCATCTACCATATATTCAGTCCTGGGCCTCCAGCCGAACTTTGACCCACCTCCACCAGTTGAAGATTTGTAAGGCCTATATGCTTGAGAAGGGTTGGCTCAAGCTCGAGTTTTCAGACCCCTGGTGCAGCCTAATGAGGGGCTTTTTTCCCTTGATATTAATGGTCCAACCTTATTAAAAATTGCTAACCTTGAGAAGCAATTCAAAAAGACACAGAGAATTAGCTCCATTTTTGACATTGAGGATGGGTACACTGAGGCTGCTGTAAGGCTCCCAGACAAATTCAAATGCCACACATTGACCATTTCAACGGGTCTGGAGATCCTATGGTACATTTCTGACTTTTCTTGGACGTCCTGAAACCAATGGGTCTGACTAAGCCTCAGAAACTCTCTCTCTGTATGGAAGAACCTTGTCGGGTATAGCAACCACTTGGTATGCCAAGTTGGAGAATAAAGGGAAGCAGAACTGGAAAGAGTTGGCTGAGGCATTTGTCAATCAGTATTCTTACAATACCCAAATTGAAATGACTACCCAAGAGCTTGAAGCAACCCACCAGAATCCTAAAGAAACTTTTGTGGAATTTGTTGCAAGGTGGAGAGCAAAGGCAGCACAAATGACAGATTGACCTTTTGAGAGGGACCAAGTGCGGATAGTGGTGCAAAACCTTGAACCTGATATGTTACAAAAGTTAATAGTAGCTCCACTGTTCACTTTCAAAAATTTGCATGAATTAGGGGTTCAGATTGAGAGCGCATTTAACAAAGGGATTATTCCTAGAACAAGCGAACCAACAAGGAGGGTGTTTTCCAAGAGTAGCAATGCTAGTAGTAGCACTATTCCCAAACCTATTGAAATTAATGCCGTTGCCACCAATCCTAAAACTGCAACCCCTTTGCTAATACCAACCCACAAACAGCCAACCCAACCCGAGCTCAAGGCAGAACTTTCACCCTCCTCTATATGAGCCTAACTAGCGCACTAAAAGTCCTGATGGAAAGAGGGTATCTCAAACCCCTTGAACCCCAACATCTTCTTGACCCACTCCCTACTAGACATAACCCCACCAAACACTGTGTATACCATCAGCAACGTGGTCATGGCACCGATCGTTGCTACCACCTTCATCATGAGGTTTAGAATCTTATCGACAACCAGACGATAGGTCCACCTCAAGAACCCAATGTTACCACTAACACACTTCCCATTCATGACCAAGTACCTCATCCTCACCTTAACCCCATCCATACACTACCTCCTTCCTTTACTCCATCCCATCTGCCCAAGCCAAAGGTGTTCATTGTTGAAAATACCGATTTGTGCATGATGGATACACCCACTCTGGTTCGAACACACCAAGAGCGCCAAATCGCCAAACCCATTGCTACTGAGATGTTGAGAATGATTAAAGACCTTCAAGGAACAGTGGTAGATTTAACCTTTGAGGTTCCGACCCCGTCAAAGGATTCTCTAATCTTGGGATAAGCTAAAAGTGGAATGGGCCAATCAAAAGTAAATAGGCCTTGCCCACATATAGCCATCTGACTCTATGACTAGGTTAAAGCAAGTAGCAAACATGAGTATGGGGTGACTATTGTCCCTTGTGCACACCTCTGATAGGTTGTCGAAGCTCTAAAGACTAATGGCCTGAACAAATAGCAAGTCCTTACAATTGTTGAAAGGGTTGTGGATGAAACTTTCATCGCTCAACACACTAATGCTCAAGTGGGGGTTACTATGGATGAATTTAATGAGAAAAGCCACGTTGCGGGTACTTTGAATCACAGCCTGGCAAACATGGGAACACCAAACAATGAAAAGGGACGCTTTACCACGAACACCTATCCTAATTCCAGGCCCAAGCCCATGAATACCCAGTCAACACCCACCAACCCATTTGCCAATATTTCTAGCACTGATGCTTCTTCCTCCCAAAAACGAGCCTTTGCTCATCTCCATATGAGCCCAACCCTCGCCTTGAAGGTACTGGTGGAGAAAGGGTATCTAAAACCACTCAATCCTCGATATCTCCCTAATTCTCTCCCACCTAGACATGACCCTACCCAATATTGCACATTCCATCAGTAGTACGGTCACCATATTGCCGTTGCTTTCACCTTCGCCATGAAATTCAAGACTTGATTGACAATAAGGTCATCACCCCACCAAATCCCAAAAGCTATCAATAAACCTCTCCCTGACCGCAATAGATTACCACCCCATAACATAAATCTCATCCACGACTTGCCAACAACCAACCATTACCCTAGCCAACACATCATACCTGCCAATGAGCCCAAACCCATTGTGTTCATTCTTGAATCTTCCCATTCTCATATGAGCAAAAGGAACAAAATCTTTGAAAAGATGGAAAGATTACTCGATCTTGGTGAGTTCAAACTTGATGAAACAGTGGGCTCTCTACAGATACAAGAACTGATGGTTGGAATGATGAACCTCAGTCTCAGCTAGGGGAATTGTCAAAAGCACTTGGAAATGACCTTCTGAACTAGGGGCATGGCATGAAAATGAAATTGTTTTGGTCAAAAAGATGTGTAGGGACAACCGAGGTAATTGTGAGGCTCAATCTATGAGACCCAATTTGAAAGCCTGAAATCAATCCTGTTGGGTGTGGATGTTATTGTTGAAGTGAAGGCATGTTTGGACCCTCCCGTGGGCTACTTGAAGTTTCTGCAGATGGACTTAGAGAGTGAAGACCCCTTTCTGTCTCAAGGATGTTGATTTTGTTTTGAGTCATGTCTTGTAAATAGTTACGCCGTGAGTTTTATTTTCTTTGTCTTTTCTTGCGTTGTTACGTCAGTTAGGTCTTTTCCTTTGAGTCGCTCTCGTGTACCCTTGGGTCATCGTTTTGTTGTTTTAATAATAAAAAAGCGGGAGTCAAGTTTTTGATCATTTTATTGTGCCTATAGTATTTCATATGCGGCCTTTTTGAACATAGAAAAAGTCTAAAAAAAAAAAAATTCTTTTTAAATGAGATTCCATTAATAAGCGCGAGTGTTGAGAAGGATCCCATAAATGGTTTGAATGGATTCTGAATTATTGACGCGAAGTCCCTCATGATTTCTAAATTTTAAACTGTTTCTTTTGCAAACTTGTGAAGATAGGTTCAGAATTTTGTGTGGTATTTTGCATTGTCCTAGGGATTCTCTTCACCTTAGCAATCATTTTGGCAAGCACAAGACGGCTTTTAGACCTTATAATCATAGAATTTCTCCCCCTAGTGTTTTCATTATTTCAAAAAGAAATGGATAAAAAAAGCCAAAAAGAAAAGAAAATGGGGGGGAAAAAAAAAGAAAGGGAAAAGAAGTCAACCACCAAGCCAAGGATATCCATTGGAATGAAATCCAATCAACTGTGACGAAATAAACTTTTGTCTAAATTTTGGGAGGCCAATGCGAGGAAGTACCACATTGTGAGAAGAACCAACTTTCAAAATGGAGCAAAAGAAAAGAAGAAGACTATAGACATCCCATTTTTGACCGTCCTTAAGACTTGGACGTCATCGTTTGAACACTCGATGATTATCCATGTTCGTGTTCGTCTTGAGTTCTCGGAGGTTTCGGCTGCGCGCCTTGCCTCAAGACCTCTCGACTTATTTGTTTTGTTCTTGGTTGTGGACCAAACACTTGTGTTTTTTTGCTTTTGAGGGCAGGGAATGGTTTGTTGGCCATCCCTACACCTCACCGGCCATGGCTTGAGGCCACCGGCCCTGTTTTCTTGCTACCAGCGCAATGTTTTTGATCGGCCGGCCATTGTTTTGGTCGATCGGTCACTTTTTCTGGCCGAGACCCTTGTTTTAGCTTCTTGAGGAAGCTTGAACCTTTTGAACCCTTTGTTTTAGCTTCTTGAGGAAGCTTGAACCTTTTGAACCCTTGGTTTTTAGCTTCTTAAGGAAGCTTGAACCTTTTGAACCTTTGCTCTAGCTTCTCCAAGAAGCTTGACCTTTTTTAGCTTCTCCAAGAAGCTTGAACCTTTTTTTAGCTTCTTGAAGAAGCTTGACCCCTTTGCTCTAGCTTCCTCAAGAAGCTTGACCCTTTTTGCTTTAGCTTCCTTGAGAAGCTTGGACCTTTGTTCTCCTATAAGAGAGGGCCTCCCTCTCCTTTAGAGAGGTTCCAAATTTTTGTCAAAAGCTCCAAGATATATATCTCTCTATATCTCACTATTTTGAGCTCCAAAGTGCTTGGTTCTTGACCCCTTTACACCACAACTCCTAAGCACACACCTCCACCACTCATCTAAGGTTCTTGGAGGGTCTTGAGAGGGCTCAAAGGTTAGGTTTTGGTCCAGAAATCTGCTGGTTTTTGCAGAGCTACAAGGGTAACTCCTTTTCTCTCTTTTATTCCCCATTTTTGCACAAGCTTTTAGCCTATCTTGCATGCTGTTTTGAGCTTAGTGTATAACTGATAAAAGTTCTGATTTTTCATACTCTTGATCTTTGTTTAAGATCACTTTTGTGTTTGGGGTTGTTTACCTCTCTTAGGCCTTGTTTGGCCTCATTTTTGTGCCTTCTTTGTGAACTTCGGGACCACCTTGTATTGGCCTTCTCACCACTGAAATCTAGAGGGATTTCAGTGGTGGGGATGATGTTTTGAGGTCCTAAGAAGGAGAGGGCCATCCCCTCTTCTTATTGTCTTGTTTACTTGCATTTTTGGCCTTACAAAGGAGGCCATATTTGGATGCTTCCAAGCCTTGTTTCAGGCCATTTTTGGTGACTTTTAGGACCTTCCTAGACTCTTTCTAGGGCTGGTTTGGTCACATTGGACTTGCCTCTTGCATTTGTAGAGTAATCCCATTCATAGCTTATCAAAGTAGCACCTCATTCTTGCATGTATGGGTCATGTTTCAGTGGGTTTTTGCCATCATTTGGTATGCCATGCTTCTATTTTTGGTTGGTTTGGTAGTCCCTCACATGCTTCATATGCTTGTAGTGTAACTCATGCTTACTAGCTTAGAATGCATGTTGTTTTGGCCCTCCATTATAGCACATTTTGGCCATGCTTCAAACATGTTTTGTTCATATTTTGGGCTGCCTTAGTTTTGTTTTTAGGCCTCTTGGTCGATTGGTGCTTGCCATGCATGGTTGTAGTGTAATAGCCTTGCTTACCTTTGAGTTTTGGGGTCCCTTGCATGCATTGCTTGAGGCATTTTAGTGTTTTGGAATCATTTAGTATGTCATTTCAGAGCTGGAATGTATGCCATTGTATGCCATGTTTCATCCTTGCATTGCTCTTGGAGAGTTGCATTTTGTGCCTTAGGCTTGGAGCCCTTGCATTGTGCATGTTTGCATGAATCTTGGGCCTTGTTCTCATCTCATTTGGCCACTGATTTTGGCATGCTTGAGAGCTACCCATGTTAGTGTAAGTCCATCTCACCATGTTGTCGCATGCTTGTTTCATTTTGCATGTTGTTGCATGCTATACATGTCCACATGTTTAGGTTGTATGCCTATTGCATATTGCACGTTAACATGCTCATGTTGCATTAGATTTGTTGCACACTTGAGTTATTTGCATGCTTGCTTGCTTGCCTAGGTTGCATTGCATTGTGTGTGCATCTCTTGCCTCTTGATCAATCATGATAGAGGTTGGGGCCCTTTATGTGTTTTGTGCATTTCATTCCATATTGAGTTGCACACTTGGCTTCTTTGGCCATCATGTATTGAAATGCGTGATTGATGGTCCGAGGGTCGAAAACCATACTCCTTTGAGTCTTAAACATGATAAGGAGGGTGGTTGTGCAAACATTGCTTTGAAAATGCATTGCCATGCTCTGTTTGCCCTTTGCTGCAGCAAAATAGGATTCTGCAGAAAGAGATGGCCAGTCGGCCATCTTCAGTGCCGGCCGGCTATGAATTGTTGGCCGAGAGCCTCACGCATGGTCGATGACCAGTTTCCCATGGCCGGTGACCTTCCAAAGTGCTCAGAAGGTGGTTCAGAAACATCCTGGAGACTTGTGCAGTTTTCAGAAGTGCAGAGCAGTGTAAACAGAGGCAGCATGAGTATGGTGATGGATTTCCGAGCGAAACAGAACATGCATGCATTCATCCCTCTTCCCGAGGCCTCTTTACTGCTTTCTTAGCTTAATTACTTCATTTAATTAGTTAAGTGTTGTGTAATAATTAATTAGCTTGTTAGTTAGTTAATTTGTATTAGTCTTTCGGACCCTCCGTCGAGAGGGCGAATTTTGTAATAAGTGTGCGTGAGTGTGTGAATGTCTTCCAACCCCACGTCTTTCTCCCTTTTACTTACGTGCTTACGATGGTTAGATTAGGGCATGTTTCAATTAGCATACTTATGCTCGCATGTTTGCATTCATTCATATGTCTTGCATGCACCGGGCTCGGCGCATCATACTAATTGCATTGTATTTCAATTCCAAGTTGAATACATGTTATCTGTAGCATTTCACATGCCATCTTAGAATAGCCAAGCCTATTGTAGTTGCATTTTTGCATGTGTTGCATTAAGCATTTCAACATAGTTAGGATTCATGCATGTTTTCTAATTAGCTTCTTTCTTTGGCTTGGAATACTCAATAAGTGTTTATGCTTTAGCATCCTTGCATGTGTGTGAGTGACTGCCATGATAGCATGCTTACCATGAGGCTATGTGCTTATATGATATAACTGCCTGAATGCCTGTGGGTGAAGGTTAGATTACTAGAATTGGAACAATTCATTGAAATGCAAGTTTTAAGCCCACTTGATTGTGGCAAAATCATGTTTTCTAAGCCCACTCGAGGGTGGCAAATCCACGTCTTAGCCTACTTGTGAGTAGCATCATCAAACCATTTTCAAATAAACAAACATGCAATGTTTTGTTCCAACTCAGGCGATCTAGTCTATACTTGTATGTTGTGTGCATCACATAGTAATTCTAGGCTAATAACCGGAATAAGAGTACATAATGTTTTCAAAACTCGATATCATGGTTAGTAGAGGCCGATCTTTGATCGGGCGAGCGGGGTTGCTCACGAAGTGACCTTCCCCAATCGTACCCAAGTTCCCGAGCCGAGGCAACTTTGGTGATGAGGGACACGTGGCCTTAGGCACGAGTCAGGGTTTCCTAAATTCTCCCAAAATAAAATATTTAGGTGGCAACTCTGTATCTGGCAAAGCAGTCCATGTTTGGCACTTCTTTCAAAAAATCTGTTTTCAAAAACGATTTGCCGGATTTGGACTCTTTGATGATTCATCGGTCTTGCATTGCACTCTGCGAGATTAGATATAGGACCGTGACGTTGAGTCCTGAACTGTAGTGAACCCAAATGAACAAAACGGGATTCCCTCCCGGCACGTTCGGGGACGTCCACAAAGACATGCATAAGAGAATAGAGAACCAAGCTCAAATCAAGGCAAAACCAATTCCAGTATTAGGGCAAGAATGGCTATTGATCAAATTCATCGCAAGTGCTGTAATGCTACCCTTGAGGGGCTCGCTAGGCTAAAAACCCGAAAGAGCGACCTAGGCCAAAGTTAGTGCATGAAAAATGAGAAATCAAATAAATTGAGCTTGCAAGGTTGAAAACCCTAAAGGGCAACTTTAGCAAAAGTTAGAGCACAAAAGGTGAGTGTCAATGCCCGAGTAAACCTTATCCATGAACTACGTTGACCTGATTCCCATTCTTCGGATACGTAGGCAACTTCATCCTGAAGTTCGGTCTCAACCATATGCATTTTATCCATCTCGACCTAATAAACTTGTCCAATTCTCGTCGTCAATTTCGTATCAATCCATGAACTACACCAACTACTACACATACTTGCCTTGGGTAAGAAGAAACTAGCTTGAATCAACAAGTGGAACAATTTTTAATACTTGAATTTATCAGTAGAATCTCTAACTTGGAAAAAAAAAAAAAAAAAGGGAATCGAAATTGAGTTTTAAAGGGAGCCTAAGTAATCCTAGGGGCACTATGAGTGATCAGTCACTTTGACTCTTTTTCTGCTTTTGGGTCAGTTGTGAGTTCTGTTGTGTCATGCCTGGTGTTTGTCTCAGTCTACGCTCTTCATCGAGTCACCATAATGTGTCTGTCGCTCAAAAGCGCTCTTCATCGAGTCACCATAATGTGTCTGTCACTCAAAAACGCTCTTCATCGAGTCACCATAACGTGTTTGTTGCTCAGTCTGCGCTCTTCATTGAGTCACCATAGCATGTTTGTCGCTCAAAGTTCAACAAAGTGGCATGGTCAAAATTCCATACACTAGTGTTCGCTTAAAACTCAAAAACAAGTCCATGTGTGGAATTCACAAACAAGCTGAGAGTGCCCATACAAGGGGCATCGAGTCCATGATCATTTCGAAGTGTATATGAGGAATCCGTCACTGCTTTGGAGGGGACTAGAGTAAGTTCTCAACATGTCAGGAAAGAAGAGAAGCATGAGTTTGATTGGTTGGCAACCGTTCTAGGATTTGATGATCCCCATCACACATGCCTGCATAATGTTGAAAACGGTAGCCAGTGACTGGATACTAGGGGCAATTTTCAGTACATCTGATCGGACCATCAATTGAACAAGAGGCATGAACCCAACCTTTCTCTCAATCTGCTCGAAGCCATTTGTTAGGCACTTTTCCTTGGATTAGGGTGGGCTCACCCCCATGATGATTCTGATATGATTCAACTTTCGAAAGTTGTCTCCGACCATTTCAAAACTCTCTTGGGGATTGTCATCTTCTCTCTGATTAATACATGTGCTTTGGTGTATGCATGCACGCTCATACACTCTGGTCAATTTGAACTGTATGACTGGTTGCTCTTGCTCTTGACTTTGTTCTGTACTTAACAGAATTTCGTCGAGTTGCCTCCCTTTGTGTTGCATTTCAATAAGTTGTGGCAAGTTGCCCTACACTCATTCCATAAGGTACACATCGCACTATTTTGCACACCTTGCATCGCACTGTTTTGTGCATTCACTTTGTATCACACTGTTTTATGCACCTTGCACCGCATTGTTTTGTGCATTCATCTTGTATCACACTGTTTTGTGCACCTTACATCTTACATCGCACTGTTTTGTGCATTCACCTTGCATCGCACTATTTTGTTTACCTTGCATCGTACTGTTTTGTGCATTCACCTAGTATCGCATTATTTTGTGCACCTTGCATCACACTGTTTTGTGCATTCACCTTGTATCACACTGTTTTGTGCATCTTGTATCGCACTATTTTGTGCATTCACATGTACTATTTTGTGCACCTTGCATTGCACTGTTTTGTGCATTCACATTGTATCACATTGTTTTGTACACCTTGCATCTTGCATCGCACTGTTTTGTGCATTCACCTTGTATCGCACTGTTTTGTGCACCTTGCATCACACTGTTTTGTGCATTAACCTTGTATAGCATTGTTTTGTACACCTTGCATCACACTGTTTTGTGCATTCACCTTGTATCGCACTGTTTTGTGCATTCACCTTGTATCGCACAGTTTTGTGCACCTTGCATCGCACTATTTTGTGCATTCACCTTGTATCGAACTATTTTATGCACCTTGCATCGCACTGTTTTATGCATTCACCTTGTATCGCACTGTTTTGTGTACCTTGCATCGCACTGTTTTGTGCATTTACCTTGCATCTCACTGTTTTGTACACCTTGTATCGCATTGTTTTGTGTATTACCTTGCATCTCACTATTTTGTGCACCTTGCATCGCACTATTTTATGCATTCACCTTATATCGCACTGTTTTGTGCACCTTGTATCGCACTATTTTGTGCATTCACCTTGTACCGCACTGTCTTGTGCACCTACACAACACTATTTTGTGCATTCACCTGCATAGCACTGTTTTGTGCACGCATTCGCCCAGCACTATTTTGTGCACCTCACCCGCACTGTCTTGTGCACTCACTGGGTCTAGGAGACCTTAAATCCTCTATAGGTGCAATTCCTTTGGTGTTTGTCGTGCCCGAACGGCTTCAGGCAGTCTAGTATAGCCATCTGACTGTGTTTGTAGTGAGTTCCTAGGAGATCAATTATGACAGTGGAAACTAGAGTTCAAATGGCTGAGGCCTAGAACGCAAAGGTTTAGAATTTTCGAGATTAAAGTCTGGTTTAAATACCTAGGGGTGTATCCTCAACTTAAAATCTTTATGGCAGCCCCATAGGTTGAGGTAGCTTGTATATGCCTCAATTCTGGATACTGAACCAACCTAGTCTGTCATCTTGTTGGAGAGTAGTCATTCATGGCTACATTGTAAAAGGTCCAAAATTCAAATCAAAGACAATTGATTTTTATTTTTTCTTGTCATTTATATTTCCTGCACTTTATTTTATGCACTTCATTTTCGAAACATATGAGTAGAGGTAAGTTCTCTGCACTTTATTTTATGCACTTCTTTTTCAAAGCATAGGAGTAGAGAAAAATTATTGGTTAATTTGATTATTCACTCAATCATCTTTCTCCGTGTCCCTCCTTCTTTTAATTTTTCTTTTCTCTAAACTTGGCAATTTTGAAATCCTCTTCGTTGAGGTAAAAGAACTGTCAACGTAATCGCTTGATAATTGGCTGGAATTTAATTTGTAAGCATTTTTCAATCCTTGTTGGCATGCTCGCATTTATGATATTTCCTTCGTAGGAAAAATAAACCAACAATTTTTGACACGCCCAGTGGGACGTCAAGTGTAAGAAATGAAAATGAATTGGATTCGTCCATTTCAAAAAGCCCAGATGAAATTTTTTGTCGTAAACAAAAACTTTTAGATTTTCAAGAAGATATTCATTTTCTTGATGAAACCAACTTCCATCTATTACAATATTATTTGGTGGAAGAAAAAAAACACGATTTAATTGGAGAAATTCATAAACTTGATATGGAAGTTTGCCAATGGAATGATGAGTTGTCAACTCTCACTACTAAGTCTTTAACCGAGGCTTTAATGGCTAGAATTGGTAAATTTTTTTCAAAATTCTTTCAGTGTTGAAAATGGCAAAAAGAAAGAGTTGATTTCATCAATGGCTCGGGGAGTTAAAAAATCCATTTTTAAAGAGCCAACTTATGAAAATAACATGGCTAAAAAGAATGTGGTTGAGCCAAATATGGTTAAAAATGATGTTCCATCTACGGCTCGGGGAGTTCAAAAACCTATTCTTAAAAAGTTAAGCCATGGAAATAACATGTCTATGGGGGATTTTCATAAACCATTAATGGCTAAAATAAAAAAACAGCCCCATTTGTCAATGAATGATGAAAGTTATTTGGCCAAAAAATATGTTCTCCAGCCAAACATGGCTAAGAATAATGAATAATTTAATGTTCATGAATCTGAATTTTTTGAAATTATTCAAAATGTCAAGTTGTTTGAATTTTTAAGGCCATCTTGTACTATGGTTCTTGGTGTTCAAAATCCTTTTTGGATTTGTGGTTCACATCAAAATTTAATTTTGCTGAAATAGCTAACAAAACAATCATCTTTAAGCATTGTCTTGATGAGTTTTATGCACTAAAGAACAACTTAGCCATTTGAAATGTTGAACTTGGCTAGGAAAAATCTATGCATTTAAATCACTGGTTGATAATGGCTTATCTTTTCAAATTGATGGCGAATTTTTTTTTTTTTTTGCACAAAAGGCACAAAATAATAACAGTATGTGTACTTCAGTTGTAGTCAAACAATGACACTTGCATTCAACTGACAAAATTGTGAACATTTGGTGCTATTATATCATTCGAAGCACTTTGTTGATATTATTCGAAGCACTTTATTTCTTAGATTAGTCATGTGCTTGGTTCGGCCCTTCAAAATTCAAGTAAACATCATTTTTAATAGCTGCGGGGGGTAATGTTGGCACCATAAATCTGCAATTTTATTATTTATTATTTATATAATTGTAGGACATGTGGCACCCTTCTACTCATTTGGAGGTTATGAGAAGTTATGAAATGTGGAAAGATGATGGAAAACAAAGTGGAGAACATAGAGCATGAAGTGGAGATTAAAGGAAGTTATGGAAGATCATGGAGGATGAAATGGAAGAAGTGGAAGACTCGATAGTTTTGGGTAGTTTTTTCCTACAAATGTTTGCCTATAAATAGCCATTTATGGCTACATTGTGAAAGGTCCAAAATTCAAATCGACAACAATTGATTTCTATTTTTCTTGCCATTTATATTTCCTGCACTTTATTTTATGCACTTCATTTTCGAAAGCATAGAAGTAGAGGTAAGTTCTCTGCACTTTATTTTATGCACTTTCTTTTTGAAGCATGGGAGTAGAGATAAATTAATGATTAGTTTGATTGTTCATTCACTCATCTTTCTCCATCTCCCTTTTTCTTCTTTTAATTTTTTTTTTGCTCTACACTTGGCAATTTTGAAGTCCTCTTCGTTGAGGCAAAAGAATCATCAACGCAATTGTTGGCACGCTTGCATTTATGATATTTTCCTTCGTAGGAAAAATAAGTCAATAGGTGATGTTACATAGCGAAACTAGTTAATTATGTAGTAGTAAGTTGCAAACTTGTACATAGTTGGGGATTGAATCCACACTCCTGATACTGGGTACTATTTATTCAGGCCTAAAAAATTCATCCTATCAACTATTGTAATAACCCTCACCACTGATTACCGATTAATTACCGATTATTGCTAAACTGAGACTGATTATGACTGATAATTGAATTGATCGAAATACTGAACTGACTGACTGAAATCCGAAACTGATTGATTGACTGTATCTGTTTTAATGCATTTTCTATCTGTTGATTGTTAATTGATCTGTTCGTGTTTTATGTTTAAACTGCAAATTGAAGGCCGTATCGGCGGCCGAATCTGAAATTGATTGATATTCTGTGTTAATTAGATTTTATGTGCTTTTATGGTGTAATTATCTGAAAAGTGATTTGGTATGATTAAATTAGATTAAATATTGGTTAATTGCTCAAATTAGACTTAATTGCCAAAATGCCACTTAGTGGCCATTACATCTCACATTTAGGGGCTTGCATACATTGAACCAAAACATTTCCTCAGCCTAATTTTTTTAGAGCAACCGACCATAGAGAGAGAGAGAGAGAGAGAGAGAGAGAGAGAGTGAGAGAATTGAGTTCACTTGTAGATTTGCTTGGAAATTGAAGGGATTGAAGTATAAATTTGCATAATTGAGCTCCTACACTTGAACTACAAGGCTTAAGGTAGAAATTCATCTTCTCATTCTTGTGTTTAAGTTAGTTCTTGCATGGTTCATGCTAAATTGAAGAGTTGAGTTAAGTTTGGGTCCTAAAATGTTGAACTAGAGCTCATTCCATGCATGCATGTACATGTCTCCCATTTTTGAAGTTGTTCTTCATAAATTCCCTCATGCATGTTCATGTTAATGTTAAGGACCACGATTTCATCTTGAATTTGAAGAATTGGCTCACTAGAGCATCAAATTGAAGCTTTGAATTGAGTTAAATTCATGCATGTCATGTTTGAGGGTTGTTCATGAAAATTGGTTTCTAATTGAGCTTGTTTGAACTACCCTTGGGCCTTGATTTTACAAATTAAGCTTTGAATAATGTTGTTCTATGTGTTTACAAATGTTTTCCAAAAATTTGGCCCAAGAGGATCGAATTTAGTGCATTTAAACTTGGTTTTTGGCTTGGAGGTGCAATCTGGATTTTCCAGATTTTGCACTCCTGCTCGAGCAGGGAAAGTGGCGCTCGAGCGGGGAATTCGAGCATCCAGTACTTTGCACTGTTTTACAGTCCGCTCGAGCGGAGTATTGTGCGCTCAAGCGGGGTCATGTGTCTCACGCTCGAGCGGGCGTCGAGCGTCCGTCAAGCGGAGATTTCACCCATCCAATACTTTTATAGTATGCTCGAGCGGAGTATTTGCCGCTCGAGCGGGTACCTTTGTTGCATGTCCGCTCGAGTGGGAAAACCTGAGCTCGAGCGGAGCCCTGTTTTTTTGAAAATTCTGAAAATGTTTTCTGAATGCATCTTTGCATCCTCATTCCATCCTAGGCATTCTTAGGCCTAGTTTAAGGCATCTTAATGAGGATATAGATGTAGAATACACCGAGGCAATTAGGGATTAAGTTATTATCTTTCCCAACTGTGTAGCTTAGTGTGTGTTCGTTCTGTAAACTGTGTAGGGTTGGCGACTGGAGACGCGCTCTGGCTTTACTGTAGCCTAGAACTCTGTGAGTAATAACTGTATAAAGATATGTTCAAAAATGATTATCTTCTGAACAATTGAACTGTACTGTTTCTGAATTGTTACTGTTAATTGAATGAATATATGTCCTATATTATGAACTGTATTGTGGCATCCTTAGCAACTACTGTTACTGAAACAGAGATCTCTGTCGGTTCCCTTATTGGAACCACTACTGTTTACTGATTGATGGCCATCATTGACTGTTCAGTCTTTTAAGACCTACTGTTTACTGTTATGCTAATGGATGTACCACATATGACTGTACTGACTGAACGACTGAAATACTGGTTTAATGAACTGTTTTCATTACTGTAAGGACATTCATTCTAAACCCCTTTACGCTTTATGTTATTCACTGCGCTTTAGCTCACTGCTCATATATATATGTAGGTGTACAGGCACCAGACCGCAGCTAGGAGCGTCGGGGTAAACTCCAGTTTTGTCAAGCCAACTACTGTGCCTCATTGCGAGGTTCCGAGCCTGCCAAGATATGGCTTAGGGGTGTTTTTATTTCCCCTGTCTGTCCCTGTGTCCGTTTTGTATAACTGTATAGACTGATAGCACTGTACTGTACTATTTAATAGGTATTTGGTCCCTGTTCTGAATGACTGTAAATATTGTACACACTGTTTTGTCGCTGACTGCATGTATGTATGAAAAGTCTTTTTGCATACAGACTGTCACAGCTCATTGGACATTGTTTATTTACTGTATTGGCTTCCGCCATGCCCCTGTACTCTGTTTTACTGTATTACTGTTAAGCAGGCCTTCGGTAATCTTGGATTACTGGCCGGTTACGGTGCTGAACCCATAGGGGCGGGTTTGGGTCGTGACAGAGTGGTATCAGAGCGATACTTACCACGAGTTATACCGCACACACGTGTCCAAATGAGCTATAGGGTGTCCTAGAAAAGCAATTAGGGCATTGCATGAGCATGAAAAGTATGTGTGGACATGCCTGAATATATGTTAATGTGATAAACTGTTTAAGTATGCAACTGCTTATGTTGATAACTGTTATAACTGCTTATAGTGAAATGGATAATACAAGAACTGCAAATGAATCTGAATCCTCATCCTCTGAGGCAAGAATGGCAAGACTGGAAAGAATGATGGAACTGATAACTGAAAGATTAGATCAACAACAGAACCAACAGCCCCCACCTCCTCGTCCGGTACAGCCGGAACAGAATGTGAATGTTAATGATGGGGACATAATTGCTCTTACCCAGAAGTTCAGCAAAATGAAACCGCTATCCTTTCAGGGAGGTCTTGAACCGTTAAAGGCTGAAGCTTGGGTCTTGGAGAACGAAAAATTGTTTAAAGTGTTTCCGTGCTCGGAGGCACATAAAGTACTGTTGGCCACCTTCACTTTGCAAGAAGAGGCTAGAAGGTGGTGGATGCTTACTCGTGACAACAACACTGTTATGACTTGGGCTCAATTCAAAGGAGCCTTCTTTGAAAAGTACTTCCCTCAGTGTGTTAGAGATAGGAAGGTGACTGAATTTGAACAGTTGAGACAGGGCACAATGTCCGTTGCTGAATATGAAACAAAGTTCACCGGGCTTGCTAGATATGCACCACACATGGTGGACACTGATTACAAGAAGGCCAGAAAGTTTGAAGGCGGCCTTAATGTTGCAATACTCGACAGAATAAGTGTTCTGAAATTACCGAATTATGTGAATATTCTTGACCGAGCTCTGATGGTTGAAGCGAACATCGAGGCACTGAAAACTGAAACACCAGCGTCTGAATGGCGTGGTAAAAGGCAGGGTTTTAAATTCAAGAAAGGCAAGCATAACCCATTGAACAAGAAACAAAATACGGGGTCAACAACTAGCCCCAACCAAGGGAGCGGTTCCATACCGCCCTGTTCCGAATGTGGTAAGAACCATAAGGGAGTTTGCTATAAACTATCTGGTGCTTGTTATAGGTGTGGCAAGGTGGACCACATGGTTAAAGATTGCCCTTCCACTGCTCAGGGCAATAGTAAAGCTGCAGGCAGCGCCGCAGCATCAACTGTTGCACCAAAACCGAACCCCAAGGCTACCGGGAAAGAGCCCATGAGGCAAGGCCGAGTGTTCGCCCTAGTACCGGGAGATGTACAAAATACTGAGACCGTTGTGTCAGGTATCCTCTCTATTTGTACTCAAAATGCATATGTACTGATTGATTCAGGGTCTACACATTCTTATGTATCGCATGCTTTCTCGCAAAAATTGAATAGACCCTTAGAACCCATGAATTATCTGTTAGCTGTATCATCACCCGTTGGGGGATCCATGACTTGTGCATACATGTACCCTGCTTGTGAAATTATTGTCGGAGATGCACATTTGTTTATTGACTTACTGCCACTGAACATTGATCATTTTGATGTAATACTGGGAATGGACTGGTTAACGAAATATCATGCCACCATAGACTGTGTAACGAAACAAGTAGTTTTCCGTCCACCGGGTTTACCTGAATTTGTGTTTAATGGGGTTGGAGTAGTACCTCCTCCGTATTTGATTTCGTCTGTGAAAGCTGTTAAATTGATTAGAAAGGGGTGTAAAGGGTATCTGTGTTCTGTATTGACTGTATCTACTGATGATAATGCTAATGTGAACAGTATTCCCATAGTCAGAGAATTCCCAGATGTTTTTCCAGATAATTTGCCAGGGGATTTGATTGACAGGGAGATTGAATTCACCGTTGATGTGATTCCGGGTACCCAGCCAGTATCTAAAGCTCCTTACCGAATGACCCCAACTGAATTGAAAGAACTGAAAGTACAATTGCAGGAACTGTTAGATAAGAAGTTCATCAGGCCCAGTACTTCACCGTGGGGCGCACCTGTCTTATTTGTGAAAAAGAAAGACGGCTCACTGAGACTGTGTATTGATTATCGCGAACTGAACAAGGTAACTGTGAAAAATAAATACCCATTGCCTCAAATTGATGACTTATTTGATCAGTTACAGGGTGCTCAAGTTTTCTCTAAGATTGATCTCAGATCTGGTATCATCAGTTGAAAGTTAAACTAGAGGACATTGATAAAACTGCTTTTCGAACGAGGTATGGACATTACAAATTTTTAGTTATGCCTTTCGGAGTTACCAATGCACCTGCTGCATTTATGGACCTTATGAACAGAATCTTTAAACCATACCTTGATGACTTTGTTGTTGTATTCATTGATGACATACTGATTTACTCCAAAAGTATAGAAGAACATGAACATCATCTGAGACTTGCCCTACAGACCCTAAGAGAACAGAAACTTTATGCTAAACTGTCTAAATGTGAATTTTGGCTTGATCATGTTATGTTTTGGGGGCATGTTGTTAGCAAAGATGGAATTTCTGTTGACCCACAGAAAATTGAAGCTGTAGTAAACTGGCCTAGACCAACAAATGTGACAGAAGTCCGAAGCTTTTTGGGTTTGGCTGGATATTACAGAAGGTTTGTCAAAGATTTCTCCAAAATTGCCTTACCGTTGACTCAATTAACTCAGAAGGGGATATCATTTGACTGGACTGACCAAAGGGAATCAACATTCCAAGAGTTGAAAACTCGACTCGTGACTGCACCAGTTCTTACCTTGCCTTCAGGTACGGATGGTTATACTGTATTTAGTGATGCTTCTCATAAGGGTTTGGGGTGTGTTTTAATGCAGAATGGGAGAGTAATTGCCTATGCTTCCCGACAACTGAGACCGCACGAAAAGAACTACTCGACCCATGACTTGGAACTTGCCGCAGTGGTATTTGCATTGAAAATCTGGCGTCACTATCTTTATGGGGCGCCTTGTGAAGTATATACCAACCATAAGAGTTTGAAGTATTTCTTCACACAGAAGGAACTGAACATGAGACAGCGGAGATGGCTAGAACTGATTAAAGACTATGACCTACAGATTCTGTACCATCCGGGGAAAGCCAACACCGTTGCCGATGCACTGAGTCGGAAATCGATTGGAAACTTAGCTTGTTTGCTCACCGGACAGAAAGAATTGCTTTGTGACCTTGAAAAATCTGAAATTGAAATTGTTTTGCGAGAACAAGGTGGAACAATAGCTGTTATTTCTGCTCAACTGGCACTGATTGAAGAAATTAAAGAGAAACAACAATTGGATGACTTCTTGAAGAAGATTATCGAAGAAAGGGAATCTAAACCGAGACCGGGTTTCAAATTTGAAAATGATGTACTGAAATTTCAGGAAAGACTGTGTGTACCGAATGATACTGACTTGAAAAGAAGAGTTCTGCAAGAGGGCCACAACTCAAAATTTTCTATTCATCCGGGAATACGAAAATGTACCAAGACCTGAAATTGAATTTCTGGTGGCCGGGAATGAAGAAAGAAATTGCCGATTTTGTATCGAAATGTCTTCATTGCCAACAAGTTAAAGCTGAACATCAACGACCCGCAGGCTTATTGCAGCCCTTACCGATACCGGAGTAGAAATGGGAACATATTACTATGGATTTTATTGTGGGATTGCCTCGCTCCAGTAAAGGTATGGACTCGATTTGGGTTATTGTTGATAGACTAACTAAATCTGCTCACTTCTTACCTGTTAAGACAATTTATAATGCGGACAAATTGGCTATACTCTATATTGATGAAATTGTTAGACTGCGTGGAGTGCCTGTGTCCATTGTTTCTGACAGGGATTCGAAGTTTACATCGAGGTTTTGGCAAAGCCTACAGACTACATTGGGTACTGAACTGAGACTGAGTAGTGCCTATCATCCTCAGACAGATGGTCAGCCAGAAAGGACCATCCAGACTCTGACAGGGATTCGAAATTGTTAGACTGCGTGGAGTGCCTGTGTCCATTGTTTCTGACAGGGATTCGAAGTTTACATCGAGGTTTTGGCAAAGCCTACAGACTACATTGGGTACTGAACTGAGACTGAGTAGTGCCTATCATCCTCAGACAGATGGTCAGCCAGAAAGGACCATCCAGACTCTGGAGGATTTATTGAGAATGTGCGTTCTTGATTTTCAGGGAAACTGGGAAAGCCATTTGCCTTTAACTGAATTCGCCTACAACAACAGCTATCATTCAAGTATTGGTATGGCGCCTTTTGAGGCATTGTATGGCAGAAAATGTAGATCTCCGATTTGCTGGGCAGAAGTTGGAGATGGGCCTTTGCTTGGGCCCGAGATTGTTTATGAAACAACTGAGAAAGTGAAACTGATACAACAGAGACTGGAAACTGCACAGAGCCGACAGAAAAGTTATGCAGATGTCAGAAGACGAGACAGACAATATGAAGTGGGTGATCATGTTCTTGTGAAAGTGACGCCGATGAAAGGCCAGACTCATTTTGGAGTCAAAGGCAAGTTAGCGCCAAGATATGTCGGACCATATGAGATTATTGAGAAAATTAATCCGGTGGCGTATCAAGTTGCGCTTCCTCCTGAAATGGGGCATATGCATAATGTCTTCCACATTTCTATGTTGAGGGACTACCTCCGGGATCCTTTCCATGTGATTGAGCCTACTCGTGTAGTGCTGAGTGATGACTACACTTACGAGGAACGGCCCATACAGATTGTGAACAGACGGATCAAGAAGTTGAGAAACAAAGAGATCCCGTTAGTGAAAGTTGACTGGCAAAACCATGGTGGCGTGTATGCCACCTGGGAAAGGGAAGATGACATGGCCAAGAGATATCCTGAACTGTTTCCACTGAATCCTGTTTTCTTCCAGAATGAAGGTAACTCGAGTTTAGAGGACTAAACTCTTTTTAAAGAGGGGAGACTGTAATAACCCTCACCACTGATTACCGATTAATTACCGATTATTGCTAAACTGAGACTGATTATGACTGATAATTGAATTGATCGAAATATTGAATTGACTGACTGAAATCCGAAACTGATAGATTGACTGTATTTGTTTTAATGCATTTTCTATCTGTTGATTGTTAATTGATCTGTTCGTGTTTTATGTTTAAACTGCAAATTGAAGGCCTTATCGGCGGCCGAATCTGAAATTGATTGATATTCTGTGTTAATTAGATTTTATGTGATTTTATGGTGTAATTATCTGAAAAGTGATTTGGTATGATTAAATTAGATTAAATATTGGTTAATTGCTCAAATTAGACTTAATTGCCAAAATGCCACTTAGTGGCCATTACCTCTCACATTTAGGGGCTTGCATACATTGAACCAAAACATTTCCTCAGCCTAATTTTTTGAAAGCAACCGACCATAGAGAGAGAGAGTGAGAGAATTGAGTTCACTTGTAGATTTGCTTGGAAATTGAAGGGATTGAAGTATAAATTTACATAATTGACTCCTACACTTGAACTACAAGGCTTAAGATAGAAATTCATCTTCTCATTATTGTGTTTAAGTTAGTTCTTGCATGGTTCATGCTAAATTGAAGAGTTGAGTTAAGTTTTGGTCCTAAAATGTTGAACCAGAGCTCATTCCATGCATGCATGTATATGTCTCCCATTTTTGAAGTTGTTCTTCATAAATTCTCTCATGCATGTTCATGTTAATGTTAAGGACCATGAGTTCATCTTGAATTTGAAGAATTGGCTCACTAGAGCATCAAATTGAAGCTTTGAATTGAGTTAAATTCATGCATGTCATGTTTGAGGGTTGTTCATGAAAATTGGTTTCTAATTGAGCTTATTTGAACTACCCTTGGGCCTTGATTTTACAAATTAAGCATTGAATCATGTTATTCTATGTGTTTACAAATGTTTTCCAGAAATTTGGCCCAAGAGGATCGAATTTAGTGCATTTAAACTTGGTTTTTGGCTTGGAAGTGCAATCTGGATTTTCCAGATTTTGCACTCCCTCTCGAGCGGGGAAAGTGGCGCTCGAGCGGGGAATTCAAGCATCCAGTACTTTGCACTGTTTTACAGTCCGCTCGAGCGGAGTATTGTGCGCTCGAGCGGGGTCATGTGTCTTACGCTCGAGCGGGCGTCGAGCGTCCGTCGAGCGGAGATTTCACCCATCCAGTACTTTTACAGTACGCTCGAGTGGGGTATTTGCCGCTCGAGCGGGTACCTTTCTTGCATGTCCGCTTGAGCGGGAAAACCTGAGCTCGAGCGGAGCCCTGTTTTTCTGAAAATTCTGAAAATGTTTTCTGAATGCATCTTTGCATCCTCATTCCATCCTAGGCATTCTTAGGCCTAGTTTAAGGCATCTTAATAAGGATATAGATATAGAACACACCGAGGCAATTAGGGATTAAGTTATTATCTTTCCCAACTGTGTAGCTTAGTGTGTGTTCGTTCTGTAAACTGTGTAGGGTTGGCGACTGGAGACGCGCTCTAGCTTTACTGTAGCCCAGAACTCTGTGAGTAACAACTGTGTAAAGATATGTTCAAAAATGATTATCTTCTGAACAATTGAACTGTACTGTTTCTGAATTGTTACTGTTAATTGAATGAATGTATGTCCTATATTCTGAACTCTATTGTGGCATCCTTAGCAACTACTGTTACTGTTACAGAGATCTCTGTCGGTTCCCTTGTTGGAACCACTACTGTTTACTGATTGATGGCCATCATTGACTGTTCGGTCTTTTAAGACCTACGGTTTACTGTTATGTTAATGGATGTACCACATATGACTGTACTGACTGAACGACTGAAATACTGGTTTAATGAACTGTTTTCATTACTGTAAGGATATTCATTCTAAACCCCTTTACGCTTTATGTTATTCACTGCGCTTTAGCTCACTGCTCATATATATATGTAGGTGTACAGGCACCAGACCGCGGCTAGGAGCGTCGGGGTAAACTCCAGTTTTGTCAAGCCAACTACTATGCCTCACTGCAAGGTTCCGAGCCTGCCAAGCTATGGCTTAGGGGTGTTTTTATTTCCCCTGTCTGTCCCTGTGTCCGTTTTGTATAACTGTATAGACTGATAGCACTGTACTGTACTGTTTAATAGGGATTTGGTCCCTGTTCTGAATGGCTGTAAATATTGTACACATTGTTTTGTCACTGACTGCATGTATGTATGAAAAGTCTTTTTGCATACAGACTGTCACAGCTCATTGGACATTGTTTATTTATTGTATTGGCTTCCGCCATGCCCCTGTACTCTGTTTTACTGTATTACTGTTAAGCAGGCCTTCGGTAATCTCGGATTACTGGCCGGTTACGGTGCTAAACCTATAGGGGCGGGTTTGGGTCGTGACAACTATATTTAATCTCATCATAAAAACTGGTCCCAAAAATAATCAAACTTAAGACCTTGAGATTTAAGCATTAAGCCTCACCAATCGACCACACTCTTGGAGTTACTAAAATGTAATTTCTCCTATCAATCAAATCTAATTGGGTGAATTACAAAGGGTGATTCTACTTACACCACTACTTTATCTCTTTAGATCTTTTATATGAATTTTTTTTTTCAATTTTATCTGTGTGTGAAATTACCTTTAAGGATAAAATACTAAAATTAAATATATTTTGTTATCTTTTTATATCCCTCGGTCTTCAATCCCTACTCCTCTTTTTTCTTTCTTAATTTTTCTTTTCTCTTACACATCTCTTTTCAAAAAGTGAGAATCATAGTATTTTGATCATTAAAGAAAGCAATGGATGAAGAAATGGTGGTGAAGAACCATAAAAAAAAAGTGAAATTGTGATTTTTTTTATTTATTTGGTAGTTTTTGTTTCGTTTTTCTAGATTGGTGTTCGACTTTCATTCAGTGGTTTAAAATCGAACAAAATAAAATAGTCCAGCATCACATTGCCGAACAAAAAATATGAGTCTGGTATACATTTCTGGTAACCCCAAACCGAATTTTTTAAATTTGTTCGGCTTCTCATTACCATGTATTTTCAGTTTCATTTATTTATTTATTTTTTATTTTTTTGCCTAGAAGGATTATACTTATACTCATGTAGCTTCCTTTTCGTGCTCTTTTCGAATACGATAGCCCTACAATTCAAACTCCTGTGGTTCTGAATCTGATTTCACAAGTGCAATATGAAATAGATAAACACAAATGAGTCCAAATCAGGCAATTCTTTTGAAAAATCGATTTTGAATAAAAAAAAATGTCAAAAATTGACTACTTTGCCAGATTACAGAGTCGCCACCTAAATATTTTTGAGCAATTTAGGAGACCCAAGACTCGTGCCAAATGCCACTTATCCGTCATCACCAAAGTGTCTCGGCTCGGGAACTTAGGTATGAAAGGGGAAGGTCATGAATTGAGCACTCCACTCACCCAATCAAAGATCGGCCTCTACTAATCATGATGTGATTTTTATTTACATTATATGCTCTTGTTCTGATTTATTAAGCTAATTTACTATGTGACGGACACAAGTATAGACTAATTTGCAAAAGTTAGAACGCTTTGATTTCATGTTTGTTTGAAAATTGTTTTGAATATGTACCACTTGAAAATATGATCTCATATGTACATTCATCAAGTTATCCCAACTTAAACAATTAGCTTTCATCCACAGGCATTCCAACAGTTATATCAATTAAGCACTTAGCCTCATGGTATTATGCTTGATATGGCAACAATCACACACATGCGATATGCTAAAGCAGTACGTGCTCACCTAGTATTTTGAGGCAAGCCAAAACAAATAAAACAATTAGAAAAATGCATGATTCTAATCGATACAAGATGGCTAATGCAACACATACAAGAATGCAACTAGCATGTCCGGTTCCCTAATATGTCATGTAAATCACTTTGATAGCATGCGGTAAACCACATATTCAAGGAAGTAATAAATGACAATGCCGTTAGAATGATGAACCGAACCTTATGCATGTAAGACAAATGGATACAAACATCGAAAATGCTAAGGAAACATGATGTTCTACACTATCCATCGTAAGCGGGTAAATAAAAAGGAGAAAGAAGTGGTGTCGGAAGACATGCACATTATTACAAGTTTGCCCTTATGTAGGAAGGTCCGAATGAATGTCCTAGCTGCTTCAGCTAATTAACTAGCTATTCTAACTAATTAATACAAATTAGAATTACACTAACTAATTAATTACAAGTCCACTACTTTGGGTACAACATACTACTATTAAACATAATTTTAATGGGCCCTAAAAGACAAGGGATGGCTTATGCATGCGCCCGAATTTCCACTCGAAAATACTCTCTGTTCTGCTGCCAGAATGCTTCTGTTGTACAGTCAAAAAATTACATTATTTTTCACCTCAGTCTCTACTCTGTTCTGCAAATAAAAAGGACACTGCCTAGCTGAAAAAGGTGGCCTGCCAGCCAAAAGAAGTGGATGGCCATACAATAAAGGTAAACGGCTGGCCACTAATGTTTGGTACTGCCCTGCTACAACAAACATGAAACAGAGTACAAACAAAGTATTTTCAAGGGATGTTTGTCCACCCTGCATCTCCTTATCATCAAACAGATCAAAGGAGGAGTAGGCTTGATTCGCAAACCATCAATTGACACAAAATGATTGCATGATGATCTATGAATCAGGGGACAAGATTTCAATAAATGATAATGAAAGACCAACAAAACCTCATCCTTATCATAGAATTGATCAAGGGAAGGGGTTGACATTGACTCTTGAACCGTTTGCATCACTAACAAGTATGAAACAACTCAAGACTCAATGGGGTCAATTAACGTCCGATTGAACCCGAAACCATTTTATTATCTTATTACCTCTTAGTCCAATTTTATTGCCTCTTTTAATTACCTTTCCATTCATTAATCATTTTAGTCCAATAATGAAGATTAAGTCCACTAATGAAGAGAAGTGTCAAACAAATGGTTGTTTTGGGTATGAGAGAGATGTCATGCATTTGGTAATGAACCTCCGAAGAGATTAAATCATTAAGCATAAGGATCTCTATCTCAAGCTTAAAGAATGACCATTTGAAACAACTCTCAAAGCAAAGAAAAAGTCAAGAAGAGAGGGAGGTTGCAGAGGTAATTAGAGGTGAACACAAGTATGGAAAGCACTAAATAAATGCTATCAACTCAAATAGGTTGGTCTCTAATGCCTAAAACACCAAACCTATAAGGACTATTACACTAGAAGCATGCCATACAAAGCATTAATGAAACTAACACATAAAAAATAGTCCTAAAACAGTCAAAAATAGCACTGAAATTCACATGGAAAAGCTTGAAAAAGCTAGCTACCATATTAAGGAAATTAAGCTAGTAAACAAGCACAAGGAGGGGAGGCTAACCCCTCCATTTTTAGGACTTCAAAATAGCATTTTTAGCCTCTGAAAACCTCTAAAATTCAGTGATAAAAAGCTCAAAAAAAGTTGATGAAAAGATGGAAAACATAAAGGCAAAAGCTTGGAAGACAAGGTTCAAAGAAGGATGGTCCACCCCTCTACCTTGGGTATCTTTTAACCTCAAGTTTCAGCCATAAAAACAGTTGAAAAATGATCCAAAAACAGCAAGTAAAGATGGTAAATAAATAAGGAAAAGAAGCTAGGAATTATACCTCTTGAAGAGGAATGACCCTTTGAGTTACAAACCACCAATTTCACACCCTCAAGAGTTAATATTCAAGCTCAATAATCTCAACCAAGAACCCTCAAGAAGCTTGGTTTAAGGAGCCTAGGTAAGGTATGTATAGATGTGTATAGGTTGCAAGAAAAAGAGAGAGATGTTTTTTCAAGAATTTTGCTTCACTAAAATTTTTCTAACCTATTTTTATGAGAGAAGGTCAAGCAATGGCGGATGGAAACCAGGCCGAGGGAGGTCACGTGCCCCCTCTCGGTTTTGATTTTTTTTTTTTTTTTTTTTTGTGTGTTGTTGTCATATACAAAATATATATATATATATATATATATATTTTCCTTAAAATTTTTTTTTTTGGCTAAGGGTTTATTGTATTGTTCACAACAAATAGTTATTTGATATTTTGAGAGTACTATGTAGTATTATTTATGTAATAGTTTAAACCAATAATATAGCGAAAAATCTTATGGATTGGATATAATTAACTCATTATTTTTAGGCAGTTGACAGATTACTTATTGTGATTTGTGATTTCTCATGCTTTGAGCATCACGTAAGCAATGTTATATGATATTCTAAGTCTGTTTAATAATTTTCCTTCAAAACACATCATTTATAAGCAATGTCATCTCTTTAATAAATTTTTGTCAAATAAAAATTAAATAGATTTTATAATAATTTGTGCTATAAAGGATGTGTTTTTATTTTCTAAAATTAGGAATTTTGATCCATACTTTTTTGTACTAAAATTGCAAACTTACATCATCATCCCGCACCGAACTATTCTACACTATTATAAAATTTTAATGTGTTCTTATTAATAATGAATATGTAATTTTTTATGCTTAAATTTAGCTCATAAAATTATTATCATCTTAATGTTGATTATAATTTTTTAAAATAAAAAATTATAATTAATAATGCCCCCTCTAACTTAATTTTCTACCTCCGCCGCTGGGGTCAAGTATATATAGAAAAATATGTTAGGCTCTAGGAAATATCAACACAAAAATAGCTGATGCAATGCATGCACCTGTGGAGATAGCTGGCACAGCTGGCAAAAATATTTGGTTTTTTTACACAAGTGGCCGGCCAGCCACTAAGGGGACGGCCGTACACTCATTTGTAGTCGGCCGGCCACCAAGTGGCCTACAGGCCTCTGGGTGGTCAGGCTTTTTTTTGGTCCAAAACAACTGGTGCAAGGTTTGTAAGTTTTTGAGGCTTAAAACAGAGGTTTTCCGTTGAGGAAATCGAGCGTTTGACAAGCGTAAAAAAATTCGTCATTGGGTGATCAATCGGTGGTTCCCAAGTCTTAAGGGCGGTCAAAAATGGGGTGTCTACAACTCATAGCAACAATGCAAGTACTGCAATATTAGTGGACTCTACTCATGAATTCATTACAGGCGAGGTTTGTTAAAAAAAAATTTTATGAATACGATTTTTTCTTATTTTTAATTTGTATTGAGTTTTATTAATAATTTGACGTATAAATGTATTTATTATCTTTAGATTTTTCGTAGTCGTGAAGCATTAATTAAATGGGCTTCTGACGTTGGGAAGAAGACTATAAAAACATCAGATGCGGAAGGCAATTGAAGAAAATCAAGACTTATAATTGCTTGTAAAAGAAGTGGTTACTTTAGAGACAACAGGAAGATCAATAGAGAATGATTGAGGTTGCCAGGTTCTAAAAAGTGTGGATGTCTATTTCTATTAAGGGGGAAAAATTATCTACAAATTATCAAGACGAATTGTGATAACATGTTTGATTGATTGATGCAAACAATGACATATTTTATGGATACTTTATGAATATTCGTACACTTGATGTTTTTATAAATAATTTTATGGATACTTTTTATTTATGATTTTATGAATGTGTGTTTGATTTATGAATTTGTTTATGGATGTTTCAAGGAAAAAGTAAATCTTTCAATGTACAGCGACGGGAACCTAGACAACTCTATTGTAGTTTGGCAATATGGCACGGGAGTAATATCACTTGTATAACAATGTATCACTAAACATGCACTTCACAAGTGACCCAAATTAATTTCTTGTTATCATCTAATTGGACGGCAGCATAATGCTGGAAAAAAAAATATTGTCCGATAACATTGCACTAGAGTAATTCAAATTAATTGGCGTTGTATTTCTGAACAAGCCCACCACAAATTAAAAAATCATTGTTCGGAAGAAAGTGTCTCTGTAAATGTATAGCAACAAAATACTAGAGAGATCTATTTTTTCCGGCAGCATAACATCGGAATAATGTAAATTGTTTAGCATCGTGTTACCAAAATTAGTGGTGTAAAGAAATGAAATAGTTAATTTACGATTAGTTTTGATAATATATTTGGGGTGTAATGAGAATTATATTTTTTTTAGTAGTGTAATAAGATGGACGGTGTAAAGTGGTAAATAGTGGTGTGAGTAGAATCACTCATTACAAATACACTTTTTGAGATTTGTTTAAAATACAAATTATCTCATGTGGTTTAAAAAATGTAACAACCCTCGTACTGATTACCGATAAACTACTGAATTAGCTACTGGTTACTGCTAAACTGAACTGATAATGACTGATAATTGAATTAACTGAGGTACTGAATAAACTGATTGAAATTGAAACTGAAATTGAATAAGTTTATTTCTTGAATTGCATGTTGCATCTGTTTGATTGATTGATTATCTGTTTGAATTCATATGTTTAAACTGCTAATTGAAGGCCTTATCGGCGGCCGAATTAGGAACCGTTTAGAGTTTTGGGATCAGTAGAATATTTGTGATTTAATGGTATATTTATTTAAGATGCGATTAGGTATGATTAAATTAGATTAAATATTGATTTAATTGGCAAGTTTGACTTATTTACACTTAGACCACTTAGTGGCCCACTACTCCTCATATTTGAGCCATATACAAAACACTTAATCAACATTTGATCAGCCATTTCTCCTTGTTTGCCGACCAAGAAGAGAGTTAGAGAGAGAAGGACTTGTTCTTGTTGATTTGCTTGAAGACTTGAAGTAAATTGAAGTGTATTTGCATAATTGAACTTCTAGACAAGAAATTGAGACTTGGGTAAGGAAATTCATCATCCTCTTGTTGTCTTTAAGCTTCATCTTCCATGGTTCATGCTCCATTGTAGGATTAAACCATGATTTAGTGCTAAGAGGTTGAATTATGCTTGAATTCATGCATGCATGGCCATTTTGGTGATTTTTGAAGTTGAATTCATGATGGATTGTACATGCATGCTCATGTTTCTAACAAAGTCCATGTTTTCATTTTGTTTTCCAACTATTGAGCTCATTTGAGCAAGAATTGAAGCTTGATTTTGGTTTAAAGTTCATGCATTGCATGGTTTGAAATTTGTTCTTGAAATGGGTTTGAAAAATGGTTTTAATTGACTCACCTTTGGGGCTTGAATTCACAAATTGGCTTTTGAAACTTGTTATTCAATGTTTTGGGATGTATTTTCCAGAATTTGGGCCCAAGAGGTCGAGAATTGGGTTGAGAATGCTTGGTTTGAGCTCGGAAGGCAAATCTGGAAATTCCATATTTGGCTTCTTCGCTCGAGCGAAGGATTCCTCGCTCGAGCGAGCACCTTTATTCAGGGCTCCGCTCGAGCGAGCATCGAGCGTGGTATCGCGCGTAAAAATCGAGCATCCAGCACTTTTACTGTTTCATCAGACCGCTCGAGCGAGGGATTGTTCGCTCGAGCGAAGCCTTTGATTTTGCAACCTCGCTCGAGCGAAGGAAGGCTCGCTCGAGCAAGACCCCTATTTTCAGCAACTTTTGAAAAATGCCTTCCAACTGTATTTTTACATCCTCATCTCATCCTAGGCATTCTTAGGCCTAGTTTAAGACATCTTAATGAGGATTTAGACATAGAACCACGCCGAGGAAATTTAGGGATTTAATTATCATATTTCCCGACTGTGAAACTTAGTGTGTGTTCTATTTGTTAACTGTTTAGGGTTGGCTCTCGGGGACGCGCTCTAGCTGCTATTAGCCCAATCTCTGTGAGTAACGATTGTGTAAAGATATGTTCAAAATGGTTATCTTTTGAATACTGAACTGACTGTTTATTGAACTGATATTATTTACTGCATGAATGTATGTCCTGTATTCTGAACTGTATTGTGGCATCCTTAGCACTTACTGTTTACTGTTACTGTTACAGAGCTCTGTCGGTTCCCTTGTGGAACCATCCTGTTTACTGAATGACTGGCCATCATTACTGTCGGGTCCGTTAAGACCCGGTCCTTTTGGACCTACTGTTTATAAGCTAATGGATGTACCACATATGACTGAAAGACTGAAATACTGTTTAATGAACTGTTTTCATTACTGTAAGGACATTCATTCATAACCTCTTTACGCTTCTTGTTATTCACTGGGCTTTAGCTCACTGTTTATATATATATGTAGGTTCTCAGCAGCCAGACCAGAGCTAGGAGCGTGGGTTGGTCCCAGTTTTGTCAAGCCAGCCTATGTGCCTCACTGCGAGGTTCCGAGTTGCCATGCCATGGCTTGGGGTGTTTTTGTGTCCCCCATCGGTCTCCTTACTGTATTGGCTTCCGCCAGGCCCTGTACTCTGTTTAACTGTGTTACTGTTCAGCAGGCCTTCGGTAATCTCGGATTACTGGCCAGTTACGGTGCTAAACCCATAGGGCCGGGTTTGGGTCGTGACAGAGTGGTATCAGAGCGATACTTATCACGAGTTATACCGCACACACGTGTCCAAATGAGCTATAGGGTGTCCTAGAAAAGCAATTAGGGCATCGCATGAGCATGATGAGTGTGTGTAATTGTGATATGACTGTTTATATGTGAATATGTTAACCTGTTTAAAGGAATGACTGCCTATGTTGATAACTGTTATACCTGCTTATGATTGAAACTGTTATAACTGTTTATAGAAAAATGGATAATGCAAATGCTGTTAATGAACCTGAATCATCTGAGGCCAGAATGGCCAGACTGGAAAGAATGTTGGAACGAATAACTGAAAGACTGGACCAACAACAGAACCAACAGCCCCCACCTCCTCCTCCGGTACAGCCGGACCAAAATGTGAATGTGCAAAATGTGAATGCAAATGAGGGGGATATTATTGCTCTTACCCAGAAGTTCAACAAGTTGAAACCGCCATCCTTTCAGGGAGGCCTTGAACCATTGAAGGCTGAAGCTTGGGTGCTTGAAACAGAAAAATTGTTTGAAATGTTTCCGTGTTCCGAAGCCAATAAAGTACTGTTAGCAACCTTCACCCTTCAGGAAGAAGCAAGAAGGTGGTGGATGTTGACCCGCGATGCAAATACTATTATGACTTGGGCTCAGTTCAAGGAGTCCTTCTTTGAAAAGTATTTTCCCCAGTGCATCCGGGACAGAAAAGTAACGGAGTTTGAACAACTGAGACAGGGCAAAATGTCTGTTGCCGAGTATGAGAAGAAATTCACCGAACTTGCTAGGTATGCACCACACATGGTGGACACCGATTATAAGAAGGCCAGAAGGTTTGAAGGAGGCCTTAGTGTTGCTATACAGGACCGAATAAATGTTTTGAAACTACTGACTTTTGTGGGTGTTCTCGATCGGGCGTTGATAGCTGAGACGAATATTGCAGCAGTGAAACAATCTGAAACACCAACAACTGAGTGGCAAGGTAAAAGGCAGGGTTTCAAATTCAAGAAAGGCAAGCATAACCCAGCAACCAAGAAACAGAATACGGGGTCGACGACTAGCCCCAGCCAAGGGAGTGGATTTACTCCACCCTGCTCCGTATGTGGCAACAAGCACAAAGGGGTTTGCTATCAGATTTCGGGAGCTTGTTTCAGGTGTGGCAAGGTGGGCCACAGAATTAAAGACTGCCCTTCTGCTCCACCAGTTGGTAGTAAAGCTGCCCCAAGCGCAGCAGCATCAAATGTAGCACCGAAGCCTAACCCCAAAGCTACCGGGAAAGAGCCTATGAGGCAGGGCCGAGTGTTTTCCCTAGTACCGGGAGACGTGCAAAACACTGAGACTGTTGTGTCAGGTATCCTCTCTATCTGTGCTCAAAATGCATATGTGTTGATTGATTCGGGGTCTACACATTCGTATGTATCGCATGCTTTTTCGCGTAAATTGAAGAGACCCTTAGAACCCATAAACTATCTGCTAGCTGTATCATCACCTGTTGGGGGATCCATGACATGTGCATATATGTATCCTGCCTGTGAGATTATTGTTGGGGATATGCATCTATTTATTGATTTACTGCCATTGAATATTGATCACTTTGATGTAATATTGGGGATGGATTGGTTACAAAAATATCATGCCACTATAGACTGTGTAACAAAACAAGTAGTTTTCCGTCGACCGGGTTTGCCTGAATTTGTGTTTAATGGGAGTGGAGTAGTACCCCCTCCGTATCTGATTTCTTCTGTGAAAGCTGTTAAACTAATTAGAAAGGGGTGTAAAGGATATCTGTGTTCTGTGCTGACTGTGCCTACTGATGATAGTGTTAAAACTGATATGAATTGTATTCCTATAGTCAGAGAATTCTCAGATGTATTTCCAGATGATTTGCCAGGGGATTTGATCGACAGGGAAATTGAATTTACTGTGGATGTGATTCCGGGTGCACAGCCGATATCTAAAGCTCCTTACAGAATGGCCCCAACTGAACTGAAGGAATTGAAAGTGCAATTGCAAGAGCTGTTAGATAAGAAGTTTATCAGGCCCAGTACTTCACCGTGGGGTGCACCTGTTTTGTTTGTAAAGAAGAAAGATGGCTCACTGAGACTGTGTATTGATTACCGCGAACTGAACAAGGTAACTGTAAAGAATAAATATCCATTACCGCGTATTGATGATTTATTTGATCAGTTACAGGGTGCACAAGTGTTTTCCAAGATCGACCTCAGATCGGGGTATCACCAACTGAAAGTGAAACCAGTAGACATTGATAAAACAGCTTTTAGAACGAGGTATGGCCATTATGAATTTTTAGTTATGCCATTCGGAGTCACGAATGCCCCTGCTGCATTTATGGACCTTATGAACAGAATTTTTAAACCATACCTTGATGATTTCGTTGTGGTATTTATTGATGACATACTGATTTATTCGAAAAGTGTTGAAGAGCATGAGCACCATCTGAGACTTGCCCTACAAACCTTAAGAGAACAGAAACTGTATGCTAAACTGTCTAAATGTGAGTTTTGGCATGATCATGTTATGTTTTTGGGGCATGTTGTTAGCAAAAATGGAATTTCTGTTGATCCGCAGAAAATTGAAGCTGTAGTAAACTGGCCTAGACCAACAAATGTGACTGAAGTCCGAAGCTTTTGGGATTGGCTGGATATTACAGAAGATTTGTCAAAGACTTCTTCAAAATTGCCCTACCATTGACTCAGTTAACTCAGAAGGGGACATCATTTGACTGGACTGACCAAAGGGAATCAGCATTTCAAGAGTTGAAAACTCGACTGGTGACTGCACCAGTCCTTACTCTACCCTCAGGTACAGATGGTTACACAGTTTTTAGTGATGCTTCTCATAAGGGTTTGGGATGTGTTTTAATGCAGAATGGGAGAGTGATTGCTTATGCTTCCCGACAGTTGAGACCGCATGAAAAGAATTACCCAACCCATGATCTGGAACTTGCTGCGGTGGTTTTTGCATTGAAAATTTGGCGTCACTATTTGTATGGGGCAACATGTGAAGTGTATACTGACCACAAGAGCTTGAAATACTTCTTCACACAGAAAGAACTGAATATGAGACAGCGGAGATGGCTTGAACTGATCAAAGACTATGACCTACAGATTCTGTACCATCCAGGAAAAGCCAACACTGTTGCCGATGCTTTGAGCCGAAAATCGATTGGGAACTTAGCTTGTTTGCTCACCGGACAGAAAGAATTGCTTTATGATCTTGAAAAATCTGAAATTGAAATTGTCTTGAGAGAACAAGGTGGAACCTTAGTTGCTATTTCTGCTCAACCGGCATTGATTGAAGAAATTAAGGAGAAACAACAACTGGATGATTTCTTGAAAAAGATTATTGAAGAAAAAGATTCTAAACCGAGACCGGGGTTCAAATTTGAGAACAATGTGCTGAAATTTCAAGAAAGACTGTGTGTGCCGAATGACACTGAACTGAAAAGAAGAGTTCTGCAAGAGGGCCACAATTCAAAATTGTCTATTCACCCGGGGAATACGAAAATGTACCAAGATCTGAAACAGAATTTCTGGTGGTCGGGAATGAAGAAAGAAATTGCCGACTTTGTGTCTAAATGTCTTCATTGCCAACAAGTCAAAGCGGAACACCAGGGACCCGCAGGCTTATTGCAATCCTTGCCCATACCGGAGTGGAAATGGGAGCATATCACGATGGATTTTATCGTTGGATTACCTCGCTCCAGAAAAGGTATGGATTCAATTTGGGTTATTGTTGATAGACTGACTAAATCTGCTCACTTCTTACCTGTCAAGACAATTTATAATGCGGACAAACTGGCTGTTATCTATATTGATGAAATTGTTAGACTGCATGGAGTGCCTGTGTCTATTGTTTCTGACAGGGATTCGAAGTTTACATCGAGGTTCTGGCAAAGCCTACAGACTGCATTGGGTACTAAATTGAGGCTGAGTAGTGCCTATCATCCTCAGACAGATGGACAGTCAGAAAGGACCATCCAGACTTTAGAGGATCTACTGAGAATTTGTGTCCTTGATTATCAGGGAAACTGGGAAAGTCATTTGCCGTTGGCCGAATTCGCCTACAACAACAGCTACCATTCGAGTATTGGTATGGCGCCTTTCGAGGCATTGTATGGCAGAAAGTGTAGATCTCCAATTTGCTGGGCAGAAGTTGGAGATGGGCCTTTGCTTGGACCCGAGATTGTATATGAGACGACTGAAAAGATCAAACTGATACAGCAGAGACTGAAAACCGCACAGAGTAGACAGAAAAGTTATGCGGATGTCAGAAGACGGGACAGTGAGTATGAAGTGGGTGATCACGTGTTTGTGAAAGTGACACCAATGAAAGGCCAGACTCGTTTTGGAGTCAAAGGCAAGTTAGCGCCAAGATATGTCGGACCGTATCAGGTTATTGAGAAAATCAATCCGGTGGCGTATCAAGTTGCACTTCCTCCTGAAATGGAGCATATGCATAACGTCTTCCACATTTCGATGTTGAGAGATTATCTCCGGGATCCTTTTCATATGATTGAGCCTGCTCGGGTAGTGTTGAGCGATGACTACACTTACGAGGAACGGCCTATACAGATTGTAAACCGGCGGATCAAGAAACTGAGAAACAAAGAGATCCCACTGGTGAAAGTTGACTGGCAAAACCACGGTGGCGTGTATGCCACTTGGGAAAGGGAAGATGACATGGCTAAAAGATACCCAAAACTGTTTCCGCTGAATCCTGTGTTCTTCCAAATTGAAGGTAACTCGAGTTTAGAGGACTAAACTCCTTATAAGGAGGGGAGACTGTAACAACCCTCGCACTGATTACCGATAAACTACTGAATTAGCTACTGGTTACTGCTAAACTGAACTGATAATGACTGATAATTGAATTAACTGAGGTACTGAATAAACTGATTGAAATCGAAACTGAAATTGAATAAGTTTATTTCTTGAATTGCATGTTGCATCTGTTTGATTGATTGATTATCTGTTTGAATTCATATGTTTAAACTGCTAATTGAAGGCCTTATCGGCGGCCGAATTAGGAACCGTTTAGAGTTTTGGGATCAGTAGAATATTTGTGATTTAATGGTATATTTATTTAAGATGCGATTAGGTATGATTAAATTAGATTAAATATTGATTTAATTGGCAAGTTTGACTTATTTACACTTAGACCACTTAGTGGCCCACTACTCCTCATATTTGAGCCATATACAAAACACTTAATCAACATTTGATCAGCAATTTCTCCTTGTTTGCCGACCAAGAAGAGAGTTAGAGAGAGAGAGGGACTTGTTCTTGTTGATTTGCTTGAAGACTTGAAGTAAATTGAAGTGTATTTGCATAATTGAACTTCTAGACAAGAAATTGAGACTTGGGTAAGGAAATTCATCATCCTCTTGTTGTCTTTAAGCTTCATCTTCCATGGTTCATGCTCCATTGTAGGATTAAACCATGATTTAGTGCTAAGAGGTTGAATTATGCTTGAATTCATGCATGCATGGCCATTTTGGTGATTTTTGAAGTTGAATTCATGATGGATTGTACATGCATGCTCATGATTCTAACAAAGTCCATGTTTTCATTTTGTTTTCCAACTATTGAGCTCATTTGAGCAAGAATTGAAGCTTGATTTTGGTTTAAAGTTCATGCATTGCATGGTTTGAAATTTGTTCTTGAAATGGGTTTGAAAAATGGTTTTAATTGACTCACCTTTGGGGCTTGAATTCACAAATTGGCTTTTGAAACTTGTTATTCAATGTTTTGGGATGTATTTTCCAGAATTTGGGCCCAAGAGGTCGAGAATTGGGTTGAGAGTGCTTGGTTTGAGCTCGGAAGGCAAATCTGGAAATTCCAGATTTGGCTTCTTCGCTCGAGCGAAGGATTCCTCGCTCGAGCGAGCACCTTTATTCAGGGCTCCGCTCGAGCGAGCATCGAGCGTGGTATCGCGCGTAAAAATCGAGCATCCAGCACTTTTACTGTTTCATCAGACCGCTCGAGCGAGGGATTGTTCGCTCGAGCGAAGCCTTTGATTTTGCAACCTCGCTCGAGCGAAGAAAGGCTCGCTCGAGCGAGACCCCTGTTTTCAGCAACTTTTGAAAAATGCCTTCCAACTGTATTTTTGCATCCTCATCTCATCCTAGGCATTCTTAGGCCTAGTTTAAGACATCTTAATGAGGATTTAGACATAGAACCACGCCGAGGAAATTTAGGGATTTAATTATCATACTTCCCGACTGTGAAACTTAGTGTGTGTTCTATTTGTTAACTGTTTAGTGTTGGCTCTCGGGGACGCGCTCTAGCTGCTATTAGCCCAATCTCTGTGAGTAACGATTGTGTAAAGATATGTTCAAAATGGTTATCTTTTGAATACTGAACTGACTGTTTATTGAACTGATATTATTTACTGCATGAATGTATGTCCTGTATTCTGAACTGTATTGTGGCATCCTTAGCACTTACTGTTTACTGTTACTGTTACAGAGCTCTGTCGGTTCCCTTGTGGAACCATCCTGTTTATTGAATGACTGGCCATCATTACTGTCGGGTCCGTTAAGACCCGGTCCTTTTGGACCTACTGTTTATAGGCTAATGGATGTACCACATATGACTGAAAGACTGAAATACTGTTTAATGAACTGTTTTCATTACTGTAAGGACATTCATTCATAACCTCTTTACGCTTCTTGTTATTCACTGGGCTTTAGCTCACTGTTTATATATATATGTAGGTTCTCAGCAGCCAGACCAGAGCTAGAAGCGTGGGTTGGTCCCAGTTTTGTCAAGCCAGCCTATGTGCCTCACTGCGATGTTCCGAGTTGCCATGCCATGGCTTGGGGTGTTTTTGTGTCCCCCATCGGTCTCCTTACTGTATTGGCTTCCGCCAGGCCCTGTACTCTGTTTAACTGTGTTACTGTTCAGCAGGCCTTCGGTAATCTCGGATTACTGGCCAGTTACGGTGCTAAACCCATAGGGCCGGGTTTGGGTCGTGACAAAAAATTACAAATATCCTATTGTTAGAATTTTTTATTTAACATAATTAATTAAAACAAATAAAATTCACAATTGATTTCCTATACAATAATAAAATTACTTAAATTATTAATTAAAACATATTTCTAATATCATTAAAAAATAATAATTGATTTGATAATTTATTAATAAAAAATACGAATTGTTATGAAATTAGAAATCTCAATAGTGAAAAGTAATTTTTAAAACTATAAGAAACAATTCGTATTTTAATCAAATCTCAAAAAATATATTTATAATTTACCCAACTCAATTTTATTTTTAACCTATTAAAAAAAAAAAAAAAAAAAAAAAACCTACACAAATAGCAAATGACCAACGCGTCTCTTTCAGACTTGTTTTTTCTTCGTTCAAAGTCTTAACGGTTCCTAATCCCGCTGAAAATGCCAGCCAATGCCATCCCTTCCCCGTGACAAAACAATCCAACCTTCCACTTTCTTTTCCTTTCACATTGACCGGAAAGGATGCTTTGACTTACAGCCGGTGCTTCTTTAAAGTTTAATATGTCTATCATAGATTTTATTTTAATAATATAAATTATTCATTTTATATAATTATCTTTTTATATAATTCATAAAAAAATAAAATTAATTTAATAATAATAATATTTTTATTTTGTCACGTTTAGATTAAAAAAAATGGATTATCTTTTTTTAAAACTATATTTGATTACCCTTATTTGCAATGTTAAAATTGTCATTATTGTACAGGAAACTTTTTGGGGGTCAAAATTTGTTCAGCAAAGTGTAATCTCTTTATGATGTGTTCGGTTGAGAAATTTGAAAAAAAAAATTAGAAAAAAAAAGGAAAAATATGTGTGAAATTAAGTGAAATATTGATATATTTTATTCATATTTCATCTATATTTTCTTTTTCTCTTTCTAAATCCTTTCCCAAATCTCACAATCAAAAATAGCTTTAGGATTCAACTTCTCTCTTAGGTTGAATTTTCAATATGAGAAAACATGAGGGATCCATAAGGTTTAATACGAGTCTCGTTTTAGTAATCTGATCTATTTATTTTGTAGAACCTTCAATATATATAATCCATGAACAAATTTAGGCCAATTTGATGATTGTAAATTTTTCATTTTGTAACAGTTGTCTCTAAAACATGAATGGTTTATTTCAAAAATGAAACTCAAAATTGCTTTCTTATACAATAATAAAATTACCTAAATTATTAATTGAAACATATTTCTAATATCATTAAAAACTGTTAATTGAAATGTGATTTATTCTGAAATCACCTAAACTGTTAATAAAAAATGTGATTTGTTCTGAAATTAGAAACCTCAGGAGATGAAATATAAGTTTCAGGATGACAGGAACGATTTATATTTTAATCAAATCTTAAGAAATATATTTATAATTTAACCAACCTAATTTTATTTTTAATACATAAAAAGAAAGAAAAAAGAAAAAAAAAATACACAAATAGCAAATGGCCTACCCGTCTCTTTCAAACTTGCTTTTTGTTGGTTCAAAGTCTTAAGGTTCCTAATCCTCTGAAAATGCTCCAGCCAATGCCATCCCTTCCCAGTGAGAAAACGATTCCAACCTTTCACTTTCTTTTCCTTTCACATTGACCGGAAAGTATGCTTTGACTTACAGGCTGTGCTTCATTCAAATTTAAAATTAAATTTATGAGAACATAAATTATTTGTAATGTCCATCATAAATTTTATTTTAATAATATAAATAGCTCATTTTATATGATCGTCTTTTTATATGATTCATAAAATAAATAAAAAAATTAATTTAATAATAATAATATTTTTATTTTATCACGTTTAACTTTAAAAAAATGAGTTGCCTTTTTTTTTAAAACTATATTTGGTGACACCTATTTGCAATGTTAAAATTGTCATTATTGTACAGAAAACTTTTTTAGGGTCAAAATTTTTAGAGTTAACTGCAATCTCTTTATGCTGTGTTAGAGCATCCCCGCCCCGCCCCGCCCCGCCCCGCCCCGTAAATCATTCTTTTACCTATTTTAGGGAGTTGGAGCTCTCTTATACCATTTCATCAACTCCCTTATAAGTCACCATAAGCTAATATTTGTTATAGTGACTCCCTATTTATAGGGAGTCATTGTAACTCCCTTATATATATATACGAGCGTTGTGTTTGGTTGAGGAATTTGGGGAGGGATTTGGAAAGGAAAAAGGAAAAAGTGTGTGAAATTAGGTGAAATATAGGTATATTTTATTCACATTTCACCTAACTTTTCCCTATCCCTTTCCAAATCACTCCTCAAATCTCCCAACCAAACACAGCATAGGAATAACCCGTGCCTGAAGGCACAGTCAACAATTTTTTTGGTACCACATGTGTTACAGAATTCAATTGTAATAAATCAATTCAAAATGATAATATCACTCTAGTTTAAAACTTCACAAATAAGAAGTTGAAATTGTTTCTACACTATAAACTTCAAAAACATTCACAAATTTCAAATAACAAACTTCAAAATTAAAGTCCAAATAATGAATTTTATATTTCAGTGTAGCATAAACAAATAATAGAATCTAAAAATATTTGCTAAAATTTAAGTCCAAATAGAAAATTTTGGAATTTAATCCACGTCAAAATGACACATGTATAGCAAACCTTTAATAAAAAGATGTTACCGAATTAGTATCATAATTGGTAACCTTCTCACTTTATCAAATTTCAATACCTTCAAGGAAAGGTGAATGAATATTTGGTACAAAAGAGTACCAGTTTAGAATGAGAGCCAACCAACTACACGGATAAAGAGAAGCAACATAACCCAACGCTGATCAGCCACCTGCAACAAAATCACTTGCTTAAATTCACTTTAAAAAACCAATAGCTATGAGGAATCACATCAAAATACATATGAGAAATCAACAAATGATTCTTTAAAAGCAACTCTAATTTGACAACAAAATGAACTCATTGCAGTAATAAAAATAATTAGAACAATAACAAATGCATGAATAGCTTAATATAATATTATTGAATCAAATGATTTTACGGTTTCAATTTAAACAATACCAAAAAAACTCAGCAAACCCACGTTTAAGAGTGATAATTGCATGTTTCACAATTTTTTGCAATGACATTGTCATAGCAACAAATAATCTTCTTTCAATTTATTTTGTAATTAATCCCCTTCTTTTAGCACAAAATTCATGTACTTCTCTGATAGCTCTGAATATACCAGTGGTAAGCATAATTCTGACACATCATTGGCTGAAACACATATGAAAAATAGCATTGAGCGAAGATTCTAAACATGCATGTAAGAGAGAAGTTTAAACATGTTTTACATGGTGAAACCTAACAATAAAATGATAACTCTTGTGTAGAAGTCTTCCTAGTTGAACCGAGGAGCAAATTTCAACATCAGCAAAAATATGAATTAGGCAAAGCTCTCCAAACACTTTGATCTAGATAATAAATTACCACAGTGAAGCAAACATAGAACACGCATTGCTGAACTCGCCATTTTTCCAATTATCTAAGCTCTGTAAATAGATCAAATAATAAAAAATAAAATTAAAAAGCCCTAAAAAAACACAAACTATTCATCACAAAATTCACGAAAAAATCAAAAAATTGTGTCATCACTACTATATAAGTCCAAAACACAATATTTTTAATCTTTGAAAGACATGATGAGGCGACAATTTTATATTCCCATCAATGCTTGAAGCAACACATGACAAATTAATTGAGAAAAAAAAAAAAAAAAAACAGAGATGATATGAAATGCATAGCTTGTATTGGCCACAACAAACACTAAAGCTAATTTGGAAGGAAAAAATGAATCTGAACAATAATCCCACAAGCAAAAATCAGTTTTTTACTTTGATATAACGGACCAATCATCACTTCATAAATAAAATCAAATGTTTTACATAGAAACAAAATGAAGATGCCATCTAAGTTTAAGTGAAACATGAGAAATTGCCCTTTTACTCATAAAGACTTCAAAACAATGTTTAAGTGATTGCTATCATAAAAAAGAATCTCATGGATGACTGAATTAATTAGTTCATCAAATCTTTAGTTAGTGTATGGATATTACTAAGTACAACTGTATCAAATCATTCTCCCATTTTCTAATTTCTTGTATTTTGTCTTTTACAAAACGAATTGCCTCCCTAAAGCATTTAGAGTTTTCAAGTGCTTTATGTGGTTCAGGCCATCCCCAAACCCAAAAAAAAATTTACCAAGATGAAATGTGGGAAAGTGAACCACAAGATAGCTAAAACCAAAGCAAGTAAAACCAGTTAATAATTACCTACCCAAAAAAAAAAACCAATTAATAAAGATATTCAACCTTCTGACTGTACACCTAAACTGAGACTTGAAGCAGCAAAGGAGCTATACATAACCATAAAGAAAAGGACAACTGTAGACACCCCATTTTTGACCGACCTTAAGACTCAGACGTCACCGATTGAGCGCTCGGTGATGTTGCATATCGTGCTCGTTCAGAAGTCTCAGAGTCGCGGACGTGCGCCCTGTCTCCGGACTTCCGAACTCTCTTCTGTGCCTTGCCTCGGTTTGCGAACCAGACTCGGTTTTCTCTGTTTTCTTTCCTGAGGGGAGGGAGAGGTCCCGTAGACTATCTCTCAGTGGCCGTGGGCTACATTTCGTGGCCGTAGGCCATTTTGCCCATTTCGGAGCCCGGTTCCCAGTTTTCAGAGCCGTCAGGCCGTGTGCCTCGGTTCGGGACCACCCAACCATCTCCGATTCGTCCGGTTTTTGGTATGCATCTCATTTACTCCCTTTCGAGGGACACTGGGGTCTTAGATACCCACTTCGTGGCCAAACACCACTTTCGGTGCTTAACGGCCGGTTTTCGGGATCCCGAACTACGTGTTTTGGTCCCCGAGCATTCGTTTTGCATCGGTTTTTGTTCATTTTTGGCAGGTACCTCTGTTTTATCATAAGGAAGGTCACTGGAGGGTGGGAGGCCAACAATTGTCTCAGCAACCTGTTATGCTCTTCCGGCGCCCCCCGGCGCCCGTTTTTCTCACTTCCGGGCTAGTGTTGACCACCCTAGGGCCATTTTCTTCGAGCCAAAACCACATATTTGTGTTGTACACACATGGGAGGACCCTAATATGCTATGGCCGGCCAATAATTCTTCCTTTCATTTTTGGACCTCTTTGAAAAGTGGGTTGTTCTCTCTCATGTTTTACAGTTTCCAGTTTTGAACCACAGGGTCTTGTTCAGCACACATGGGAGGCCACCATTGTGTGGTGGCCGGCCAGCAAATCTTCACTTCATTTTTACCCCCTGGCCGGCCGGCCATGGGGGTGGCCGGCCGGCCACCTGCAACAAAAGCAGATGGCCGGCCATGCTCCTTGGGAGGTGTGTTTCACAGCTGTACAGCTGTATCCCCCAAAAGATCTGATTTCGGGGGATATTTTGTTTGCAAAGGAACTTGTTCCCTTAAGGCTACACACTTGCATACACTTTTGGCCATCCATTCTTGCATGCATACACTCCTCTCCCTCTCCCTCTCCCTTAAGACCTAGAACCCTTGCCTCAAGCATATCTCTCTTGATCTCTCTCAAATCTTCAAGTTTTGGTTCCATTTGTTCATCATTACCAAGCACCACAACCACTACTCCATTTCCAGCAGCAAGGAGAGGTTCTTGAGGGCTTAGAAACAATATTTCTCAAGCCAAGAAGCAAAGAAAGAAAGGTCTTCAAGGGTAAGTCTCAAATCCCCTCTTTTACACCACTTTCTTGCCTCATTTCTTAAGCCTGTTTGCTCACTGTTTTGAGCTCCGACCAATACTGAAAGTGGTCCTCTTTTGAGCTATTCTTGATGTTTGTTCAAGGGCTCAACTCTGTTTGAGCCCTCCATCTTGCACTTCTTTCAATATCCTCTTATATGCCATTATTTTGCATTGAATATTTGGCCTATGTGTGATCTGAATGGGAGCATCTCATGAACTGATATTGTGCTTATTTTGAGGCCCTCTTAAACATTGAAGAAGGGCTCAACCTTGTTTTCATACTCCATATGCCACTTGCTTTGAATCCATGTTTTACCCTTGTTTTTTTGCATGCTTTTTCTAGCCTATGAGTGATCTGTTTTCAAGCATGACATAAACTGTGAGTGGGCCTATTTTGAGCCCCTCTTCAACATTGAAGAAGGGCTCAACCCTGTTTGGCCTCTCTATCATGCACTTGCTTCATAATCTCTCATATTTACCGTAAAATTGCATGACTTGTTTGACCTACATGTAGTCTGTTTTGGAGCATGTCATGAACTATGAGTAAGATTATTTTGTGTCCCTCTACAACATTTTAGAAGGGATCAATCTTGTTTGGGGTCTCCATGTTATACTTGTCTCTGTACCTCTCTTTGACCCCCATTTTGCATGCTTTGTTAAGCTTATCTAGCTTCTGATTTCGGCCATCATCAGAACTGGAAAGAGTCATATTTTGATCTTATTGACATATTTCATTAAGGGTCTTTTCTGATTTGATGAATGTTTAGGGTACTTCATGTTATAGCCCTATGTATCCTCAATCTTGCATGGCATTTTTAGCATGTTTTCATACTGAGTTGGGGGATGTCATCTACTGTAAATGTTCATATTTTTAGTCCCTCTTCAGTGTTTTAGAAGGGTACTTTTTCATTTGAGCATTGCATGTATCATTTGCTTCAATACCCCTCTCTAGGCTCGTATTTTTGCATGCCATTGTTGCCCTATCTATGCTCACTATTTCGCCTTGTTTTGTACTGAAAAGAATGCTATTTTGGGGCTGCCTTGCTACTGTTTTTCATGTCATATACCAATTACGCATGTTTAGTATAGCTGTAGGCCATTCCGGGTGCTTATTATCGCATTTCGGGACCATTCCGGGCATTTGGTATCATTTCCCCACCTTTCGGGACTGTTTTGCATCATTTGTAAGTGCTGAAATTTCATTTGCATCATTGCATATCATTTTTCATGTCATTCCATGCTTTATGCCATTGCCTCGGTTTGCGCGCCCGTGTGCACGCATTTCGAGGCACCTCATTTTCATCTCACGGCCTCCCGTGTGAGTGTAGCTGAGGCTCTCTCATGTTGGTATACGTCCATCTTGCATTCTGTATCTCATTTTAGTACCGTTGCATTCCGTATGCCATTGCCTCGGTTTGCGCGCCTGTGGGCATGCATTTCGAGGCTCTTCATTTTTTTATCCGACGGCCTCTTATGTGAGTGTGGTTGAGGCCCTCTCATGTTAGTATAAGTCCAATTTACATCCGGAATGCCATTCCATGCTTTAGGGCCATCGCCTCGGTTTGCGCGCCCGTGTGCACGCATTTCGAGGCGCTTCATTTTCATCCATCGGCCTCTTATGTGAGTGTGGCTGAGGCTCACTCACGTTAGTGTAAGTCCATTTTGGATTTCGCATATCATTTTAGCATTATTGCATTCCGTATGCCTTTTTCTCGGTTTGCGTGCCCGCTGGCACGCATTTCGAGACATCTCATTTTAGTCTCATTGTATACCATATTCCATGCCATTTCATGCCTTAGGGCCATCGCCTCTGTTTGCGCGCCCGTGTGCACGCATTTCGAGGCGCTTCATTTTCATCCATCGGCCTCTTATGTGAGTGTGGCTGAGGCTTTCTCATGTTAGTATAAGTCCATTTTGCATTCTGCATGCCATCTCATGTCTTAAAATCATCGCCTCGGTTCACGTGCCCGCGGACACGCATTTCGAGGCATCTCATTTTCATAGCATTGTGCATGCTAGGATTGTATATTAGTTGCATTCATGCATATCATGCATATTGCATCGTGTTCGGGATAGGAGTTAGCCCGGGCACGGGAAACGAGGCACGTTTCGTACTCCGAGTGACGGAACGGGTCTCAATTCCCAAGTCACCGACACTCCGGATTACCCATGATGGAGTTAGGTTTTATTGTAGCATTCATCTGCATTCATCCTATATTGAGTTGTGCAATCCGACTCCTCGGCCATCATGCATCGATATGCGTGATTGGTGGCACGAGGATCGAGGCATGCACATATTTGTGAAATACATTGCTATGCCCCTTTCCTGCTCTCTGTTGCAGCAAAATAGGGAATCAGCAACTTTTCGGAGTCTGGCATGCATTTCGAGGAATATTGCAAACAGAGGCTAATTGGGGCATCCCAATGGATTTCCGCGTAAAGGCAGTCCAGCATACACCATTCATCAGAATCGAGGCAGCCCCTGGCGTGCATGCCAGTTTACAGCTTTCTTAGTTTAATTTGTTGATTAATTAGGAATTTGTATATTATTTGGACTGTTTATTTCGGACTGTAATATTCTTTTATTCGGACTGTATTATTTATTCGGACCCTCTGCGCGAGGGCATAACTGTAATAAGTGTGGGTGAGTGTGATGTATGTCTTTCAACCCCACGTCTTTCTTCCCTTTTATTTACCCGCTTATGATGGTTAGATATAGGGCATATTTCGATTAGCATACAGTATGACAGCATGTTTGCATCATTCATCTGTTTTGCACGCACCGGGCTCGGCGCATCATACAAACTGCATTCGTATTTCAATTCCAAAATGAATACGTGTTAGCTGTAGCATTCCACATGCCATGTTTAGAATAGCCGAGCCTGCTATAGTTGCATTCTGCATGTGTTGCATTAGGCATTTCTGTATAATTAGGATCATGCATTGATTTCTAATCGGTTTTCTGTTTTGACTTGGAGTACTCGGTGAGTTTTTATGTTTTAGCATCCTTGCATGCGTGTGAGTGTTGCCATGATAGCATGCTTGCCATGAGGCTAACTGCTTATGTGATATTACTGTCTTGAATGCCTGTGGGTGGAGGCTGAGTTACTTGGATTGGACAATTCATCAAATGTTTGTTTTAAGCCCACTAGATAGTGGCAAAATCATGTTTTCTAAGCCCACCTGAGGGTGGCAAATCCGCGTCTTAGCCTACCTGCGGGTAGCACCATCAAACCATTTTCAAACAAACAAACATGAAATGTTTTGTTCCAATTCAGGCGACCCAGTCTATACTTATTTGCTGCGAGCATCACATAGTAACCTAGGCTAATAACCGGAATAAGAACTCCCAATGTTTTAAAAAATAGATATCATGGTTAGTAGAGGCCGGTCTTTGACCGGGCGAGCGGGGGTGCTCACGAAGTGACCTTCCCCAATCGTACCCAAGTTCCCGAGCCGAGGCAACTTTGGTGATGACGGACACGTGGCCTTTGGCACCGAGTCAGGGTTTCCTAAATTTCCCATTAAAAAATATTTAGGTGGCGACTCTGTATCTGGAAAAGCAGTCCATGTTTGGCACTTCTTTCAAAAAATCTGTTTTCCAAAACGATTTGCCGGATTTGGACTCTTTGGTTCAAGATTAAGAACCGTGACACGAAATCGAGTCCGAGCTGTAGCGAGGTCCCCCGCGGGCTTGTTACAACAATCAAAATAGCACAATCCCAAAGACAGAAACCCTCAACGGAATTCACAAAAAATTGCCATTATCATCACTTGCAAAGAGGCTGTGTGTGTGTGCGTGAGAGAGAGAGAGAGAGAGAGAGAGAGAGAGAGAGTAAAACTAAGTAGAGCTCTTCCCGGTCTTCAAATTATGTTGTAAAGAAACTAACTTTTAAGGTAATCCCACTTACACCAAAACCGATAGAGCTCTTCTCCTTATTCAAGTCTAGGAATTCAACCTAATTAGAGCTCTTTCCAGTCTTCAAATTATGTTCTAAAGAAACTAACTTTTAAGATAATCCCACTTACATCAAAACCAATAGAGCTCTTGTCCTCATTCAAGCCTAGAAATTCATTGCGGAGCTCTCCTTCCACCATCCACTGCTGTTTTTATAACATTTCAACTCCACTACATTCGCAAACACAAAAACAACATACAATTTTTTTTATGAGCAAATACTCGTGTAAAAACAATTTAGGAGAAATTGTACCTTTGCAAGATTTAGTTAATGAATCCCTGTTGTTCTATTCAGGCGGTTGGTTTCATTTGAACTTCAGCTAAAACTCAAAAATAATATAATCTCAAAGATTGAAAAGCAAAAATAAAAAATAAAAAATTCTCTCTATTTATTTCCTCAAACAACTTGTGAACAATGCATTAGTACAATTAAACTTGTATGTAAATTGATGAAATTTAGAGAAGCCCATAAATATGATTAACAATATGAAAATTATATAAAAGTACCACTATGATTAAGGAGTATTAACCCACAACAGAAACCAATACTTGGATTACTTTGTGTCTTTTGTATCCAATTTAAAAAAAAAAAAAAAAAAGCATTTAAGCCATCATCACCATAACATAAAAGGTCCAAAAAAAATTATAAATAAGAAACAATGATAAATTCAGTAATCACCATAGCATTTAACACCTTCAGTTTAGCCAAAACATTTTTAAAAAAAAAAAAAAACTAAAATATTTCAGTTTTTTGAATTCCACACAAACTGAATCCACCCAACTCAACAAAATAATAATAATAAAAAAAATTAAGCAATTTGAGATTTAGCTGAGAAATGGGGGAGGTGAATCACCACAGAACACCTCTATCGAAGCTCAAATAATATTCAAAAACAAAATCAAATCACATAGGTTACACCTATAAAAAAAACAAAAGCAAAATCATACATTCCAAATGACTACAGATCATGGATTTGGATAGGAATTTGGAAAAGGAAAAAAAAAATAAAAAAAGGTAAGGGAAATGTCAATGAAATATAAACTAAATTTTTTTATCCATTTCTCTCGCCTTTCCCTTTTATAATGCAAGGGAGGGGAAGCCTCCATCTCTTTACAGTGAGGTCACTTCTTTACAACAACCAATAAGTAACCAAACAAATGTGACATTACAACCCACAAATATGAGTACCAAAAAAGCACGAAAATAATTGCTATGAGCATATAGAAAAACAAACCAAGCACACTTGCTAGGGTTATTGCATTGACAAACCCCCTCGCGCCCCCCCCCCCCCCAAAAAATAATAATAATAATAAAAAAAAAAACAAAATACCACACACTAAACCAAGGACACCAATCAGCTACTAATAATCATGCTAGAAAGAGGCAATGCAAAAACAAATTTTCAATGTCTTGGTCTAAAAAAATTTCAATTATCTCAACGTAAGAATCACGGACACGGACATGCCGACCCGTTAATTTTCAAAAGATGCAGGACACGACACGTAGAGGACACACATGAAATATATAATTTTATATATTTATTATATGTTATATATATAAATATATCATTCAAATATAATAAAAAATTCTATGGCACTAATTCCTATAAATTTATATGGGTTTTGTTTTATTATTATATCTTAAGTTGTTTTGTTCAAACTTATAATTAGTTTCACGTGTGTTTAAGCGATTGACACGTGTGACCTCCAAGTGTTCAAAAAGTGTCCGGGTCTTTAAAAAAATTTAAAAATAGGACATGTTTTGAAGAGTGTCGGACACGTGTCCTAAGAGTGTCCAAAGAGCGCCGATGTCCGACGTGGACACGGCACAGATACGTCACCTTCTTAGAAGTGTTTGTGCTTCTTAGATCTCAACTATCTCAAATTTTCTTGGTCTTTCCCATTATCTAATCTGATAGATATATTTCCCTCCATCTATGATTCCAATCAACAGACAGTAAATAGCAATTAATCACAATCACTTTGGTCAAAAAATAAAATAAAATATAATCACTGTTTCAACCCCTCCATAATGAGTGACAATTTTTTAACATGAAAAACACAATCAGTCTTTCTAGTAAAATCTATTATATGATCACAATTAGATGACAATGTTGTAGCAAACAAAGATAACTCCTCATGGTTCACAACAAAGTTACAAAAAAAATAATAAAATAAGAATGAGAAGAGAATGAAAACACAGAAAAAGTTTAGCACTTGAAAACAAAATTAGCAACCATGGGTACATTAATGGGTTTTAGAGGGAGGGAGCACACATGGGTACATTTCTTTGAAGTATAAACTTAGATATGCCAACTCAGGAAAGAAATTTCAGTACACACAATCCCTCTAACTGTGGTAAGGAGCACACATGGGTGCATTTTTTGATCTTGAAACTTTGCCCCTACAATCAGAAATTTCTGTATACACATTTCAGTACACAGTTACAATGTCAATTTCTATTTAGGGCCCAAATGAGTTATCAAAGTTCATCAATGTGGCTTCCACCCAGGAAACTATTATATATCACAAAAATATTAATAGACACATCCATATAAAGAGGGAAAGAGAAAGATTTACTGACCAAGAAAAAAGTTATCTCTTTGATAACCTTTGAATTGGCTTTAACATGGATATCTTCAGCTTCACAATGTGAGGAGCTGCCATTTAAAAAATCAGCTATCTCTTTGATAACCGTCGAAACCACAAAATCCTCTAAAGGGGTCTAATTTTTATTTATTTATTATTTTATGTGAAATGAGAAACAAAATCCAGGCACGATCAAACCTTTCTTGGTCATCTCTTCATAAAATTTCTTACTGTTGATGAACCCATTGATCCCGTTGAAAAGATTTGGTTAACAACACATTTTGATCCATTTTATATTTTATCAAAGACGCACGCTTTGATAATATTGAAGCATATGATTCTCGGTGCCTTACCTTGATAAAATTACTTTGATAATATGCACTATTTTAATTGAGGCATTTTACAGAACATGGTGTATGCACAAAGACGCACAAAATAAAAGAGCTTGACTGTACCAAAACAGGCACAATACCTATAATGAAATTCTCAGGTTTAAATAGAGATGAGGGAGGTAGAAGAGAGACTAAACCAAAAATTCTCATTGTTTGTGCCACAACAACCTAACAAATTCCCAAAAACGACAATCAACAAAAAATTAAAAAGAAATATATTAAACCCAGGTCATTAAAACTCAAATCACACTAAACTCATATCATAAAAACCTTAGATATGCCAAAAAAATTGTAATTAGCTTACTTGCAAAGCCTACCACGCCTAATCTTCTTAGACACCTCACATGACACCTTCGCTTTCTCGATGGCTGCGACCGATCAACGTAGAATGAATACGGTTTAGGGTAGGGTCTCCGGCGAGGGTTGGGCTCCGAGAGGGGGGTTGAAGAGAAAGAATATGAATAAAAAACAGCGAATGAGACGGAGAGGGAGTTGTAATTTTGAAATCAAAGATGTGAGAAAGAATGGAGGACGGCTGGAAATGAGAGTCTGAGGTGTGTTTGGTACTCTTTTCATGGGCGGGAAACCAAAGCATTGAGAACTACACATTTTGGTTAACAACACATTTTGACCATCTAATCTCGAGTCAAGAATCATCTTAGCTATTAATGAATGCCACGTAGGACAAAAATATATGAAAGATTCAAAAACCTTCTTGCCATATTATATAGATATATATATATATATATATTTTTCTTTTGTTTTTTTGTTCTTTGCTTTGTTTAGGGACTGCTGTACACATTTATGATTTTTATTTTTCTAAATTTATAATTAAAAATTATATTTTAATAGAATAGAGAAAAAAATAGAGAGTTTGTTCATAGAATATAAAAAGAATAGGGAGTTTGCTGGGAAAAGTAGATGAAAAAGTAATTCCTAAAATAGGGAATGAATTTTTTAATAATATTTTACAGTAAACTATAAGTAAGTTGGTAAGGATGCTCTTAGTTGAGAAATTTGGGAAGAGATTTGGAAAAAGAAAGGGAAAATGTGTGTAAAATTAGGTGAAATATAGGTATATTTTATTCACATTTCACCTGCATTTTCCCTTTTTCTTTCTAAATCTCTTCTCAAATCTCACAACCAAACACAACGTTAGGCTTCAGCTTCTCTCACATGTTGATATTTCAACATGAGAGAACTTAAGGGACCAGTAGGGTTTACTATGAGTCTCGTTTTAGTAATCCGAACTATTTATTTTGTAGGACCTTTCGTATATAAATCCATGAACAAATTTTGGTCAATTTGATGATCCTAATCTTTTCATTTTGTAACATTTGTCTCTAAAAATATGAATGGTCTATTTCAAAAATATATTTGTCATTTATTTTTTCGGAGACAAATGCAATAAAATGAAAATGTTACGATTATTTAATTAAACTAATTTTTTTTCATGAATAATATACATTGAGTGTCTTACAAAATAAACAGTTTGAATCATTAAAAACGAGACTATACTGGGCCCTATAGGCCCCCTCAAGTTCTCTCATGTTGAAATCTCAACATTAGAGAAGCCTAATCCATTTATATTATTACTTTTAAAAAATGGACATTTTATTTTAAAAAACATAATTGTTCATCAACTTTTAAAAATTGATATGATAAATAATTTAACTTACCAATATAAAATTTATAGAGACTATGCAACCATCCACCATCCAATTTTGAAAAGAGTGGGATCTCCCAGATGGGGCGTTTGAGCAGGCCTGATGATTAGAACCCTCGGCCTGGTTTCATGACTGTAATGTGAAACAAAATGAGAGTTTAAATCTGGCAAATTCAAAGAAAATCCACTAATCACAAGAAATGTCAAAAATAGACTCTATCACCAGACTCAGAGTCACCATATAATCTTTTGGGAAAACTAGGAAACCTATGACTCGTGCCAAATGTCACTGTCCATCGTAACTAAAGTGTCTTGGCTCGGGAACTTAGGTATGAGGGGGGAAGGTGATGAATTGAGCACCTCCACTCACCCGATCAAAGATCGGCCTCTATTTATTCTAGATATGAGATTCATTACTAATATATGCTCATATTTTGACTATTAATGCCAAAATTACTATGCAAAACAAAATAGTATAGACTAGATCACCTACTTTGGAATGTTTTGATTACATGCATTTTAAAAAAGAGTTTGGAAAAGTGCAACTCAAAGAAAATATGAGTTCATATGCATGGAAATCAATATCATCCAAACTTAAGTGAATTCTTAGTGGATTTTTTGTGACTTTGGCTCGTAGTTTTTTTTTTGTTTTTTAATATCACAATTGGAGGTGCTCCAATTGTGATTTTTTCACGTTAAATCGTTGTGTCAATTTATCTTTGATTGTTTGATTGAAATTATTATTTATTATTTTAAAATTGAAACATAATCACAAATCAATATTTAAAAGATTTTTAGATTTTTCACATACAATTAGTTTTAAAAAAACTAAATTAATACCAATGTGAACATTCACACTGCAACATGAAAACATGAAACGAAATTCAAAATATTGAAAATTGACTATTCTGATTATTCAGTGGCAACAAAAATGATTGTTCAACCAATAAGCATAGTAACAAGCAATATACAACAAATCATCAAACAATATATAAAAAAATCATCAAATAGTTTATATATATTGACGAACATTTTTAGAAAAATCTGTTTATAATTAACGTCAGCATAATACCTGTAGATAAACTACACAATATCGGTGACTACACAAACCGATAAATAGATTACGGTTTATGTGTAATAGTGGCAAAACGAATGATTGTTGTTTATTCATTTTATAAGATTCTTAGTGTATGTCATCTATGAAAAAAATTAAATCGATCTGATAATCGTAAAATTTTCATTTTATCGTATTTTTCTTAAGGGGAAAAAAATAAAATAAAATAGATGGTCTATTTCAAATAGTATACATTGTTGTCTATATTTTGAAGACAAACATGATAAAATAAAAATGTTACAATTAAAATTAATCTTTTTTATTATTATTATTATTTTTATAGATGATATATATTGGTGACGTTAAAATGTTTGGATCACCGAAACAAGAGTTGTGGTGGGCCTCACGGCTCCTTAATTTTTTTATCTTTTTTTTAAAATTTAGATTTAACATGAGAGAAGAGCAGCCCAACCCTTTCAAAAATTCTTTAATACTCTCTAGACTTATTGAGAATTTGCATATAGACTAAAAAATTTAGGAATACATAAACTAAATATAGAATATATATATATATATATATAAAGAATAGATTAGGTTCTCTTAAGTTTAAATATGAACTTGATAAAACTTGAGGGTTGAAACTGTGATGATTCGAATCGTTTATTTTTTAAAGTCATCTGTGTATATTATCAATGAAAAAAATTAGGGCAATCCAATAACATAACATTTGCATTTTATCATGTTTATCTTATGAAAAATAAAAAATAATATTTTTTAAAAATAGACCATTTATTTTTATTTTTTAAAGATAAAATAATAAAATAAAAAGGGGTACTTACCAATTAGTCCTATTAACTAGACTTATTTACCTACAGGTCCTAATTAATAAATTTAACACTATAAAAATAAGAGAGTGATAAATTTATCACTAAAAATTTGTTCATAAAAACAAAGAGACTGATAAATTTATCACTATAAATTTATTCATAAAAATAAAAGACTGATAAATTTATCTTTATCACACTTAATAAATTTATCAATAGGACTTAATGGGTAATAAGTCTCCAAAGTAGGACCTATTGGGTAATAAGTCTCCAAAGTAGAACCTATTGGTAGTTTACCCAAATAAAAATATTACAATTATCTAATTGACTTAATTTTTTTTTTAATAGATGATATATACAGAGGGTCTTGCAAAATGAACAATTCATATCATTTAAACGAGACTTGCGGTAAATCTCATGTCTCAAGCTGAGATTTGAACTTAAGATAAACCAAACCCGAAAAAAAAAACATAAAAAAAAATAAATAAATAATAAATTTTAAAAAATATTCTCATAAACAAATCTTAAAGGAGGAATGCTAGGATTCCAAATAAATTATGGGTTATGCTCTACTTAGGCTCACAAATTAAATTTACTTTTATAATTGAATGATATAACATTGTATTAAAATATTTAAGGCAATTTTTTCTTTCATATATTTTTTTAATTATCAACTAATCATTTCAGTTACACACACTACAACATTTTCTTAGTTTAGTAACATTTGAAAGTGCCACAAAACTATTGGTTTAATGATATTTTTTAGTCTTGTGGCATTTTGAACAAGTGCCATTTGTATCCGTGCCACGGTAGATACTTGCAAGTGCCACTACACCATCATGGCTAAAAACTTTCAATGACATTTTGATGTCATGGTAGATATTATTTGTGGCACTACCAAGCGCCATTAAAAAAAGAGTTAGTGACACTTATAAGTGTCATTATACCATCAAGATTAAAACCTTTCAGTGACACTTTAATGTCATGGGAGGCACTATTCGTGACGATAATTAGTTGTAGAACAATTTGATCCGCTCTTGCGGAGACTCGAACCGCCAACCTCCCGCACCATAAACCTTATACACCACACTCTTCCCACTACACCTCTATAGCACCACGTGATTATATATGCAACATATATATCATTTCACTACAACAAAAAGCACAATAAGCGACTAAAAATAAATTTTTCATCGCTAAAAGTAGCACCTTGGGCGACTAAAAACAGTTTGGTAGCCAAAACTGAGGACTTTTGGCGACTAAAACAAATTAGTCGCCAAATGTATACTTACTGGCAACTAAAATCAATTTTGTAGCCCAAAGTAGGGGTTTTGGCGACTAAAATTCAGTTTAGTCGCCAAAAGTGGAGATTTTTGGCTACTAAAAAAAATTAGTAGCTAAAAGGAGGGGTTTTGGCGACTAAAACTCAGTTTAGTCGCCAAAAGTGGATGTTTTTGGCTACTAAAAATATTTAGTAGCTGAAAAGTGGACCATTGGCGACTAAAATTGAGTTTAGTCGGCAAAAGTGACAGTTTTGGCGACCAAAAATCACTTTAGTCGCTGAAAGTGGTCTTTTTAGGCGGAAATTAATTTTGATGCGACTAAATTATTTTTTAGTAGCCAAAACTAAAGTTTTTGGCGACTAAAAAAATTTTAGTCGCCAAAAGTGGCTTATATTTTTTTTAATAAATAATTTATTTTTTACATCAATTATATTTAATATATATAATTATATTAGTATATATACTTTTCTATTAAAACTGGTGAAAATAATGTATAAATAATATAAGTTGCAATTATATTCGCGTGAGGATTCAGTGGCATAGTGGGAGGGACTGTGCGGTGAAGGTTTGGAATGTTGGGAAGTTGGAGGTTCAAGGTTCGAACCGCCTGAGGTACTCAGCAGATGGAATTTTTTTTTTTTCAAACATGCTTTTGGCGACTAAAGAGTTTAGTCGCCGAAAATTAATCATTTTGGCGACGATCAGTTTAGTCGGGGAAACTCAAAAAAAAATAAATAAATAAACACTATTGGCGACTAAAATTTTAGTCGCCAAATGCATAATTTCCAAAAAAGGAATTCAGTATTGCCGACAAATGCGTTGGTCACTGTTTTACTGACTTTTGGCGACTAACACTCTTTTAGTCGCCAATTCCATCTGCGACCACATATTCACGACAAAACCGGCGACGAAATTATTTAGTCGGGAAAAGTGAAAATCGGACTTTTGGCGACTAAAAAGTGACTTTTGGCGACTAAAAATTTAGTCGCCAAAGGTGTTTTTTTTTGTAGTGTTTATATAGTACATACATCCATATTAATATAGAAGTATATATATAAACATAATTATTTTATTGAACATAATTTATGTAAAATAAACTATTTACTAGCAAAATAAAAAAAAGACCACTTTTGGCGACTAAAAATATTTTTGAGTCACCAATTCTATACTTTTGGCTACTAATTGTTTTTTAGCTGCTAAAAAACTTAACTTTTGCCGACTAAAATCGGATTTGGTCGCCGAAGATGCACTTTCAGCTACCAAAATTTTGGTCACCAAAAAATTTAATTCCCGCCTTACGATTTTAGTTCTCCCGCGCTAAAAATGACCACTTTTGGCGACTAAACTTAGTTTTTAGTCGCCAATTGTAGACTTTTGGCTACTAAAATTTTTTTAGTCACCAAAAAGCTTTACTTTTGGCTACTAAAATTTTTTTAGTTGGTAAAACCCATATAATCAGTGACCAAACTTATTTTTAGTCGCCAATTGTAGACTTTTGGCTACTAAATTTTTTTAGTCGCTAAAAAGCTTTGCTTTGGGCTACTAAAAATTTTTTAGTCACTAAAACCCATATAATCAGCGACCAAACTTAGTTTTAGTCGCCAATTGTAGACTTTTGGCTACTAAAATTGTTTAGTTGCCAAAAAGCTTCACTTTTGGTTACTAATGTTGTTTTGGTCGCTGAAAGCTATACTTTCAGCGACCAAATTTTTTTTGGTCAAGAAATTTAGTCGCCGAATGTGTTTTTTCCTGTAGTGTATATTGAGTTTAATTTATTTATTTTTAATCATTTACTGCATTTTAAAAATTTAGAAAATATATTGGCATTTTTTGTTTTTTCAAAAATGTCATTATAAGCTTGGAAAGTTCTTGGCTTAGTGGCATTTCTCAAAATGCTATAAAATATTTGTTTATGATACTTTTCACCTAAGTGCCATAAAAAGTAATTTGCACCTACCTAGTGTGCTAACATTTTTTAAAAAATGCCATTGCTACTAAAGTTTAGTGGCATCTGTTGGTAAATGTCACGAACATAATTTTTTGTGTCATTATTTTATAAAATGCCATAAAATTGATGTGACATTTCTTTATTGAAATGCCACTAGAGCCTTATATGTTTGTGGTTCTGTGGCATTTTTCTAAAACATTTAATGCCAATTTTTATTTTTGTGGCATTTTCTAAAAACATGTCACTAGTGGAGTGTCACTAAAGTGTAAATTTGTTGTAGTGACATTTTTGTTGTAGTGAAGTGACACTTTTTTTAATTGAAATGCCACTAGAGCCTTGTATGTTTGTGGCTCTATGACATTTTTCTAAAAAATGCCACCAAATATTCTTTTTGTGACATTTTTTAAGAACATGCCACTAGTATGGTGTCACTAAAATGTGTTTTTGTTGTAGTGACATTATCGGCTCTAGAAAAAAAGACTTGTGTGTATATTTTTCACAAATTATTAAAAATACAAATATTTGATAAACACGTTTGAAATTTCATTTAAGTGTCTTAATTTGGAGAACTCTATGGTACGCACCATCCAAAATGTGTGTATCATATGTAATTTAATTATGCCTTTTATTTATGACTTATTGTAGTGTTAGTTATAACCTAATTATAACTTGGTTATGACTCTTGATATATGACTCATTGTGACAGTAGTTATGATATTATTTTAGTTATCATTCAAAAGGTGTTTAGTTATACTTCATGTGGTATTTAGTTATAACTCAATTTTTCTTTAAGTTATGATTGGATGAGAATTTAGCTATGACATTTATGACAAACTATATCACTATCATGACTTGCATATAGGTATGGTGTTAGTTATGACTTGATTATAACTTAGTTATGACTCTCGTAATATTAATTATGACATATTGTGACGTTAGTTATGATATTGTTTTAGTTATGTTTCAAAAGGTATTTAGTTATACTTCATATAATGTTTGGTTATAACTCTTTTTTTTTTCTTTCTTTCTTTTGGTCTTAAATGAGGATTTAGTTATGACATTTATGATAAGCTATATCACTAGCATAACCTGCATATGGCTGTGCACACAACATTTTCTTAGTTCAGTGACACTTGGAAGTGTCACAAAACCACTCCTCTAGTGACATTATTTAGTTTTGTGGTATTTTGAGCAAGTGTCATTTATACCCATGCCACAGTAGATACTAGTGACACCTTAACAATACTTACAAGTGCCATTACACCATTCAGACTAAAGACTTTCAATAACACATTAATGTCATGGTAGACACTATTCGTGACACTATCAAACACCATTAAAGAAGACTTAGTGGCCCCTCAGTGACACTTACAAGTGCTATTACACTATCAAGGCTAAAAGACTTTCAATGTCACTTTGATGTTATGGTAAACACTATTTGTGACACTATCAAGCGCCAGTAAAGAATATTTACAATTTAAAAAATGCCACTATATGCTTTTTTAATGGCGCTTGTTATGCCAAAATTGATATTTTCAACAACTCATATAAATGCCACTAAACCCAACTTTTAGTGGTGGCTCATAGTGCCAGTACATCACAATTCATTTGTGCCATAAATGGATATAAGTGCCATTAGATCTTATTCTAGTGACACTTTGCAAAACTATTACCACTCCTATGAAATGCTACTTATATGTTATTTTTAGCGACACTTTTGAAAGTCACAACTAAACATGCGTGAATGCCTGTAAAAATTATGCCTTATTTATATAAGGAAAAAAAATATTAAATATTAATTGCTGCATCCTAGATTCACAATTTGACATCCATTCATCCTTAGGCTATAAATGAACAGAGTCATTTATGAACAGACTTGAGTTCAGCTCAATAAGCGCTCGTTCAAACTCGGTTCATTAAATTTTTATTGCATTCGAGCTCTACCTCTAGCTCATTAAAATCTTCACAAATAAGCCCAAACATACTAAAACTTGGCTTGTTAGTTGGCTCATTTAATATTTGTAACGTCCCAAGAAAATTACCTTAACCAAACATGTTCACTTGACTTTATCCAATATAGAAATGTGTGTGTGTGTGTGTGTGTGTGTGTGTGTGTGTGTGAGAGAGAGAGAGAGAGAGAGAGAGAGTAAATCCATAATAACAATAAAATAAATTCCATGACTACCTCTTTCCTATTGAACTATTCCAGTGATTACATCATTGTTTATTTACATCTATCAATAAAATAAAAATAGTTCAAAAGACAAGAGATGATGTAAAGAAAAAGCCAAAAAGGCAAACATCTTCTCAAGGAGTGTCATTGAATACACAAAAATAGAACTCTAAACTCCCATACAAAATAGCCCAAAACTTAAACATAAAACCGAGCGAGAGAGAGAGAGAGAGAGAGAGAGAGAGAGAGAGAGAGAGAAAGAGAGCTTCCGCCCCGTTCAAAATCTTTTCCAAGGCAATCATTGAGGTGGTGCATCAACATCATTTCTTGAAAGGTGGTTAGTTTTGGGGTGAGCTAGTGCCCAGTAAGAAATATATTTAACATGTTATATAATTGATCGAAATACACATGATCATGATATGCAAGTGTTGAAAGGAAAGAGAACAAAATCTAAGTCCATTTCCTTCTTAAGTCCAAATGCCAAAACATGCAAGGCTAATAACAATTCTCAACCAAAATACAGGGTGTGAATGCGTTATGACATTCTGAGCAAGAGACGCAAACCCACACATACTTATATAGATATACATAGAAAATGTAACACCCCAAAAATAAAAGGATAACCCATGACGTATAATCAAATAAGATAAAGCGTTCCCAAAATGAATATCCTTTCCATTCATATATGATTTGAAATATACAAAAGATAACACATGCATTTACACATTGACAAGCTCTAACGCTGAATCTATAGCATGTGTTACAACATGAGATATGATATGAAAGTAAAACAGATAATAAATGCCCTAAAGGCTTATAACTTTCCAAGACGATGCTTGGTTTCAGCAAAAGTGGATTTAGATCTAATACAGTTAAAGGCCCTTGGCTTGTTATACAACAATTAACAAAAATGAAACCCTTGGTCCTAGTCCTCCTAAGCTATTCCCTTAGCGGAGGCATGTCATCAGCACCTGAAAATGTTTTCCCACATAGGGTGAGCCAAAGCCCAGTAGAGATAATCCAACAAAATATATTAATCTTAACAAAGATATAAGGTGAATGCATATGCAATGCATGTGTGTAGACACCCCATTTTTGACCGTCCTCAAGACTTGGACGTCACCGCTTGAACACCCGATGATCATCCTTGTTCGTGTTTCGTTTTGAGTTCCCGGAGGTCTCGGCTACGCGCCTTGCTTCAGGATCTCTCAACTCGACTGTTCTGTGTTCGGTTTTGCACCAAACACTCGTGTTTTGTTTCTGAGGGTAGAGAGTAGCTTGTTAGCTACCCCTGGCACCCACCGGCCATGGCTTGAGGCCACTGGCCGTGTTTTGAGGCTACCGGCCATTGGTGAAATATACTATTGGCCGGTCGGCATTTGGTGTGGCCGGCCGACCATATGTTTGGCCGATGGCCTCCTTTTCTGGCCGGTAACACCTTTTTTCCTTTTTCAGGCATGGTGCATGCCGGCTGTGCTAGCTGGAATGCACAAGACCTGCCCCCGTGCATATATGTGGTTGTTTTCCACCTTTGACCCTTTTTTTTAGCTTCTTGGAGAAGCTTGAACCTTTTTAGCTTCTCCAAGAAGCTTGCACCCTTTTTTAGCTTCTTGGAGAAGCTTGCACCTTTCTAGCTTCCAAGAGAAGCTTGCACCTTGTTAGCTTCTCTTAGAAGCTTGGCACCTTGCCTTGTCTATATAAAGAGGGCCTCTCCTCCCATTTCAAGGGTTAGAAAATCTAATATATATCATATATATATCACTCTCTCTATATCTCCCTCTCTCTCTACATTTGTGTGGGTTAGAGGGTGCAAAAGGGTCTAGTTCTTGGCCATTTGAACTACACCTCCTAGCACAACACCTCTATCATCAACCTAAGGAGTTTGGAGGCCATTTTCAGAGGCTAAGGGACTGTTTTTTTGGACCAAGAGGCTGCTGTCCCCTTTTGGCTACGAAGGTAACTCATTTTCCCTCTTTATTCCCCGTTTTTGCACACACTTTTAGCCTATCTTGCTTGCTGATTTGAACTTTGTGTATAACATAAAAAAGTTCTGTTTTTTTGTGTTTAAGATACTTCATTAAGGTCTCTTTTGTGTTTGGGGTCGTTTACCCCCTCTTAGGCCTTGTTTGGCCCCATTTTGTGCTATTTTTGGTGAACTCGGGGACCACCTTGTTTGGGCCTCCTCACCACTGAAATCTTGAGGGATTTCAGTGGGGAAGATAGTGGTTTAAGGTCCTAAGAAGGAGAGGGCCACCCCCTCTCCTTGTTGTCTTCAATATATGCCATTTTAGCCTCATATGTGAGCACCATTCTTGAGTTCATGTTGGCCATGTCTTAAGTGTTATTTGTGCTTATTTTTCCATGATATAGCATTGTTTTTAATTGGTTTAGACACATCATGCTTGCCTTGCATACATGTCTTGTAATGCCATGATTTGCCTTAACATGCTTTGTGCTTTGAGCCTTGTTTCTAGCATGTTTTGGGATTAGCTTTGTGAAGCTTTTGGTCATGTTTTAACATGCTTAAGGTCTATCTTGGGTCTTTGGAGTCATGCTTGCCACGCTTTGTATAGCTCCTTTGCATTCTAGCTTACTAGCCTTGGGTATGTGGGTCACTAGCATGCTTTACTTGGCTTATTCTCATGATTTGGCATCATTGGAAACCATATTTCAGTCCATGTTCCATGCTTGCATACTTGCATTTTCCATCCCTTTCATGCTTTGAAGAGTTGATGGCTTATGCTCTATGTTTAGGCCCTTGTGCATGCATGCTTGTGTGTGTGTTTTCATGCCTTTGTTGCATCATTTTGGCCACTATTTTGGGCCTAGTAGAGAGCTGTCCAAATTAGTGTAAGACCATCCTCACATGTTGTTACATGCTTATATGCTTGCACACTTGCCTCCATGCTCATGTTGCATACTAGTTTGCATACCTAGGTTGCCTTGCATTGAGCATGCATTCCTTGCCTCTTGATTGACCATGATAGAGGTTAGGATTTATTGGGTGTTTTATGGGCATTACATTTGATATAATAATGGCACACTTGGCCTCTTTGGCCATCACGCATTGAAATGCGCGATTGGTGGTTCGAGAACCGAGAATCATGTCCCTTTGAGTCATAAACATGATAAGGGATGTGTTGGTGCATACATTTGCTTGAAATGCATTGCCATGCCTTGTTTTGCCCTCTGCTGCTGTCAAAACAGGATCCTGCAGGAAGCTTTGGCCGGCCGACCATATCCAGTGCCGACCGGCCATCCATAAGTGGCCGATATATTAATCAGTGGCCGGTGATCATTCCCCATGGCCGGTGACCATTCCACTTGGTCGGTGGTGTTCCACAGTGTCCAGAGAGTGTTCCTTGGGAATTGTGCAATTTTCAGAGGAGCAGAGCAGGGAAAACAGAGGCAGCTTGCGTATGGCAGTGGATTTCCAGGCGAAGCCAATCCAGCATGCGTGCATCCCTCTTCCCGAGGCCTTTACTGCTGCTTCTTAACTTAGTTAATTTGCTTAATTAATTAGGTGGTCTGTAATAATTAATTAGCTTGTAGGTTAATTAATTTGTATTATTCTTTGGTCCCTCCGAGCGAGGGCGAATTTGTAATAAGTGTGGGTGCGTGTGTGTATGTCTTCCAATCCCCACTTCTTTCTCCCTTTTACTTACCTTCTTTCGATGGTTAGTATTAGGGCATATTTAATTTAGCATACCTTATGCTATGCATGCGTGCATCCATACATTTGTCTTACATACATCGGGCTCGGCACATCATGCTAACTGCACTTGTATTTCAAATTCCAAGTTGAGTACTTGTTAGTTGCAGCATTTCACATGCCATCTTTAGGGTAGCCGAGCCTGTTCTAGCTACATCCTGCATGTGTTGCATTAGCCATCTTAACATGAACTAGGGTCATGCATATGATTACTAACTAGTTTCTGTTTTGGCTTGGAGTACTAGGTAAGCTTTTATGCTTTAGCATACCGCATGCGTGTGAGTGTTGCCATAATAGCATGATTACCATGAGGCTAGCTGCTTATGTGATATAACTGCTTGAATGCCTGTGGGTGGAGGTCGAATTACCTGAATTGGAATAATGCATTAAAACTGTGAGTTTTAAGCCCACTAGATAGTGGCAAAACCATCTTTTCTAAGCCCACTCGAGGGTGGCAAAACCTGCATTTTAGCCTACTTGCGAGTAGCAAACCATTTTCAAACAAACATGAAATGTTTTGTTCCAATTTAGGCGATTTGGTCTATACTTGTTTGCTGCGCGCATAACATAGTAATTCTAGGCCAATAACTGGAATAAGAGCATATAATGTTTTCAAAACAAGATATCACGGTTAGTAAGATCTTTGATCGGGCGAGAGGGGGTGCTCATAGCTGTCCTTCCCCAATCGTACCCAAGTTCCCGAGCCGAGGCAACTTTGGTGATGACGGACACGTGGCCTTTGGCACCGAGTCAGGGTTTCCTAAATTCCCCCATTAAAAAATATTTAGGTGGCGACTCTGTATCTGGCAAAGCAGTCCATGTTTGGCACTTCTTTCAAAAATCTGTTTCCTCAAAACGATTTGCCAGATTTGGACTCTTTGGTTCAGATTAAGAACCGACAACAAAAGGGAGTTTGAACTGTAGAGTGAGGCCCTCACCGGGCGCGTCTACAGTTTCTGGGGTCTCTGCTGGGGAATTTAGAGAGCTTGACTCGAACTCGTGATATCTTGTTTTGATCTCACTTATGTGTTTCTTTGCATTGCATGTGCATTGGTGCGCCTAGGACACCGTGTTGGCCATCTGCTATTCCTGAGCGGTTTGCCGGAGGCTTGACTTTGTCAAAGCATGCCATAAGGCTGACCGGTTGCGGGCTCTGCCAGTATGGGAACACAAACCCCGGTTTTACCGGGGCACCCTTTTTCGACCATTCGACCTAGTGCATTTTCGGAATCCATAGTGACCATTCCAAGTTGGGACAGGTTGCTTACCCAATGTTAGGTTGTTTGAAACCGCTGTGTGCGTAGTGAAACCTTAGCTCTTGACAAAATAGGACAGGGAAACCCTACCCCAACATAGGGGTGTTTTGGCTCTCTTTTACTTGCTATGTGCTTTTAGAGTGTATCTCTACAGGGAACGCGCATGTCAGTTTTCCAGCTTGAGTATCAGGCCTGGGGGCACCAGTATCAGTATTTGTGAGAATCAGTTATATCTGTGGATATCCGATTCAGTATTTTGGGGCAGTGATTTTGGGGGACAGTGATCAGTAGTAGAGTACAGTTGTTCAGCAGCTACACCTGTGTTTGTTCCGTTTGGGCTGAAATGCTGCTTGGTCTTCCTTTCAGTTCAGAGAATTGATCTAGAATAGTCAGTGTTCCCCCTTGCTGAGGCAAGACAGATATCTGATCCGTCAGTCACCGCTTAGAACAGTGGACCTATGATGACGCAGAATTCGGAAGAGATTGTGGTTATGACAGCCACATTAGATCAAGAAATCACTCTGCAAAGTGAGACCAATGTTGATGTGCCACATCCACCCAGGTCGCTTGCTGCACACCCGGTTTGGACCCTCTAGTTGTATCAGGCTCGTGAGCCCACCACATTCGAGTTGATGGGGATGATAGGTGACCTCCAGAGGTCCGTGGCGGATCTCGCTTACGGAATGTCAGCTTCGCCACCAGCCGCACCATATGCCGGAAGCTTTTATACCCCAGGAGCCCCCATTGTTGGGACGAATTGTGATCGAGCTTAGCCAACCGGAGATGGCCTCCAGCTATAACAACGACGTATCAACCCAAACCCTCGATTAGGCTGAGGCCAGAGGTAAAGACAAAACGAAGGCAGATGCCGATCCCATTGAACAACTGCTGTGGGCAGTCGAGGCTTTGAAAGCCGGGGGGATGAGTAAACAGCAAGTATTCGCAGTCCTGACCAAAACTGTGGATGATGTTTTCCCCGCTCCAACTGAAGGTAGTACTAGCCAATCAGAAAACTGGGACAGGCCCCGTCATGCCAGAACAGTTCCTTCCGCTCCCAACCCTGCACCTGGGAAAGATCGAAAAGTCAAGGCAGCGCCTGCCGACCCTTTCGCTAATGCGTCTAGCAAGAATTCTCAGACTTCAAAGTACCTGCCCCGAGGGTGCAGGGTCTTTCATGCTCTCTACATGCCGTTATCCAAGGCACTCCAAATCCTAGCCGAAAGAGGGCACCTTAAACCCCTGGAGCCTCGGCCTCTCCCGAAGAATCTCCCTCCCACACATGATGCTGCTCAGTACTGCGCGTACCACCAGCAAACCGGTCATGCTACCGATAATTGTTTCCGTCTCCGTCATGAGGTGTAAGATTTGATCGACAACGAGGTCATCCTCCCGCCCACCTCAGCCAAGTCCGTTACTACCCAGCTATTGGATTTTGAAGATACTGATACTGCGAGTATGTAATCAGGAAGTGAACTACTTACGGGCAGCACTGGATGTACTTCGGATGTGGCGTCTGGCACGCATTTTTGAGCATCTGCGATTGCTAGTTTTGTAAATTCTGGCTTGGGGGTCGAGTCAGTCTTTTGTTTTGTTTTGAGTCTGTCTTTTGTCTTGAGTCAGTCCTTTTGCTTAAGGGTCTGTCTTGTTGTAAACAAGTCGGTCCCCTTGTATAGAATGTCGGGTGGTTCCGGGGTTGTTGCCTCGAACACCGTTTTTTTTTGTAATTACCCTTTTGCTTTCTTTTTGAGTCTGTCTCTGCCGTGGAGCCAGTTACAATCAGGGAATTTGAATGAAACAGCTGCGGCTATCATGTTCCGTGCTTATTACTTTTTGGGCTGGTTGTGCTAGAAGATTTGAATGGGACAACAGTACATTCCACCTGCTCTCTTGTGCCCTAAAAATTGTTGTAATGACCTAAGTTTTTCCAAAACCTTTTTAGCACTGTGGTGATAAAACGAAGAGGAAGGAATTCCTCGGGTTTACAAAACTTTGATCAAATGAGAGAAAGATAGGTGTGCTAAGCCTTTAATGAATGAAATCATGCTTGTTAGCGTGAGTACTGAGAAGGACCCTGGCTTGATCCAGATTGGCTCCACACTGTCTTCAGCGCGAGCGATTTGTCGCTTTCTTAAAAGATTTCAAAAAATATTTTGCGCGGTCCTACGAAGACCTGTGTGGAATCGCTGTTGCGATGTGCAGCTTAGGATCGCTCTCAGCCTCGAGACTTGAGCCCTTGCTTTCAAACCTTGAACCACAATTCAGAATGTTCAACGGTCAACTAAAACATGAGGCCTGTGTGGCCAGATCAGAAGCAGCCCTCGAACTAGGGGCAGAAAAGTCAGATCAAGAAGATCAGATATCGTCAAAAGAAGCTTGCAAAGCTAGATCAGAAGCACCCCTCAAACTAGGGGCAAAAGAATTTCAAAAGTGCTCGAAGAGTCAAAGATGAAGATCGGCAAGAATGCCAAATCCCAGAAGGGAGGAAAGAAGAAAGTATTGCTGAAGGACAACCGAGTTCCTATCCACAACACTAGGGGCAAATTCAGCCCCCCGTTGGATGGACTCCTACACCGTCAGCGAATAGCAGCCACTCTCTTGGATTTAGACGGATTCGAGATCTCAAAACCATTTAACATGGACCAAGCTACACTTTTACCCTTGAGAGGCTCGCTGGGTCGAAAACCCGGAAGGGCGACCCAGGCAAAAGTTAGAGCAAGAAAAAGAAGAAAAAGAAGAAAAAAAAGAAAAATGCAAAGAATGAAAAAAGAAAAGAAAAAAAATGATGATGAAGAAAATGAAAAGAAAAGAAAAAAAGAAGAAAAGAACAAAAAGAAATGAAAGGAAAAAAAGAACAAAGCTCGCAAGGTTGAAAACCCAGAAAGGGCGGCCTTGGCAAAAGTTAGAGCGCAAAAGGAGAGGTTAAATACCCGAGTGTACCTTAACCCCGGAACTACGTAAGGCTTGATTCCCATGTTTGGGATACGTAGGCAACTTCATCTTGAAGTCCAGCCACAAACACCTGCAAACAAGTGTGTCCATGTATTGGTTTTGAGCATCTTTGCCTTCTCTCTGAAGCTAAGGATTTGGTTGTGTTCGTCACTCTGAGGACTGACTACAATGCGCTGCGGTGCCATTCAAACAAGGGGCAATTTCCGTTGCCATTCAACGCACCGCGGCATCATTCAAACAAGGGGCAACTTTCCGTTGCCATGCAGCTCTTTTCAAGCAAGGGGCAGTTTTCCTTCGGATCCGAGGTTGCGCATCTCGAGGGTAGGTTCCGTGCTCGTTTAGCATTGGCCGTTTGCAAAAATAGGTTTTGAGAATTTTTACTGAGATTGACTATTTTCTCGAAAATTATCTATCTTTTCCAAAAATGGACCCTTTTCATGGACCCAAAAAAGGAAAATTTTCAGTGCTCACAACCTAACTTGCATGATTTTCAAAATCAAAAAGTTGAATAAGCATGTTAATCTAACTCTCATTTTGGTTAAAATTGTTTTAGTAGAAAGCAAAATAAAAATGGTCAAAATGATGAACTAGGGGCACAGTTGAGTCAGCTTCCTGTCTTTTCCCTCGCTATCACAGCATACTGCCAAGAAGGGCACTCTACCTGCCAGGAAGGGCACAACTGAAGTCAACAACAAAGGGCTGAAAGCTCTCTCACCCTCCAAGCAACGAGTTATCAAGTCAAGTGTGAAGCACGAATTGGAATGGATCAAGATGATCCACTTCCTCATCTGGACAGATCTAACCACGTCCAACTCCTAGCAGAGCATCGTCAACTGATGTCAGCTGCAGATTTTCTACATACTAGTTTAGTGCAACCCCTCCATAGGAGAGTTCACTGTTGTAGCAGAAGAAAGAGAATCTAACAGAATGCTAGGGACATGAGCCCGTAACTTCCTGTTCATCCATCAACCACCCAGGGGAGGGATGAAAAAAAGAGAATAAAGAATAGAGAGGTGTAAGTCGAGAGAAAGTGAGCAAAAGGGTTTTTGAGAGAAAAACCGAGCCTTAGGGCCGAGTGATATGAGAATCACAATAAGAAAGGGTGGGAATAATACCCAGAGAAACTGGCTCCTCGTGCACTGAGAGGTCTCTCGTCTTTGTAACACGTCTGTGTGTCGTTGTCTTTTGTTTTGTTTTTCTCGATCCTTGCTTTGAGTCATTCCGAGCGTGTCTCGATGTGTTTAGGTGTTTACCTTTTGTTTTCCGTTGTGAGTCTTTTTTCGTTGTGTTCGTCGTAGGCTCAATACCCGGTTAAGAACTCATTTCTTAATTTAAAAAAATAATAATAATAAAAAAAATCGTTTTGTGCTCATAGTGCTGTGTCATTCTCCACATTTGTGCAAAAAAAGGAATTTGTTCTTTCGAAAACCGCAGGGTTCAACCTAGGTCATGTGAGAACAGTAAAAACAAGGGCCTATTTGAAGCTATGTAGGTTCCAGACTGCAAAGCAAAAGAAAAGAGGGAAAATCGAAGCATCTGAGTGTGTTTCACCTTCAGCAAATTCCGTGATTGTACTCCGGATGTACCTCTTCAAGCCTTGTCACTACTCTGAAGTATGAGTGTATCTCGACCCCAAGCTTAAGCCTGCTGCATTGTCAGAATAGCAATTAAAGCAGTAGCAGATGTTATCTCTCTCTACTATGAACAGGGTGTGCCCGTTTTTGAGCTGATGTGTTGCAAACCCCTCCGAAAGGTAAATCGGAGGTCGTGTTTGAATTTGGTCTCTTAAGGCTTGTATTTCCTTATTCGACATTTTGTTTCAAATATGCGTTGTCACGCACGTTCCACTTGCATTGTTATGCACCCCACCCTTCCACCCGCATTGTTATGCACTTCTCATGCTTGCATTGTGATGCACATTCCAATTGCATTGTTATGCACCCACTTCACTAGCATTGTTATGCTCATTCGTTGCATTGATTGTGCACATCTATCTAGCATTGTTTTGCTCATTACTCGCATTGTTATGCACCTTGTCACTTGCAATTGTCATTCTTTCTCCTCGCGCGTGCGATGGGTTAAACCTCCTCTGGTTTAGAGCATTTGGAATACGTTCCAATGCTTATACCTTTCTGAAACACCGGGATACGTCCCTATGTTTCTCTTTCCTTCAGAAACACTAGGATACGTCCCTATGTTTCTCTCTCTTTCCAAAACACCAGGATACATCCCTATGTTTCTCCTTCTTTCAGAAACATTGGGATACGTCCCTATGTTTCTCATTCCTTGTGGAACACCGGGATATGTCCCTATGTTTCACATTCCTTGCAAAACACCGGGATACGTCCCTATGTTTCTCCCTTTTCCGAAACACCGGGATACGTCCCTATGTTTCTCTCTCTTTCCGAAACACCGGGATACGTCCCTACGTTTCTCTCTTCTTTCTGAAACACCGGGATACGTCCCTATGTTTCTCATTCTTTGCGGAACACCGGGATACGTCCATATGTTTCTCATTCTCTGCAGAACACCGGGATACGTCCCTATGTTTCTCATTCTTTGCGGAACACCGGGATACGTCCCTATGTTTCTCCTTTCTTTCGAAACACCGGGATATGTCCCTATGTTTCTCCTTTCTTTCGAAACACCGGGATACGTCCTTATGTTTCTTCTACCTTTCCGAAACACCAGGATACGTCCCTACGTTTCTCTCTCTCCGAAACACTGGGATACGTCCCTATGTTTCTATCCCTTTTTCGAAACACCGGGATACGTCCCTATGTTTCTCCCTTTCCGAAACACCGGGATACGTCCCTATGTTTCTCCCTCTTTCCGAAACACCGGGATACGTCCCTATGTTTCTATCCCCTTTCCGAAACACCGGGATACGTCCCTATGTTTCTATCCCTCTTCGGTTAAAAGCGTTCGGAATACGTTCCAATGCTCACACCATTCCGAAACACCGGGATACGTCCCTATGTTTCTCCTTCATTCCGAAACACCGGGACACGTCCCTATGTTTCTTCTCCATTTCTGAAACACCGGGATACGTCCCTATGTTTCTTCTTCTTTTCTGAAACACCGGGATACGTCCCTATGTTTCTCCTTCATTCCGAAACACCGGGATACGTTCCTATGTTTCTTCTCCCTTTTTGAAACACCGGGATACGTCCCTATGTTTCTTCTCTTTTTTCGAAACACCGGGATACGTCCCTATGTTTCTCCTTCATTCCGAACACCGGGATACGTCCCTATGTTTCTTCTCCCTTTCTGAAACACCGGGATACGTCCCTATGTTTCTTCTTCTTTTCTGAAACACCGGGATACGTCCCTATGTTTCTCCTTCATTCCGAAACACCGGGATACGTTCCTATGTTTCTTCTCCCTTTCTGAAACACCGGGATACGTCCCTATGTTTCTTCTCTTTTTCCGAAACACCGGGATACGTCCCTATGTTTCTCCTTCATTCCGAAACACCGGGATACGTCCCTATGTTTCTTCTCCCTTTCTGAAACACCGGGATACGTCCCTATGTTTCTCCCTCCTTGGTTAAGAGCATTTGGAATACGTTCCAATGCTTATACCTTTCCGAAACACCGGGATACGTCCCTATGTTTCTCCCTCTTTGGTTAAGAGCATTTGGAATACGTTCCAATGCTTGAACCACTCTGAAACACCGGGATATGTCCCTATGTTTCTCCCTCTTTGGTTAAGAGCATTTGGAATACGTTCCAATGCTTGAACCACTCTGAAACACCAGGATATGTCCCTATGTTTCTCCCTCCTTGGTTAAGAGCATTTGGAAAACGTTCCAATGCTTATACCTTTCCAAAACACCGGGATACGTCCCTATGTTTCTTGCATAATCATAAGTTATGCTCGGCTTTGTGCATTGTGTTGCATTTTGCCCCTGACTTCGGGCGCATATCTTTGTTTGTAGCTTGTATGTTTGTCTAAGTCTTCGGCCTTGTCAAAAATAGGTCGTCTCTGGGCTTTGACATTCACTCCCGTCATTTTTATGACTTTCGAGTTCTGTTAAAGAGGGGCAACTGTAGACACCCCATTTTTGACCGTCCTCAAGACTTGGACGTCACCGCTTGAACACCCGATAATCATCCTTGTTCGTGTTTCGTTTTGAGTTCCCGGAGGTCTCGACTACGCGCCTTGCTTCAGGATCTCTCAACTCGACTGTTCTGTGTTCGGTTTTGCACCAAACACTCGTGTTTTGTTTCTGAGGGTAGAGAGTTGCTTGTTAGCTACCCCTGGCACCCACCGGCCATGGCTTGAGGCCACTGGCAGTGTTTTGAGGTTACCGGCCATTGGTGAAATATACTATTGGCCGGTCGGCATTTGGTGTGGCCGGCCGACCATATGTTTGGCCGATGGCCTCCTTTTCTGGCCGGTACCACCTTTTTGCCTTTTTCAGGCATGGTGCATGCCGGCTGTGCCAGCTGGAATGCACAAGACCTGCCCCCGTGCATATATGTGGTTGTTTTCCACCTTTGACCCTTTTTTTAAGCTTCTTGGAGAAGCTTGAACCTTTTTAGCTTCTCCAAGAAGCTTGCACCCTTTTTTAGCTTCTTGGAGAAGCTTGCACCTTTCTAGCTTCCAAGAGAAGCTTGCACCTTGTTAGCTTCTCTTAGAAGCTTGGCACCTTGCCTTGTCTATATAAAGAGGGCCTCTCCTCCCATTTCAAGGGTTAGAAAATCTGATATATATCATATATATATCACTCCCTCTCTATATCTCCCTCTCTCTCTACATTTGTGTGGGTTAGAGGGTGCAAAAGGGTCTAGTTCTTGGCCATTTGAACTACACCTCCTAGCACAACACCTCTATCATCAACCTAAGGAGTTTGGAGGCCATTTTCAGAGGCTAAGGGACTGTTTTTTTGGACCAAGAGGCTGCTGTCCCCTTTTGGCTACAAAGGTAACTCATTTTCCCTCTTTATTCCCTGTTTTTGCACATACTTTTAGCCTGTCTTGCTTGCTGATTTGAACTTTGTGTATAACATAAAAAATTTCTGTTTTTTTGTGTTTAAGATACTTCATTAAGGTCACTTTTGTGTTTGGGGTCGTTTACCCCCTCTTAGGCCTTGTTTGGCCCCATTTTGTGCTATTTTTGGTGAACTCGGGGACCACCTTGTTTGGGCCTCCTCACCACTGAAATCTTGAGGGATTTCAGTGGGGAGGATGGTGGTTTAAGGTCCTAAGAAGGAGAGGGCCACCCCCTCTCCTTGTTGTCTTCAATATATGCCATTTTGGCCTCATATGTGAGCATCATTCTTGAGTTCATGTTGGCCATGTCTTAAGTGTTATTTGTGCTTATTTTTCCATGATATAGCATTGTTTTTAATTGGTTTAGACACATCATGCTTGCCTTGCATACATGTCTTGTAATGCCATGATTTGCCTTAACATGCTTTGTGCTTTGAGCCTTGTTTCTAGCATGTTTTGGGATTAGCTTTGTGAAGCTTTTGGTCATGTTTTAACATGCTTAAGGTCTGTCTTGGGTCTTTGGAGTCATGCTTGCCACGCTTTGTATAGCTCCTTTTCATTCTAGCTTACTAGCCTTGGGTATGTGGGTCACTAGCATGCTTTACTTGGCTTATTCTCATGATTTGGCATCATTGGAAACCATATTTCAGTCCATGTTCCATGCTTGCATACTTGCATTTTCCATCCCTTTCATGCTTTGAAGAGTTGATGGCTTATGCTCTATGTTTAGGCCCTTGTGCATGCATGCTTGTGTGTGTGTTTTCATGCCTTTGTTGCATCATTTTGGCCACTATTTTGGGCCTAGTAGAGAGCTGTCCAAATTAGTGTAAGACCATCCTCACATGTTGTTACATGCTTATATGCTTGCACACTTGCCTCCATGCTCATGTTGCATACTAGTTTGCATACCTAGGTTGCCTTGCATTGAGCATGCATTCCTTGCCTCTTGATTGACCATGATAGAGGTTAGGATTTATTGGGTGTTTTATGGGCATTACATTTGATATAAAATGGCACACTTGGCCTCTTTGGCCATCACGCATTGAAATGCGCGATTGGTGGTTCGAGAACCGAGAATCATGTCCCTTTGAGTCATAAACATGATAAGGGATGTGTTGGTGCATACATTTGCTTGAAATGCATTGCCATGCCTTGTTTTGCCCTCTGCTGCTGTCAAAACAGGATCCTGCAGGAAGCTTTGGCCGGCCGACCATATCCAGTGCCGACCGGCCATCCATAAGTGGCCGATATATTAATCAGTGGCCGGTGATCATTCCCCATGGCCGGTGACCATTCCACTTGGTCGGTGGTGTTCCACAGTGTCCAGAGAGTGTTCCTTGGGAATTGTGCAATTTTCAGAGGAGCAGAGCAGGGAAAACAGAGGCAGCTTGCGTATGGCAGTGGATTTCCGGGCGAAGCCAATCCAAGCATGCGTGCATCCCTCTTCCCGAGGCCTTTACTGCTTTCTTAACTTAGTTAATTTGCTTAATTAATTAGGTGGTCTGTAATAATTAATTAGCTTGTAGGTTAATTAATTTGTATTATTCTTTTGGTCCCTCCGAGCGAGGGCGAATTTGTAATAAGTGTGGGTGCGTGTGTGTATGTCTTCCAATCCCCACTTCTTTCTCCCTTTTACTTACCTTCTTTCGATGGTTAGTATTAGGGCATATTTAATTTAGCATACCTTATGCTATGCATGCGTGCATCCATACATTTGTCTTACATACATCGGGCTCGGCACATCATGCTAACTGCACTTGTATTTCAAATTCCAAGTTGAGTACTTGTTAGTTGCAGCATTTCACATGCCATCTTTAGGGTAGCCGAGCCTGTTCTAGCTACATCCTGCATGTGTTGCATTAGCCATCTTAACATGAACTAGGGTCATGCATATGATTACTAACTAGTTTCTGTTTTGGCTTGGAGTACTAGGTAAGCTTTTATGCTTTAGCATACCGCATGCGTGTGAGTGTTGCCATAATAGCATGATTACCATGAGGCTAGCTGCTTATGTGATATAACTGCTTGAATGCCTGTGGGTGGAGGTCGAATTACCTGAATTGGAATAATGCATTAAAACTGTGAGTTTTAAGCCCACTAGATAGTGGCAAAACCATCTTTTCTAAAGCCCACTCGAGGGTGGCAAAACCTGCATTTTTAGCCTACTTGCGAGTAGCAAACCATTTTCAAAACAAACATGAAATGTTTTGTTCCAATTTAGGCGATTTGGTCTATACTTGTTTGCTGCGCGCATAACATAGTAATTCTAGGCCAATAACCGGAATAAGAGCATATAATGTTTTCAAAACAAGATATCACGGTTAGTAGAGATCTTTGATCGGGCGAGAGGGGTGCTCATAGCTGACCTTCCCCAATCGTACCCAAGTTCCCGAGCCGAGGCAACTTTGGTGATGATGGACACGTGGCCTTTGGCACCGAGTCAGGGTTTCCTAAATTCCCCCATTAAAAAATATTTAGGTGGCGACTCTGTATCTGGCAAAGCAGTCCATGTTTGGCACTTCTTTCAAAAATCTGTTTTCTCAAAACGATTTGCCAGATTTGGACTCTTTGGTTCAGATTAAGAACCGACAACAAAAGGGAGTCCGAACTGTAGAGTGAGGCCCTCACCGGGCGCGTCTACAGTTTCTCAGAAAACTGTAACATGCCCGCGAGGGACCTCAACAGGTTACAGTTCGGACTCGTTTTGATCGCGGTTCTTAATCTTGAACCAAAGAGTCCAAATCCGGCAAATCGTTTTGAGAAAAACAGATTTTGAAAGAAGTGCCAAACATAGACTGCTTTGCCAGATACGGAGTTGCCACCTAAATATTTTTTATGAGGGAATTTATGAAACCTTGACTCGGTGCCAAAGGCCACGTGTCCGTCATCACCAAAGTTGCCTCGGCTCGGGAACTTGGGTACGATTGGGGAAGGTCTGCTATGAGCACCCCCTTTCGCCCGATCCGAAGATCGGCCTCTACTAACCATGATATCCAATTTTGAAAACTTTATGTGTTCTTGTTCCGGTTATTAGCCTAGAATTACTATGTTATGCGCACAGCAAAACAAGTATAGACCAGATCGCCTAATTTGGAACAAAGCATTGCATATCCGTTTGTTTGGAAGACGTTTTGGAATTTGCTACTCGCAAGTAGGCTAAAACACGAATTTCAATGAATTATTCCAATTCAAACAATCCAACCTTCACTCACAGGCATTCAGGCAATTTATATCACATAAGCATCTAGCCACATGGTAAGCATGCTGTCATGTTAACATTCACACTCATGCGAGATGCTAAAGCATAAAAGAGCTCACCTAGTACTCCGTGCCGAAACAAGAACATGTTAGCAATTATGCATGATCCAAGTCCATGCTAAATGGCTAATGCAACGCATACGAAATGTCATTAGAGTAGGATCGGCTAGTCTATAAATGACGTGTGAAAATGCACAAGTAGCATATATTCAAGTTTAGATTTAAAATACTTTATGCAATTAGCATGATGCGCCGAGCCCGGTACATGCAATACTGATGAATGATGCACGCATGCATAGCATAAGGTATGCTAAAGTAAATATGCCCTAATACTAACCATCAAAAGCAGGTAAGTAAAAGGGAGAAAGAAGTGGGGGTTGGAAGACATGCATACACGCACCCACACTTATTACAAATTTGCCCTCGCTCGGAGGGACCAAAAGAATAATACAATTTAACTAACCAACTAGCTAATTAAATATTTCAAATCAATTAAATTAGCTAAGAAAATTAACTAATTTATTTAAGCAATAAACAACGGCCTCGGGAAGAGGGTCCAATGCATGCGCGCTCGGTTCCGCTCGAAAAGCCACTGCCATGCACAAGTTGTTTCTGTTTTGACTGTTATCCTTCTCTGAAGACTTCACAAATCTCAGAACTGCTTCTCTAGACATTGGGGGACACCACCGGCTGAAGGGATTGGTCACCGGCCATGTGTGATGGTCACCGGCCACAAAATGATCCATCGGCCAACAATGGATGGCCGGTCGGCACAAAAGATGGCCGGCCGGCCAAATCTTCCTGCAGAATCCTGTTTGACAGCAGCAGAGGACAAAGCAAAGCATGTCAGTGCATTTCAAGCTATGTATACACCAACCACACCCCTTATCATGTGAATGACTCAAAGGAGGATGGGCCTCGATTCTCGGACCACCAATCACGCATTTCCATGCATGATGGCCCAAAGAATCAAGTGTGCATCTTGATATGGAATGCAATGCACATAAACAAACCAATGGAAGTCAACCTCTATCACAAGCATTTCAAGAGGCCAAGCATGCATGCAAATCGAATGCAACCTAGACATGGAGGCTAGCATGCAATCATGGAAATGCAAAGAAGCATACAAGGCATACAAGGCATGAAACAATGCAACCAACAAGTATGCAAGACATAATGTGGATGTTCAAGCATGCAAGCAAACATGTGACTTCATTCAATCATGCAACTTCAATCATGCAACAACACACAAATACACAACAACAAACAAGGAGAGCATGCAACAATATGCAAATAAGGGACTTACACTAATTGGACAGCTCTATACTAAGCCCAAAACAGTGGCCAATGCTATGGAAGTGAGGTCCAACACACACACACACATGCACATGTTAATAGGCCAACACTTAAGCACATAAGAGCAACTTCTAAGCACACTTAAAAGAGACCAAACATGGACTAATGGCATACATTGAAAGCTCTGAATATGCATGAAATGGAGGTGCCAAACCTACCAATTAACACAAGCAAAGCATGCTAGCATGGCCAAAACTCAAGGCAAGCTAAAAGGGCATGGGACCACACTTAGCAAGACCAAACATGGCATGAATTAAATGACTAAAAATAGAGTTTTAGCATATTAAAACAAAGCCTAAAGATCACTTAGATGACATCTAAATGACTTAAATTCAAGGGCATGCACAATGACCAAACATGGAGCATAAGGCACAACCTCATAAGGCGTCAAATGAGCATCAAAGGCAAGCATACAAGCATGTCATAAGGACTGAAATGATGCCATAAGTGGTGCCAAACCACTAAAATAAATCAAACAATGCATGCTCAACACTCCACATACTTAAAGCCTACAAGCTAGCAATGCAAAGGAGCTATGCAATACATGTTATGATTGACCAAAACAACCAAAAACAGACCTTAAACATGGCAAAACAAGCACAAAAGCTTCACAAAGCTAGGCCAAAAGCATGCTTGAACAAGGGTTAAAACCTAGATGCATGTTAAGGTTACAATATGGCATTACAAGACATGTATACTAAACAAGCAAGGTGTGTCCAAACCAACTCAAAGCTGAGGTAAAACATGGCAAAATACCACCAAATACCTACTGAAATATGGCCAACATGATCTCAAAATGGTGCTCAACACATGAGGCTTAAATGGCCCTTTTCAAGGACAACAAGGAGAGGGGGTGGCCCTCTCCTTCCTAGGACCTCAAGGCACCATCCTCACCTCTGAAATCCCTCAAGATTTCAGTGGTGAGGAGGCCCAAACACAATGGTCCCGGAGCTCAACCGAAATGGCACAAAATGGAGCCTTTCAAGACTTAAGAAGGGTCAAACAACCCCAAAGCTTGAAACACCCTTAAGCAACTATTTAGAGGGCTAAAAAACAGAACTTTTATATGTTATATGTTAAGCTCAAAAACAGATGCAAGGTAGGCAAAAATGCTTTGCAAAAATGGGGAATAAAGGGACAAGTGTCTTACCCTTGTAGACTCCTTCAAGGATGGAGTTCCAGCTACTTTCCTTAGCTCAAAACCAGCTCAAAACCTCTGAAAATAGCTCCTTAGTAGCTCAAGGAAGGTGTAACTCTAGGTGTTTGTGTGCAAAAATAAGACTAAAACACCTTAAGGCAAAAAGAGGGGGAGATAGAGATAGGAATAGATACAACTATGCTAACCCTAAAAACCAGAGCCCTTCTCTCTATTTTTGCTAACCCTAAACCAAAGAGAAGAGGCTCCCTCTTATAGAGCTCAATCTTGTAAGCTTACAAGACAAGCTAAACAAGAGGGAGATCCCTCCATACACGTGTATGGAGGGGAGCCAAGTGCATGCCAGCTGCACAAAAAATATCTGCAAAAGCAGATGCACAGTAGTCGGCCGGCCAAAAATGCAATTGACCAAAAAAAGATAGTCGGTCGGCCATCTATAGTGACGGCCGGCCAAACATTTGGCCGATGGCAACAAAACACAGCCGGTGGCCTCAAGCCATGGCCGGTGGAGTGTGGGGATGGCCCATAAGCCATTCCCTGCCCTTCCAAGGCAAAGCACAAGTGTTTGGTGCAAAACCAAACACAAAATAGTCGAGTCGAGAGATCCTGAGGCAAGGCGCGTAGCCGAGACCTCCGAGAACTCAAGACGAACACAAAAACATGGATAATCACCGAGTGTTCAAGCAGTGACGTCCAAGTCTTGAGGGAGGTCAAAAATGAGGTGTCTACAACGTGCCGAAAATGTTTTGTATTTCTTTCAAAACCATGCAATGCCAAGTTACAACACAACTTGTAAATCATTTCCTTTATAATAGAAAACAGGGCACTGAATCACACTCTAGGAATCTCAAAACCAATACAACCTTTCACGGAAATTTCGTTCGCGGGAAACCGTAAGCCGGCACCTATGTAAACGTAGACTATACAAGTACTACTATTGCCATTTTACAGATATTTCGATCGCGAGATTGGCACCCATGTATACACGCGTATTTTAGGACTTTCATCATGGACACTCAGGCCAACTTATTTCAACGAGTCAACATATACTTTCCAAATTCACCCATTTTCTCAAAACGATAAACATTTCCAATGTATAAATATGAAATGATGGCTGATGCAAATGGATGAGACAATAGTTTCAATTCTCCTAATTCTCATGGAATTTCTACAACAATCATAGCTATTCTCCACCAATAGCCCAAGACAGATATTTCTAAACAGATAAACAATTTTCAATAAAAGTAAACTTTCCAAATTTCAAGGTGTGAGTGATAATACATATCCAACTCCACCATCCTCATTAATATCAATCCAATCTCACAATTTCAAATATCAATTCCATTATTTATATAAAATCAACATTTGAGACATTTATGGCAAAATCTATTTTTTCTTTCAAAATCAATTCTAAGTAACAAAATTAACCTTTTCATCACAACTCAACTTTATTTTCAATACCACAATCATTTCCAAGAATCCATTTGAAAACCCCTCTTTTGATCTTTAACCCAAAACCCTAGGTTTGTTTCAAAAATCTCCAAAATCACAATATTGTTTAGAACTAGCAAATAACTAAGTTAAAACTCATAGAAGGTGCGAAGAATCCCTACCTCAAGCTTAGAAGATGATTGAAGGAGTGATGGAAACTCAAAGTCCCTGAAAATCAACTTTGGTTCGATTAGAACGAAGTCCTCATCAAGCTCTACCTTTTTAATAAAGGAACATAGGTGAAGAACTCAACAGATCTACGTCTATTGTAGAGAGAAGTAGAGTTTTAGAGAGAGAGCAGGTGTAGAGGGTTTTTAGAATGTTTAGAGAGATATATGAAAAAGTGAATTAAAAGTGGCTTTTTATGAATTGATATATGCACAGATCTCTCGAGCATAAGAAGTGTCACTCGAGCGACCAGATACAATAAGTTTCTCCACTTGAGTGAAGAAAACAAACTCCCAGAAGTTTTACAGACAGAAGACCTACATTCGAGCGCAAGAATTTTAGCTCGAGCGAAGAATATCAACTTTCAGCATCTCTACAGACTTGTAAAAGTACTGGAAGTTCGCCAAGACCGCTCAAGCGTAAGAAGTGTCGCTCGAGCAAAGGAACAAAATTCTGGGCAACAACAGTTTGGAAAACAAGCTACCAATCTATTTCAAATGCAACCAACACATCCTAATAGCCAAAGTCAAAGAGAATTAAGGGGAAACAAGACAAGAACAACTACATAAGGAAAAGAAACCCAAATCCAAAGCACCAAATGGGTCGGGTCTAAACCAGAATTGCTATAGAAAATATTCTCACATTTGCTGACTCTAAAAACGATGGGGTGATGGGCAACCAAAACCTTTCCCTCTCCACTTTCGCCGATTCCTGAAACGGTGGGCTCGTGGACACCCAAAATCAAGTTTTTCAACATTCACTGACTCTACAAAAGGCAGGCTCGTGCACACCCAAAAACCTTTACCACATTCCTCCAACGATATGCACAAGACAGAGCAATTGGATACTTTGACTCCCTGCGCGGGTATCAAATACAACACACAACCCATTACCAAAACCAGACTAAAACTACCCGAACTCATGCTATTTACCCCTTTTCGACAACTTCCAAACGTCCATAAAATTGTAGGATCACAAGATAAATTTTAATGCACATGATGCATGAGTTTTCAAATAAATTTCTCCTAAGGTTGCTTAATCCTCAACAACATTAATAATATCAACTACCAAAAAATCTTTCAAATCTTATAAGTTCCACAATCTCAATATTGATTTATTTTAATACTTATATCCAAGAAATTCAATGATCTCATGTCTCAACACCATTTCCATAGCCAATCACCCAATTACAAGATTTAAGAGTCAATTTGGCCCTAACCCATTATTAAATCAAATTTGAAAACTAGGGTTTTTGAAAAAATTGGGGCTTTCCCTCCTTTACGCATAAAGAGTCAATATTCACCATTTCTAACAATAATCAAGAAGGATGTGCATAAACTTTTCTAAAACATGGAGGAAAAATCTTTTTTTCATTCAACCAACCCACTTTATATCACAAAATCATCTCATACATTACAATAACTAAGAAATTACCATATATATATATATATATATCAAATCAAGGATATAACAAGTTAAAGGTACCCCCACCTTGAAATGGTAGCTAAAAGATGAAGAATTAAAAAGAAATTTGACAAAAACACGATCCAACCGGTGAGAATCTTCAATCAAACTTGCTCTTCACTTTTCTTGAAAGAGTTTAGGTGAATCTTTAGTAAGACTTGAGGAATCAAGTGTTTTTAAGGTTAGGGTTCAGAATTGGGTGTTAGAGAGAGAGAAGAGTTGGAAAAGATGAGAAAGAAAAGTGTTTGATTAATTTTTAAGTAAGTTGTCCCGACCAAACTGCTCGAGCGAAATTTCACCGCTTGAGCAGTAAACGCAAGGTTCTAGAAGTTTTACAGAGCTACAGTGAAAATACCGGGAGTCTAGATTCTACGCTCGAGTGACCACTCCATCTCTCGAGTGGTCTTGCCTGTAAACAGGCAAGATACTGGGAGCTGCACATTTACGCTCGAGTGACCGAATGACCACTTGAGCGGTCACCCAAAACAAACAATTACAATCTACCCCCTTAAAGAATTTTGTCCCTGAAATTTCATTATTCCTGCCAAAACAACTCCAGTCATCACAATGTTACCAATAAAAACCAAAATCAAGTCAAAATTCTCATCAAGACACAAAAGTTCAAGTTTTCAAGAAATTAACACTTTCCATTACTCCTTTCCATAATTCAAGATGTATATATTGATAAACACAACCATCCGACAAAATTATGCATTATTAAATAATTCGGGATATTTCTCTTGGACCACGGCTTCTTGTTCCCAAATAGCTTCTTCCACACCATATGGTGCCACAACACTTTCACTAAGGGAATGGTCTTACGAACCAATTTTGGCCCAAGCATAGTTGAATCCCCCACCTCAGTCCTACATGCCGGTGATCTACACGGACACCCATACAAGGGTGAATCCCCCACCTCGGTCCTAGCTTGAAAACTATTATTGTAGGCGAACTCCGCTAAAGGCAAGTGCCTCTTCCAAGAACCCTTGAAGTCTAATACATAACCTCTCAACATATCTTCAAAAATTTGGATAGTGTACTCGGACTACCAGTCAGTTTGAGGGTGGTAGGCGGTGCTAAAGGTCAACTAAGTGCCCATGACCGTTTGTAAAATTTGCCACAACCATGCGGTAAAGCGAGGGACTCTATCTGTGATCATGCTCATCAGAACCCCATGAAACCGGACAATTTTCCTAGCATAAAGTTCAGCTAGGTAATCAACCGAATCACCCACACACATAGCAAGAAAATGGGTCGACTTAGTCAGTCAATCTACAACAACCCAAACCACGTCATTACCTTTCTGTGTTCTAGGAAGACCCAAACAAAATCCATAGTGATGTGCCCCCATTTTCATTCAGCTATAGGTAAGGTTGTAATAACCCAGCTGGCTTTTGGTGTTCCGCTTTGACTTGTTGGCAAGTTAAGCATTTGGACACAAACAAGGCTATATCTCGCTTCATACCTCTCCACCAAAATTGATGGCTAAGGTCATGATACATTTTTGTGTCTCCCTGATGTACTGTAAAGTGTGAGTGATGAAATTCCCGAAGTACTTTGTCTTTACAAGATTCTAGTACAAAAAGGTGGTCTACATACCGGATACTTGAGTCAGAATGTACTCTCAACCCTTTTTCCTCATTTTCTTGTGAGATTTTGTCTTTAATTGCCTTTACTTCTGAATCGCCCTATTGTGCTTCTATAACTCGCGTTGACAAGTGTGGGTTGTACAAGAACTGAAAACAAAGTGGCTTGCCGAAGAGACTCGCTAAGCCGCAAGTCAAACTCACCTAGATCACCTAATATCTTCCACTCTCTCATGGCAAGACTAGCCATGGTGCTCACATAGTTCCTGCTTAAGGCGTCGGCCACCACATTGGAACTCCATCCATTTTCTTTGACGTAGGTTCAAATCTTTTTATGAAAACAGGTACTTGAGACTTATATGATTTGAGAACACATAAAATTTCTCCCCATAGAGATAGTGCCTCCAAAGTTTTAGAGCAAATATTACAGTGGCTAATTCAGGATTGTGAGTTGGTTAGTTCCTCTCATGAGTCTTTAACTGACGTGAACCATTTGCCACCACTTTATCCTCTTGCATCAGAACACATCCCAAACCTTCCCTAGAAGCATCGCAATATATGGTGTAACCTAACCCTCTCCCCAGAATGATTAAAATTGGTGCAGAGGTCAATCTAGCTTTTAATTCTAGGAAGGATTTTTCACAAGACTCACTCCAAACAATTTTTACTCATTTTCTGGTTAGTCTAGTCAATGGTGATACTAGGGTAGAAAAGTCTTTTACAAACCGCTTATAATACCTGACAAGACCCAAAAAGCTTCAAATCCCAAAGGCATTCTTAGGTCGTTCCCAATTTTGCATGGCCTTGATTTTTGAAGAGTCCGCAGTAACCTCCATTTCCCCCCCCCCCCCCCCCCCGGGAGACAGCATGACCCAAAAACTTCACCTCGAAAAGACAAAACTCACATGTCTCATACTTAGCATACAACTGGTGTTCCCTAAGCAACTGCAAGACAATGCGGAGGTGTTTTTCATGCTCCTCCTCGGAAGGTGAATAGATAAGAATATCATCCACAAACATCACTGAGAATTTATCGAGATAAGCTCAGAATACTCGATTCATTAAGCCTATAAAAGTGGTAGGGGCATTGGTTAAACAAAACGACATCACAAGAAATTCATAGTGGCCATACCGAGCACGAAAAATCGTCTTCGAAACATTTTCCTCTTTCACATGCAACTGATGATAACCTAATCTTAGGTTTATCTTTGAGAAACATCAGGAACCCCTAAGTTGATTGAAAAGATCATCTATCCTAGGCAACAGATACTTATATTTCACCGTGACCGTATGCAGCTTACGGTAGACGATGCATAATCGTAATGAACTATCCTTCTTCTTGGCAAAAAGAGTCGGTGCTTCCCATAGCGAGGTATTAGGGCATATGAAACCCTTGTCTAACAACTCTTGCAATTACTCCTTCAAAATAAGAAACTCTGCTAGTGCAAATCTATAAGGTGACATGGAAATGGGTGCTGCGCCAGGTACCAAATCTATAGAAAAATCAACTTCACGGTGAGGTGGCAATTCAATGAGATCCTCAGAAAAAACATCTGAATACTCACAAACCACTCTAGGAAATACCCCTTGAACCACACTACTTCCATCATCCACAATCGTTGTAAGAAGAAAACTAAGTTTGCCTCTACTTCGCAAGTCATACAACGACAACAACCCACCATCGGTCCTATCCCCCAGAAAAATAAAAATAGTCACCACCTACTGTGCACACAGTAACTCTTCTATGGTAACAATCTATGGTGACACGATAAGAAGACAACATGTCCATACCAAGAATGACGTTAAAACCCGACATACCTAATAACACAAGATTGAAAGGAAGTCGACGACCAACGACTTCAATCACGCACGCACGACATCCCTAATTCAAGACAACGTGACCTCCAATTGGTGACTTTACCATAAGTGAAGACTCTAGTTGTTCGATCTTTAAGCCCAACATGGATACAAATGTAGACACTATGAATGAATGCGATGCTTAAGTATCTATTAATACATTAGTCTAAGTATTATAGATAAGATATGTACCTCTCATCACCGATGGTCCAGAAGATTGCTTAGAAGCAATGACAGTATAAACTCGCCCTTGAGGCCTCTGCTCACTCCAATCACCCCTCGAAATGTAGGTCGGTTGCACTGACTGTGTAGAAGTAGCCCCTTGCACCACCCTAGATGCCTGTCTAGGCTGGACCAACTAATAATTCTGTCTTTGACCCTGGCCTGCTTGATAACCCTAGACTGTTAGACCCTGAAGCACTTCCCGTCCCAGCTAACTATGGGCAAGACCTCTTCATATGCCCTGGCTGTCCACAATGATAACATGTGGGTGACTAACCCCTCTCTTGGGATTAGCTCTGAGAATGAGCTGACTGTTAATGGTTAAGATTCTGCTTACACTCTGATGCCTTGTGATCCTGTTGGCCACACCTAAAACAAGTAATATGGCTAGGACCCGTATTTCCCAAACTCTTCATAGAAATAGACCCCAAAGACTTGGTCTGTTGGGGCAAGGACTAGAAGGAAGAAGAAGAAAAACGCCTGGACTTCTTAGAGGATTCCGTGTCACCTCAAGATTCTGCATAACTCGACCTCTTATGTTTCAGCCTAGATTCCTTAGCTTCTAACATGATTTCTATATGAGTCGCGACGTCAACTAGCCTATCATACTCTCTGAACATATTGCCCATCACTTTAATCAAAATCTTGGGCCTTAATCTTTTCTCAAACTCCAAACATCGACGCTCCTTGGTCACCATGAGCTCGGGTGCAAAGTGTGCCAAACTACTAAAAGTGGCCTAAAATTCTACCACTGGTGTATCTAGTTGTCTAAGCTCCTCGAACTGTTTCCTCAACCTCTCCCTAGCCGTGGGAGGCAAGAACTTCTCCTAGAAGGCATGGGTGAATGCCTCTCAAGTGTGCTCGACCCTAAGCTTAACAGATTTCCACCACTGCCTGGCCTCCTATTTTAGTTGATACGCTGCCAACACTACTTGAAGCTCTCCATCACGAATGTCTAAGATCTCAAAGGACTTAAGGATTTGCTCTGACCATTCATCAACTTTCATGGGATCGGGCCCGCCACTAAATTCGATAGGGTTGGAGTGAAAGAATTCTTTCTTCAAAAAGGGGGTTTGAGTTTCTCCTTCTATTGTCCTTGATGTTTACTCAACTCGGAGTATATCCATGGACTCTTGAAGAGCCCCGACCATTTCTCAGGCTAGTGCCCCCATCGCATCTTGGGCCGGAGGAGTGGCCATATTGTTTTCTCCTACCCATTCTTCTTGGGGAGGAAGATCTTGTTGGGCAGGAATAACCCGACCACCCCTACGAGGTCTACCACGACATCTGCCACGTCCAAACATCCTATATAAGAGTAAGAGAGAATGGAATTAACTCACAATTCATGCACCTACATGCCAACCCATGCATCACACTCAAATAGTCACAACCCTAACCATAGATTCATTAAACATAAAACAATCCACATAAGCACATAAACACATAGAGTACATACGGATTATTCTCCTAAGATACTGACTCATTCTACGACACTCAAGGACTTCCAAGTGGAAAAAGATTGATCAAGTGCCTTTCCATAGGGACTTGGATAAGTGTGATGGATGAAACTCGTATCTCAGAAACTTGACCCCATACCCATATAGTCACATAAGTACATAAACATATAAAGTACTAACGTCCCATTCCCATATGATAACCCATTGTGGCATAAGCCACATCTCACGAGCTCCAGGTATTCAAACCCGGTTAGATTTGATACCAAATTGTAACGCCCCAAGAAAAATACCTTAATCAAACATGTTCACTTAGGTTTATCCAATATAGAAATGAGAGAGAGAGAGAGAGAGAGAGAGAGAGAGAGAGAGAGAGAGTAAATCTATAATAATAATAATAAAATAAATTCCATGACTACCTCTTTTCCATTGAACTATTCCAGTGATTACATCATTGTTTATTTACATCTATCAACAAAATAAAAATAGTTCAAAAGACCAGAGATAATGTAAAGAAAGAGCCAAAAAGGCAAATATCTTCTCAAGGAGTGTCATTGAATACACAGAAATGGAATTCTAAATTCCCATATAAAATAGCCCGGGACTTAAACATAAAACCTCAAAAGAAAGAGAGAGAGAGAGAGAGCGCTTCCATGCCCCCGTTCAAAATCTTTTCCAAGGCAATCATTGAGGTGGTGCATCAACATTATTTCCTGAAAGGTGGTCAGTTTTGGAGTGAGCTAGTGCCTAGTAGGAAATACATTTAACAAGTTATATAATTGATCGAAATACACATGATCATGATATGCAAGTGTTGAAAGGAAAGATAACAAAATCTGAGTCCATTTCCTTCTTAAGTCCAAATGCCAAAACATGCAAGGCTAATAATAATTCTCAACAAAACATGGGGTGTAAATGCGTTATGACATCCCGAGCAAGAGCCGCAAACCCACACATACTTATATACATATAGCAAATATTCTTACATTTGCCGACTCTAAAAATGGCGGGGTAATGGGCACCCAAAACCTTTCCCTCTCCACTTTCGCTGACTCCTGAAATGGCGGGCTTGTGGACACCCAAAATCAACTATTTTCACATTCACTAACTCTACAAATGGTAGGCTCGTGGACACCCAAAAACCTTTCCCACATTCATCCAGGGATATGTACAAGATAGGGCAATGGAGCACCTTGACTCCCTACACAGGTACCAAATACAACACACAACCCATTACAAAAATCTGACTCAATTACCTAGACTCATATGCTATTTGCCCCATTCTAACAAATTCCAAACACCCACAAAATTGAAAGATAACAAGAGAAATTTAAATGCACATGATGCATGAGTTTTCAAATAAATTTTTCCTAAGGTTGTTTAATCCACAACAACATTAATAATATCAACAACCAAAAGATCCCTCAAATCTCATAATTTCCACAATCTCAATATTCATCTATTTTAATGCATATATCCTAGAAATTCAATGATCTCCTGTCTCAACACCATTTCCATAGTCATTCACCCAATTATAAGATTTAAGAGTCAATTTGGCCCTAACTCGTTATTAAATCAAATTTGAAAATTAGGGTTTTTGGAAAAAGTGGGGCTTTCTCCTCCTTCATACATAAGGAGTCAATATTCACCATTTCTAATAATAATCAAGAAGGATAACATAAACTTTTCCAAAACATGGAGGAAAGCCCTTTTTTCATTTAACCAACCCACTTTATATCACAAAATCATCTCATACATTACTATAATTAAGAAATTACCACATATATATATACACACATAACTAGAGCACTCGAGCGAACTTTTCACTGCTCGAGCAGTAAATGCAAGGTTCTAGAAGTTTTGCAGAGCTACAGTGAAAATACTAAGAGCCTAGATTCTACGCTCGGGCAACCACTCCATAGCTCGAGCAGTCTTGTATGTGGTCGCTTGAGCGGTCTTGCCTATAAACAGGCAAGATACTAGGAGCTGTGCATCGATGCTCGAGCGACTGAATGACCGCTCGAGCAGTCACCCAAAACAAACTATTACAATATTTATTTAAATAATAGAATAAATATATTATTTATATATTAAATAATGTAAAAATATGTATAAAAATAGGATAAATATGTTATTTATATATTTAAATAACGTGAATATAAATAATAGCTAAATTTATATATACATAAATAATAGATAATACATTTATATAATAATAGTGGATGATATTATTATTTTGGTAAGATATTGACTTCTTTTTTTTTTAGTATGTTCATATATATTGTATATATAATTGTATAATCAAAGTTTCAATTTTTATTTTAGTCTCATATGCATGTATGAATTTATAATTTATTTGGCTCATTAAGGCTCATGAACAAGCTAGAACTCGAGGCAAGCCAGAGTCAACTCGGATCGAGCTCGGTTTGTTAAATTTTTATTAAGCTCAGGCTCAAGCTCAAACTCGTTAAAATCTTAATAAATAAGCTCAGATATATTAAAACTCGGCTCGACTCATTTTATCTTGTAATATTTTCATAATAATAAACAAATGTTATCACCATAGGATCATCACATCAAAAATAAAGAAAATTCAAAACACAATTATTTTTAGTCTAAAGATATAGATTTATTTATATTGCAATAAAAATCATAATCAAAGTTATAAAACATTCTACCACGCTAATAAAGTCAAAGAAAAAAAGAATTATTCCAACCATGGACAATCTAAACATAAGTTCTCAAAAATCATTGTTATATCCATCTTCCACAGAGACAAATTATCATAACAAACTCAGTCCCCAAATTCTCAACCTTACCTATATAAGTATTTTCGACAAGCATCCATAACTTGCGAAATCTGCATCCAAAAGATAAACATATAAAAGTACTAGAAATTATATTAAGCTAATATAAATTTGTTAATAAAATTAGTATTTATGGAAGAAATATACCACAAATGGAGCAGGCCAAGCAACATGAGCTCTAATAGCTTGTCCAATTACTTTGACAAATCCATATGTTCGGATCAAGCTCTCGTTCAGTTTGACTGGCACTTGAACATGTACCTCCCAATAGTCGGGTCCTTGTTCTTCCCCTTCTACTTTTTTAGATGGGTCTATTCTTTTAAGTACTCTGATTGTAACTATTTTGTTGGCCTAATGATACTTTTTAGAACAACTATATCTCCAACCTATAAATCCAGATTTAAGTGCTTAAGTAAAATATGTATTTACAATTAATAAATAATATTTAAAAGCAACTAGTACAAAGTGCTAGAGTAAAAATGATCACAACTAATGGTGATATGCATTCCTCTAGTAGATAGGCAGGCCATAATTTATTTGATGTTATTTGTCTACTTTTATATATTTTGGACACACACACACACACACATATATATATATATATATATTTGTGACAGCCATGTTCTATGTTATGTCGTTAATCTTTAATTACACTTGTGATTATGTGCTTAATATGAATTTGGATCACTACAAGAATTTACACATTTGCTGACCACTTTTGCTGACTAAAAAAATTTTGGTCGCAAAAAAATGACATTTGCTGACCAAAAAACATTTTGTAGATAAAAGTTGATACTATTACCGACTAAAGTAATTTTGTTGCAAAAAGGTGATTTTTTGCGACCAATTTAAAATATTAGTCGCTAAAAATGATGTCAGGAGGTGAAAAATTGGGCGGGAACAGTAAAATCTTTTAGCGACTAACACAATTTAGTCGCAGATATCAAAACGACGTCGTTTTGATATCTAAATGCACTGGTAGACAATGGCCGACCAAATTTTAGTCGTTATATGTTAAGATTCTGCGACAAAAAACAAATTTAGTCGCTAAAGGTGAAATGTTTTTTTAGTGGGATATATATCACTGCCCCTGTTCTCTGTTTACAACCATTTGTTCAAACCTCTCACACAGATTCTCCTTCACCACCAAGTCTCACCTCACCGTAGACCACCACCACCGGCACAGATCGCCACGGCCACCGCCACAGATCTCCACTGCCGTTGATGATCCTCCTCCATCCTCCACTGGTGCCTCTCTCTCTCTCTCTCTCTCCTAAACACCCACCGTCGTTGATGATCCTCCTCCTTCTCCTTCTCCCCCTCCTCCACTAGTGCCTCTGCCGAATCTGAGAAGATCGTCGAAATCTAAATCAGATTTGAATCCTAGGCCGAGATCCAACCGTCGTGAGCGATCCACAGCGACACAATGGCTTCCAAATCCTACAACAAGATCGCCGATATCTGTGACGACCTCATCCTCCTGGCACACACACTACCCATCATTCTATTCCATTATTGATCTCTCTTCTTATCAAACCCTAATTTATTCTCTCTCTCTCTCTCTCTCTCTCTCTCTCTCTCTAGGTTTCAACGCAGGGGATTACATTCCAAGACGAATGGCCCTACTCGATTCATCTTCTAGGCCACATCTACATCAATGACATGTGAGTTGATTTTGTATGACTGTGTTGCTCAGTGTCATTGATTTGGGGTTTTACGATGGTTTTAGGGTTTATGTATATATATATGTTTTGTATTGCAGCAATAGTGCTCGATTGTTCATTGTCATTTTTTCTATGTTTAAAATTTTGACATTGTTGGTCTCACTTTGTTTCTTGTTTGATTGTTAATTTGAATTATGGGGTTTGTGTTCATTTTTTTTAATCAGATGATTTTGATTGTGGAACTTTATTGATTTATATGTATGGTGGTTGAGTAGACCTTTTTTTAGATTTTGAACTTAGCTTTGATTGTTCAATCTGTGAGATATAGGGGTGTGATCCTACTTAAAATTCTTAGTTCCTTTCTTTGAAAGTATAGAGGTGTGATTCTGATAGTATGATTCTGAAAGTGAGATATAGGGGTGTGATTCTGAAAGTATTAAACTTGGTTTGATTTGAGTGTGGTTTTTGGATGAACTATTGTTGGGCATGGCATTTTTTCTCTTCCTCTTTGATTTCATTTGGTTATGCCTCTAAACTTCTATCTGTTTCTTTTCTACGTTTTTCTATTTTTTATATTTTTCCTTTTCTAGGTGGCTATTTGTCACTAAAGATGACATCAAAGGCTTACCTTGCTTCCAAGTTAATTTGTTTCATGTCCCATATAGTTCTTTCAAGTTTTTCTTTCTCGATTTTATGGTGACGAGGCTATTTTTATCCCATTAAATCATGGTTTCTAACTTCCAGAATTGTATTGTACTTGTTAAGAATCAAGGTTACTTTTGACATATTATCACTTTGAACTCCAGCAGCTAGCTAAAGAACTTCAGCTGCATCACAAACTTTTTCTTCGATGCTGGACTATGTGGGTGTGCACGAGGCCATTCGTGGGTTCAATTGTAGTCAAGAGACTCAAGATCTTGTAGCCTCTTTCTCTGGTGAGTTTGTATCTACACCTATTTTTGCATACATTGTTATGTTCTTGCTGAAAAAGTACACCATAGGAAAATATTGTCTAAATATATTTTTGATGTTCTTGTTGAAAAGTATTTGATGGGTTTAGGAAATTAGTTTGGCAAATTTCCTGCCATAAGGATATTATGAGGGGAAGGTACTATTTGGCTTTCTAGTTATTTTTATACTGCAAACAAATTATGCAAAACAAAAATAAAATGTGCAAACATTTTTTGTTTGTATTTCACAATTAAAAGTTTTGTTGAACCTAGGGGATGGCACTGAACTGAATGGTTCCTACTGTTTAGTTTAATTAAAAACACGTATATATATATATTATAAAGAGTTAAAGAAATTACATTGATGTATAATGTGAACTAATACTAATGCTGAAAGGTGAGTACTATACACAGAATATAGAATATCTCCAGATTGTATTTACATCAAATAATTTCTACAACTGCCATGTTTCTCATGTAATTAATAATTTCTACAATATCTCAATTTTGTTTCTTTTGTTTTTGAAGTTTCTTTGTCATTCTCTTTTTTCTAATGTAACCTTTATAAATTGATGCAGAAAGCAACTGAACGGAGCTAATGATTAGGTTCCCATATGGAGGTAAAATTCTTATTCTCTCTTCAAGATTATTGACATCTCTATTTAGCACAGTATCACAGTTCTTATTCAGTCAATGTGTTCCAAAAAAAGAGAGAAAGAAAGTGTTCCATTGCATAAAGGACATCTTTGGTGGATTTGTGCTTCAATTTCTTTGGCAATAATTTCGTATTAAGATCAAGTTGTATGTGCTACCTTTGATCAATTTGTATACTTGGGTTCAATTGCCTCAAAGTAATTGAAGCTTCTCCCTAGTAAGCAACAATTGGGCAATTGGAAATATATTTTTCCTTTAATAGGCAAGTTAAGGAGACCCAAACTTGAGTTTCTTTATTGGGGTAATAGGACCTAAGCTGCTGGAGTGTCCAGTTGAAAATCAACATAACAAGCAACAATCGCACTACTGTTGTATCTTTTGAAGGATATTATCAGTGAGGGTATCTGATTGAACTGGTCATCTCATCTTTCAATTTTCTCTTCAAATCTTTTTTCAGTTTCTTATGAATGATTGAAATGAATGTCATAAGATCTACTTTTGACTTTATTGTCGTGAAGAACATTTTCTTTGTGGGAAGGTTCAGTTTGAGCTTAATATACTGAATACAACACAAGTCTAAGGGCAATTATAAATTTATAATCTGTTACAAGATCCTTTAATCATCTTATGAGCAACATGACTAATAGCAATTTTGATTATTTATAATTGAAATTTGCAACTAATTATGGGTGCATGTTATTTTTGTGTGCTTCTAAATACACCCACTTAATTTGTCTTCACACCCACCATATGCATTGTAGAATTTTTTATCTTATGGAGAAATACTTGTACATGTGGGTGTAGAGAAAAGTTTAGTGGGTGCATTTAGAAGCTCCCAGAATTCTCATACCCTCAACCATTAGCACAATTCTTAGATAATTAATTTCTTCCAATTGATTATGAGATAAAAGAAGATGACTTCTGGTATGAAATCAGAATAGTGTTGTTAAGTTACCACTGTAGGTTCTCCAACATGCGAAGCCACTCAACCAAATTCCATTGGTTGGCCCTCTGTTTACACCTCCAGTGAACGTGAATTCAGTGGCACAGGTTGCTGGAAGAGCTGCAACTGATCCAGTGTTTCCTCCTGGTATTATAGACGTATATGGTATTCTACGATATAGCCAACAAAAGTCAGCTTAGTCATTGTATTGGGTATTTTTCTTCTTTTTGTTCTTTTGTTATTGTTATAATAAGAACATCAATATCTAACTTTTTTCCTATTAGAATAAATTTTGAGCCAGTCCTTGTGTCAAATTATAGGAAGCTTACCTGAGAATTGGGCTTAATAAACAGATTCAACACTCACACTCTGCTAGGTGACCAAAGCCATGGTAGTAATGGGTAAAGGTAAATCATGTTAAGCATTCAGTACTTGCTTCCATTAGTGCCTATGTTGTGTGTGTACAACAGGGAAGCTATGTGAAAATTCATATATTATCTACGATATGGAGTCTTTTTGTCTCCAATTTTCTGCTTCCCTTGTCTCAAAACATTCACATTTATTAGATTATGTCTTTAGATCATCACATTTTGAGATTTTCAATAATCCAATGACTTGAATGTTTTGGGACGGAGGATAGAAAAATTTGGAGATAAACGATCATTTATGTTTGTCTATTGAGCACTAGAAAAGTATCATTTAATGTAGGACTTTGATGTGTGCTGTTTATAAATTGTTATGATGAATTTGCAAAGGAAATTTCTTCGATATGACCTTATGACTTATTTTTGGTGAACGTAATGAATTTTTGTAATAAATGTTACGTAATTTTGTTTGTATGATTATCACAATATGCAGTTTTTGAAGTGAAGTTGTAACAATTTGTGATATAGCTACTGATTTTTATAGTAGTGTTATACTTTTTTTTATCCAAATGTAACTCAATATTAATATATTATATTTCAAAATGTTGTGATTATATGCAAGTTAAGCTCTAACTACCACATATATGGTTAGCACATATATGTTTCAAGTTGATCCTTATTTGGTTCAATGGATTGAATGTGGAAATCTCAAATCAGCTACTGATAATTCATTGGAGAAATCATTTGCTTTCCTTATGATTTTGGGATTGAATTTATACAGGCTTGTCAGTAAAGGCTGCAAACTAGTTGGATGTGGTTTTGAAGTACCAAGTCTTCAAGTTTCCAATGATGATCTCGCCAAAGTTGTTGATACTTCAGATGAGTGGATATCTATTCGCACTGGGATCCGTAATCGACGAGTTCTAACAGGTCAGTTTTTCCTCAGAGTTCATGCCTGCTGGCATTTATCTGGTCTTATGAACAGTTTGAGGTAGCTTTGCTTACTGCTATTATCCGAGCTTCATTTTGATTGCAAGACTGAAATTGAGCTTTAGCTACACCTTGCTTACATATTGATTTTTGTTTATTGGGCTAGGGTGGGTTGGTTGGGTTACCTAGGTATTGCTTTTGCAGAATTCATAATTTTGTATGGAACAAGTTTAGTTCCTGAATCACCCTAACTGTATTATTAGACTGTGGCGGTCTTGAAGTCTGCCAACCATGGCATGCCTAATCAGACAAATGTTGAAACTTCCTAGTAGTAAAATGTTGAAACTTCCTTGGTTGCCTAATCAGACAAGTTACTGAACTTCTTTTAGTAACTAAAAAAAGGTTGAGTAGCTCAAATTAATGCATAAGAGTTTGAGCGACTGCATAGTATAGGAACGGTAAAACTGATATATTGCTTGCCTAGACTTAAATGCTTTGCCATTATATTTTCTAAGAAGATGGATTTGAACAGGCAATCTTATGGCTTAATGCCAAGCATTGGTTGACGCTATAGTTGGACTTTTATCTTACTTCAGGTATTGAGAGGGAAATCACCACCTTGCAATTGGAAGTATGTTAACAAGTTTATAGGTAATGTTTCTATTGTAAGTTTTTGGTGTTTGATCTAATTATAAATTATTTGTCGAAACATAACAAACAATAGATCAAACATAGTATCAATATGCAATATATCATTTCAAGTTAAATTTCAAGAGAAAATTTAAATATTGTGTATCGTATAAATTGCAATTGATTGAATTGTTTTTTACAGATGTTGGAGATCCATGGAGTGTTTAAATTCATACTGTCCATGCAAACTCTGAAAAATTGTAGGTAAACATGGGCTCTTGTGCTAATTAATTGACTCTTAGGGCACTTGAGTGAGAAAATAAATCAAACATAGCATCAATATGCTATTCTTGACATTCTTTTTCTTTTTCTTTAGTGTAGATGGATGAACTCGTGCACAAAGTTAAATTGTACATAACTAATTGGCACTATAAGCATTTTTGGAAGGATTATATATTTTTAGATAGATGTGTGTAGAAAATATTTCGATAGACTAGTAGTTATATTTTTGGATGGGTGTATATAGAAAATATTTGGGTAGACTACTAGTTATGTTTTAAATTTTTATGCTGGTCAGGATGTGAATCGGAATTTTAATTGGAGGAATATATACTTTGGAATTACTTGTGGATGAAAACTTATAATAGTTACTGACTTTTATTAAACAGGTTTAGGATTGGATAATTTATGTATTTCGTTGAATGTTCATGATTCAAATACTTTGTTGGTATGAATGATTCTTTTTAATTACAGATTATATTGAATGGATTGGATGTAATATTTGTCTTCAATTACATGTTTATTTTGTTAGATGTTGGCGACTAATTTGTGATTTTGTTGATCAAAATGTTGGTAGGCAAAAGGGTGCATTTGGCGACTAAATAATTAGTTGGCAAAATTGTTAATTTTGGCAACCAAAGAGTTTGGTCGCAAATAGGTCTATTGCCGACTAAACTTTTAGTTGTGCAAACATTACTTTTGGCGACTAACATATTTGGTCATGGAATGTGACTTTTGGCGACTAACATGTTTGGTCGTGGAATGTGACAATTGGCGACCAAACTTTTTGGTCGTTGAATGTGACAATTGGCGACCAAACTTTTTGGTCGTGGAATGTGACAATTGGCGACTAACATGTTTGGTCGAGAATGTCACTTTTCGCGACTAAATGGATTAGTTGCGGTAATGATATATTTAGCGACTAAAAATTTAGTCAGCAAATCTAACTTTTTTCCGACTAACAAAAGTTTTGGTCGCTAATTACTTTTGCCGACCCTCAATTGGCGACCAAAGTGGCAACAAAAAAAATTGGTTGCGAATAACTTTTGCCGACTAAAAATGGATTTTTGCCGACCAAATTTTTAGTCGGCAAAAGTGTGATTTCCTGTAGTGGATGCTAAGTATGTGATTATATGCATTTTTTAATTTATATGTGTTCATTGTAGAAAAATATGTTATGTATTCTGTAATAAACTGAAATTGAGGGCCGTAAAGGTGACAGAAACCGAAATTGACCACACCGTTATGATTAGCATAATTTTTAGAACTTATGGTGAAATTTAATTAAAAATTGATTCGAATAAAATTGATTAGATTAAATTGATTAAACTTAAGCAAGATTGCTTAGCATTAATCAAGCTTAATTAGCCTAAACTAATCACCCACTATATATATGATGAGATTAGTGCTTAGGCTCATAGAATTGAGCTTTTCTTCATCAATGTGCTGAGATTATACACTATAGAGAGAGAGAACATCATTTTAGAGAGAGGAAGGCAAGAACTTGAAAAATATTGACTTGGAGATTGAAGATTTGGGAAGCTACGCTCAAGACCTTGCTAGGATTAGAAGAATGAAAGGCTCTAAGTAAGTGATTGAAATATAAATTCATGAACTTAAGTCATATAAATGTGACTTCAAGAAGGATGTGTAGTTAAGTATGTGATTTGAGAAAAGATTGTAGAAATTGCGATGAATTTGGGCATGCATGCATGAATTTGTGTTGATTCTTCAATTTTGAGCATAAACCTTGTAAATTATGATGAATTGGAAATTATATCTTACATGCATACATGAATTATCATGCTTTAGAGTCCAATTCTCAGCTTGAAAGTCTATGGATGCAAGATTTGAAAAATGGTTCACATACATGAAGATTACGATTTAAATTATGATGAATTCATGGAATTTAGAATTACGGGTTGAAACTAGCTTCAAATATATGTATTTGGGAATGTTCTTGCATATTTGAGTGAGTCATGCATGAATTTGAAACTTTGAACGTGTGTTTGAAGCTCAAACAGAATTCTAAAAATTCCAGAATTTTAATAGTTCGCTCGAGTGATGGAATTGTCGCTCGAGCGTACATTTCGAGCTCCTAGTACTTTTGCAGACATTGGAGGTTGGCTTGAGTGACCAGAAGACCGCTCGAGCGACCACCCTTTATTTTCAGTCTTGGCTTGAGCGACCAAAAGTTGGCTTGAGCGTAAAATGAGAGCATCCAGTACTTTTGCATACTAAGGGGTTCGCTCGAGGGACCAATGTTGCACTCGAGCGAAGTGCCCTGTTTCAGGAAACTTTGAAAAGTTGTTTTATGTCTCACTTTCTGTTATGTTGCATTTTTGAACATTCTTAGGCATACATTGAGCATTCTAAATGAACTAAAGAGTTAGAAAGAAGCCCAAGAAAGAAATAAATTAAAGGACAGATTGAATTGTGTTGTGACCCGATTTTCGTATGCGCTATGAATTGTGTAGGGTCAATCGCAAGGATGAATCAGCCATCTGAACACTAAGAGTAATATCTTAGTAAAGATATTTTTATGTATGTTATTTTCTAAATACTACCTACGTGGTAAGTTTTCTCAAACTCATGAATTTGTATTATGAATGAATATCTTACTTGTCTGATTCGTAAAAGACTTGAAACATGATTGACAAGCACGAAATTATAAGGTTGGACCAAATGTCGTTTTGTATGAATACATATTCGGCCTAAGGCCGTTTGGTATGTTTGATGAGAATATAAAATGGGCTCAAGGCTGTTTGATATATTTGACAAGATAGACCTAAGGTTGTCTTACATATGAATTGGACCGAAGGTCGTTTAGTATGATTGATTAAGAGGACCAAAGGTCATTTGAATAAGGAATTGATTGGACCGAAAGTCGTTTTATATGATTGGTTGTCATCTTAACTATAGAGAGTGAGGGAGATTGAGTAGAAAAGTTACTCCCTCCGTCCCAAAATATTAGTCCCTTATTACATTTTTCATTGTCCCAAAATATTAATCTATTTTCAAAAATCAAGTACAAAAATAATATATATTTCCTAGTTTTCCATTCTTTTAAATTCATCAACAACATAAAAAGTATAATTATGACATTGATATTCTCCAAAAAAAATATATCATGAGAGGGTAATTTTAGAAAATTAATTTTTTTTAAAGTATAATAATTATACTACTAAAAAATATTAAATTTCTCAAAAATAATCATTATTTTGAGACGGAAGAAATATATATTGCAATTGTTCTTAGCTATAGTTATATATACAAACGTGTTACATATACATAACGGAGAGAGAACACGGAGAGGGGGGAGGATTGTTCAAAGATTTGTTGCAATTAGGGAAACAGCAATGCTAGGTATCATGAAAAATTTGTCATGAAAATAATCATGAAAGTTTTGTGACCCTTGGATTACACTTAGAATAAAGCACCACACCCTAATCAAGGTAATCCAAAGATCATAACTCTTTCATGATCATTTTCATGAAAAAATATTCATGATTCCTAACTTTTCTCTTAGGGAAATTGGAGGGAAGAGAGAGAAATGGGAGCAAGGATCCTCTTTTTGGATTTTTTTTTTTTTATTTTTGTTCCTTACTTGATCATTGGGTTTATTTTTTTGATTAAATTTTGATGATTTGAATCGTTCATATTTTAGAATTTGTCGAATATATCATAATCTTAAAAAATCAACTCGATCGAATATCAAAATATGTGTTCGAATAACTGTTTATTAAATTATTTTAATAAATAATTTTTAGTTCAATGATTCAAATACGTAGTTTCCGATATCTGATTAATTTAATTTTTTACAAGTATAATATATTTGATAAATTCTAAAATATGAATAATTTAAATTATCAAAATTAAATTAAAAAATAGGCCCAATAACCATGAAAGAAAAAATTCAAAGAGAGAATCCTCGCCCCCATTTCTCTCTCTTCCCCTCCGGTTTCCCTAACTGCAACAAATCCACCCCCAACCCCCCGGTTCTCTCTCGGTTATATATATGTAACACGTGTGTATATATAACTACAGCTAAGAACAATAGTCTATAGCTTCTCTACTCAATCTCCCTCACTCTCTATAGTTAAGATGACAGCCATGCTAGCCTTGCTTGTCCTCTTCCTCTCTCTACCACCTCTCATTCTCTCACTGAAACAAGAAGTTCTCTTCCTCAATCAAGTGAAGCTCCGCCTCTCCGACCCCAACGGTGTCCTCTCCAACTGGAACGACCACGACGACACCCCATGCAACTGGACCTCCGTCACCTGCGACCCACTCACCTCCTCCGTCATCTCCGTCGACCTTTCCAACTCCAGCCTCTCCGGTCCCTTCCCCATCTTCCTCTGCCGCCTCTCTTCTCTCTCTTCCCTCTCTCTCTACAACAACAACATCAACTCCTCTCTCCCTCTCACCATATCTACCTGTCGCAACCTCACTACCCTCAACTTGGCCCAGAACCTCCTCACGGGTCTTATTCCATACACTTTCTCTCTTATTCCCAACCTCAGATACCTCAACCTCGGAGCAAACAGCCTCTCCGGCGATATTCCGGCGACTCTTGGACTCTTCCGCCGACTCGAGACTCTCATTCTTGTCAACAACCTTCTCGATGGCACAATCCCTGCGGCTCTTGGCAACATAACGACTCTCAAATCGCTTCAACTCGCTTATAACCCGTTTACGCCGAGTCGACTTGTTCCGGAACTCGGGAACCTTTCGAGTTTGGAGTATCTCTGGCTCAGTCACTGCAACTTCGTGGGTTCGATTCCTTCGAGTTTTGGTAGGCTGAGTCGACTCACGAATCTCGACGTGTCGAATAACATGCTTAGTGGGTCGATACCGAGTGTGATATTCGAACTGAAATCTATAGTGCAAATTGAGCTGTTCAACAACTCGTTTTCCGGTGAATTGCCATCGGGGTGGTCTAACCTGACTGCTTTGCGACGATTCGACGCGTCGTTGAACGGGTTGGTTGGGACGATTCCTGACGATTTATGCGAGTTACCACTCGGGTCTCTGGACCTGAGCGACAACCAACTCGTGGGTTTGCTGCCAGAGAACATAACTGGGTCCCCAAATTTGTACGATCTCAGAGTGTTCAACAATCGGCTTTATGGGTCGTTGCCGAGTGAATTAGGCAAGAACTCGCCGTTACAAACTATTGACGTATCGGGAAACCAGTTTTCGGGTGAAATACCGGCCAGTCTATGCGAGAAGGGGGTCTTGGAACACCTTGTCTTGATAGACAACTTGTTTTCGGGGACAATTCCTGATGTTCTTGGAAAATGTAGGACTTTGAACCGGGTTCGATTGAGGGGTAATCGCTTTTCTGGTGAAGTTCCGGCCGAGTTTTGGGGTTTACCACATGTTAATTTACTTGATCTAGGTGAGAATTTGTTTTACGGGAATATATCACGCATGATATCTGGTGCATCAAATCTTTCAGTTCTGTTCATTTCCAAAAATCGGTTTTCAGGGAACATACCTAAAGAAATCGGATCTTTAGGCAATTTAGTTGAATTTTCTGGTAGTGATAATGAGCTTTCAGGGCAAATCCCACCAACAATTGTCAATTTGGGTCAGTTAGGAAAGCTTGATCTTCATAAAAATGAACTTTCTGGGGAAATTCCTGTAGGAATTCAATCTTTGATGCAGCTCAATGAGCTTAATTTAGCAAATAATAGGTTATCTGGTAAAATCCCAGATGAAATTGGGAGTTTACCGGTGCTTAATTATCTTGATCTTTCCCAGAATCATTTTTCTGGGAAAATCCCACTTGACTTGCAGAATTTGAAGCTCAATATGCTAAATTTATCCTACAATGATCTCTCTGGCAAAATTCCTCCGCTCTATGCTAAGGATTTTTATAGGGATAGCTTTTTGGGCAATCTGGGCTTATGTGGTGATCTTCCTGGTATTTGCACTCGAAAAACTGATGCTAGGAATCAGACTTATTTGCGGATACTTGGATCAATTTTTACACTTGCTGGCATGGTTTTTGTTGTTGGTATTGTTTGGTTTGTGTGCAAGTTTTGGAATTTCAGGAAAACAAACAAAGGGATATCCATGTTGAAGTGGAGATCATTTCATAAATTGGGTTTTAGTGAAAGCGAAATCCTCGATTGCCTTAATGAAGATGATGTTATTGGAAGTGGAGCTTCTGGGAAAGTCTACAAGGTTGAGCTTGGTAACGGTGAGTTAGTAGCAGTGAAGAAGCTAAACGAAAGATCGAAAAAAAATTATGAAAGCTTTGCCAGTGTTGATTCACAGAGCTTTGCCAGTGTTGATTCACAGAAAGATGCATTTGAGGCTGAAGTCGAGACATTGGGAAGAATTAGGCACAAGAATATTGTGAGGTTATTGTGTTGTTGCAATACTGAGGACTGCAAACTTTTGGTGTACGAGTACATGCCAAATGGGAGTTTGGGGGATTTTTTGCATATTGGCAAGTGTGGTTTATTGGATTGGCCTACAAGATTTAAGATAGCTTTGGATGCTGCCGAGGGGCTTTCTTATTTGCATCACGACTGTGTTCCTTCCATTGTCCATAGGGATATTAAGTCGAATAATATCTTGTTAGATGCAGAATTTGGAGCTAGAATTTCTGATTTTGGAGCCGCTAAAATTATCAATACGGTCAACAAGGGGGCAGAACCCATGTCTGCAATTGCCGGTTCTTGTGGTTACATTGCACCAGGTATGACAAATTCGTTATTCCAACTGCTGTTTTCCATTTTCTATTATTGAATTGTTTCTAGTTCTGAAGTGTATTTCTCTTGCAATTTGTGTAACTAGTTGGTTTTTGTGGTATGCTTAGATCAGTCTGCTTTTAATCTATATACAAATTTATTTGACACATTCATAACTTTTTATTAGTAACACAAGGTGCTATGTTTGATCTTAACGTACTGCAGAATATGCATACACTCTTCGAGTGAATGAAAAGAGCGACATTTATAGTTTTGGGGTGGTCATCCTAGAGCTATTGACTGGTAAAAAACCCATTGATCCGGAGTTTGGGGAGAAGGACCTAGTGACATGGGTGCGCAACAGTTTGGACCCGAAAGGAGTTGAACATGTACTTGATCCCAATCTCGGTTCTTCTTTCAAGGAACAAATTAGCAGGGTTCTTGATATCGGCCTCCTCTGTGTTAGCCCACTTCCCATTAACCGTCCTTCGATGCGTAAGGTGGTGAAAATGCTACAAGAGGCAGGGGCAGGGGCAGGTAACAATCCTAGGATAGCAAATAAGGATGGGAAGCTTTCTCCTTATTACTATGAAGATTGCTCTGATCAAGGAAGTGTAATTTGAAGAATTTAATTGCAAGTCTTGCCAACATGTGAGGGAGAAGGAGAGAGGGACTTTCCTATCTGCAGTCTGAGAAGTGTACCATCCTCAAGGTGAGGTGGTTTGAGCACCTAGTTGGTTGATCCTCAACTGGTTGTCAACAAGACAACATTTTGTTTATCTATTTATGTTTTTTTTTTTTTTACTTTAGCAGGAAAAAATTGTAAAAATTTGAAGAAATCCCAATATTGGTAATCTCATTTTAGAAGTGGCCCCTTTAGATCATCTATGGCTTCACTACTGTTCTGTGAAATTTCTACAGACTAAATCATTGGCAGCATATATGTAATATCTTTTTCTAGATTATGTTAGTTAGATTGATTGGTCTTTGTCTTCCTTGGCGGTCCACCATTAAATAAAATAGCCCCCATGCATTGTACTCATGAAACAAGGCAAAACTACATAAGAGTGAGAGAGTCAAGGGACTACTTTGTCTTGTGTATTTTCCAGTGAAAGTGACAAGAGGGCACTCAAAAGTTGACTAATGTGGTATATGATTAACCAAGATAGTCAAAAGACCAGAGCTTTGCTGCCACGTGGTACTATATGAAAGCTACCATAAAAAAAATTAGACTTCTATCTTGTCATTTTATGCAATTTTTCCACACGCACACTCTTTTTTCTTTCTTCCTTTCTCTTTTTCTCTTTCTTTTTTCTTTTCAATAATTACTCGATTTTTTTTCTTTCAGTTGCACCATTTTCTTGAGGAGTATGCATAGACTTCAAATTTTAATCTTACTCACACTAATTGTCAAATTCTCAAGCCTTACCATATTTAAACCAAGTTATAGAAATAAGTCTTTTCACTTTCAACTCTATTGTAAAATTTATTAAGATATAGAAGTTTCAAAAACAATTCTAAGAAAATTTACCAAGTACATCTACAAAAATCATCTTCTTTTTATTTTATTTTATTTATTTATTTATTTATTTTTTGGGTTCTTCCAAACCAAACTCCCAACCCATAATAACCCCATGTTGCAGTAGGCTCTAGGCACCCTTATATCATTTTGTTTTGGTATGTATTTTTGTTGGTTTTGTGTGTGTGTGTGTGTGTGTGTGTGTGTGGAGGAATACCTATTAGTTCTCTTGCGAGTATATGCACACACTTATGTAATACTTTAAATATGATTTGTTCTAATTACATGTTAAGAAAATGATATGTGAACCAAAATCCCTCCCTAATGAGGTATCAAAAGAAACAATTAAAATCACTCAATATCATCATTCAAATATCCCCTCGTCTATAACTCTTAAATCAATGTGTATCAAACTTTTCATTGTTTTCCGTCAAAGCCCAAAAATAGAGCAAAAACGTTGCAATCAAGTAGAAATTGAGAAATAAGGGAACATCTATGTAATTAATTGAACAAAAAATTATGTGAAACTCATGATTTCTTTACAGGATCAATATATGAAGCGTCAATGATGGATGTAGATGACAATCATGGAAATTTTAAATGGTTTCAGAGGGTGTCTGCTTGAATCATGGTTTCATTTGAACAAATATATTGTTGTTCAAGGGTGGAGAGGCAAACTCCCATGTTAGGCCTCGTTTGAAAACAGACTTTTTTAATAATTTTTTGACTTTTTGGCTAAAATATGATGTAAAAAAAATTAATATATTTGGGATGACTTTTTGGCTTTTTACAAAAAGATGTGCAAAAAGTAGAGAGAAAAGAGAATCTTTAACTTTTTGGTATGGGTTGTTGGCTTTTTGATTTTTTTAGTTCACTTGCCAAACAAGGCAATTTAACAACTAAGAATTGATTTTCAGCGATAAAACAAAAAACATAAAAAATGGTAGAGGATGGGATTGAGTTTAATTTACAATGGTTGTCGTGCAGATTGTCACTGATTCTAATTAATCACTCTAATGCTTCCTTATCTTATGTTGGTGAGAGGGCAATTTGTGTAGCCAAATTGGGCTGAGCTAGTTGAAAGTGTCTTCAAGGCTTGGGCCGCACAGTAGGCCGAGCTATGTCTTAAAGATAGCCTTGTTTGGGCCAAGTAATGGCTAGGCCAGTCTAAGATGTTTGACCGGGCTAGGAAATGTCCATGTTCTTAGACCTAGCGACTTCTGAATGGTGGTCAATGCCATGACCAAACTATAAGGAATGCAATTAAACGGTGCTAGGAGAGCTGAGAGACGAGCCACGTAATGTTAGCATGGTGGAGCGCCGTGCAAGCTGTGCACGGCACTGTGTGCTGCACAGCTAAGTCAATGGCGGATAGAGTCAAGTAGTTTGGTTGCTCGGCTAAAAGCCATGCAAAAAGTTGTTCCATCTAACTTGGCTTGTGGTGAGGAGGGTGTCAAAAGATAAGTATTATCCTTTAGGAATGTAATTCTTAAGATTATGCCTTGCGAAATCTACAAAAGCTCAAACCAAACCCTAATCTCAGGTATTGCAATTCTTACTCCCGAATCCATAAAGCTTTTGCTTCCTAAGTTTATTTGCTAACTTAGGCATCAAAGGCGTTTTTGGCACACACCCCTGACTAGCTCACGTATGTGATTTCAAGTGTTACGACAACATCTGGAGGAGCGCATGCTTGATCAACAAGATTATATGAGTTAAGATTATTTCTTGCTCGTACACCATCTGTGGAAAGTCTTAGAGAACTTATTACCTTTTGATCAAGTTTTCCTTCAGTAAGACCTAATGGTACACAATGAAGATTTGCCGCATTCCGCCATTGATGGTCAGATGCCAGGAGCGAACAAGAGGCGTGAGGATTTGCCACCTGCTTGTCACTTTAAATCCTCATTACCTGATGGTAGTACAAAAATTGGTGCTGTGACTAACCTTGTCTTTAGCTCTTGGAAAGTAGATTCTCTATCCTCAATCCATTCATATGCCACTCCTTTCTAAGTCAACAGTGTCAATGGTACTACAATCCTTGAGAAGTCCTTCATAAATTTCCTGTAATAACCTTCCAAACCCAGAAAACTATGAACCTCAGGCACATTAGTTAGCCTCGACCAATTCACAATGGATTCAATTTTGCTAGGATCAACAAAAATACCCTCTTCATTAATCACATGACCTAAAAATGAAATGCTTGAGAGCCAAAACTCACACTTGCTAAGGTTGGCATACAATTTTTTGTCTCTCAAAATTTGTAAGGCAAGTCTCAAATGATTCTCATGCTTATTTCTACTCTTGGAATAGATCAAGATATCATCAATGGAAACAACCACAAACTAATCTAAGTATGGCTTAAAGACCCTGTTCATCAAATCCATAAATGTAGCAGGGGCATTGGTTACCCCAAAAGGAATTGCTAAAAATTCATAATGGCCATATCTTGTCTGAAAAGCAGTCTTCTCTACATCCTTGGCTCTAACCTTGAGTTGATGGTAGCCCGACCAGAGATAAATTTTAGAAAAGACTCATGCTCCCTGTAACTGATCAAACAAATCATCAATCCTCGGCAATGGATATTTATTCTTAATGGTTACCTTATTTAGTTCTTGATAATCAGTACAAAGAAGAAGTGTGCCATCCTTTTTCTTAACAAATAAAACTGGCACACCTCAAGGTGAAGTGCTTGGCCTAATGAAGCCTTTATCCAACAATTCTTGTAACTGAACTTTTAACTCCTTAAGCTCGGTTGGGGCCATCCTATAGGGTGTTTTGGAAATAGGTTATGTTCCTGGTATAACATTAATAGTAAATTTCATCTCCCTATCAACCAAATGGCGGGCAAATCATTCGGAAAGACGTCATGGAATTCATTAACAACTGAGATATCATGCAATTCGACATTTCCACTCAAATTACTTAGTACACTATACAAATAACCTTGGCATCCTTTTTGGATCAACTTATAAGTTTTTATGGATGAAATCAACTAAGGTGGGGTTACTACTCCTTTACCCTAAAATGTAACCTCGGCTTGGTGCAAGGGCTTAAAAATGACACTTTTAGAAACACAATTAATGGATGCATGATTTGTTATTAACTAATCCATTCCCAATATAACATTGAAATGAGTCATGTTCAACGGCATCAAATCAACTAATAATTCAACATTCTCTATTATAACAGTACATGCTCTGTAAATGGATGGAACAATCATAGTTCTTCCAGATGGAGTAGAGACAGATAACAAATAACCAAGGGGTTCTAATTCTCTATCTAACTTCTCAACAAACTTAGCAGATACAAATGAATGTGTAGAACCTGAATCAATCAATATATATGCATCTTGAGCGCAAATAGGAAGTATACCTGACACTACTGTCACAACGCTTCTGGTTTCCCCTAGCACTAATGCAAAGACTCTACCCTACTGTAGCTGGTTTTTTGCGTTCTTCGGAGGGGTTTAGTCTCCTTGGATGCGATTCCCTACAGTTCGAACTCCCATGATTCTGAATTTGGTTTCACAAGTGCAAAGTGAAATAGAAAAACAAATGAGAGTCTAAATTTGGCAAAACTTAGAGAATTCATTAATCATCAAAGATACCAAAAATGAACTACATTGCTAGATTTCAGAGTCGCCAAGGGGTTCCAGTTCTCTAAATATTTTTGGAAAATTTAGGGAACTTGTGATTCGTGCCAAAGGCCACTTGTCCGTCATAACCAAAGTGTTTCGGTTCGGGAACTTAGGTATGAGAGGGAAAGGTCATGAATTGAGCACCCCACTCACCCGATCAAAGATCGGCCTCTACTAAGTCATGATGTGAATTTTATAGACATTATATGCTCATGTTCTGATTATTAATATACGAACATTACTATGTGAAGCAAACAAGTATAGACCACGTCACTTACTTTGGAATGCTTTGATTTCATGCTTTCTTGAAAAGAGTTTTTGAATATGTGCAACTCAAAGGAAAAGCGAGCTCGTATGTACAATAATCAAAGTCATTCCAATCTAAGCAAAATGCCTCCATCCACAAGCATTCATAGAGATATTTTAAGTAAGCAAGTAGTCTCGTGGTAGTATGCTCGACATGGTAACACAAACACACATATGATATGTTAAAGCAAAAATGCTCACCCAGTACTTAACTGTGGCAATCCAAAGAAAAGAAGATAGTTAGAAAAAATGCATAATCCTAATATGCAAAATGGCTAATGCATCACATACAAAAATACAAGTACTAGATTCGGCTATTAATATGATATGTGAATCAACTCAACACATGATGTAGCGTATATAATCAAGTAGGAAATGATAACGACATCAAGTACGATAAGCCGAACCTTAATGCATGCAATAAATGGATGCAAGGCATGGAAATGATATGAAATGAGAACATGATGTTTTTGTACAATCACAATAAGCATGTAAATAAAAGGGAGAAAGAAATGGAGGTTGGAAAACATACATAAAGTGTTACAAATTTACCTTCTTTACAAGAGGGTCCGAATGTCCTAATTAACTAATTATTACAAACTAAAATGAATTAAATAATTAAATAATTATTACAAAACAAGAATCTTAAAGCGACAAATATAAAGGAATTGAATGAGAGGCGGGGAATCGCGCACGCACAAGCAAGAACATCCTCCAGAAACCCCCTTCACTTACTGTCGAAAACTATCCTTGTTCACAGTCAGAAAAAAGTTCTGTTTTTGGACCTCAAGATCTGCTCTGTTTTGCTAAAAAAACCACCACTGCCATACAAACAAGGTGGTTGGCCGGCCTAATGAATGGTCGGTCGTACAAGATGATGGCCGGCTAGCCACTATTGCTGGAGAAATATCTGCTACAACAAAACTAGAACAGAGCAAAATAGAGAGTTTCCAAAAGATATTCATCTTCCTTGTTCCCTCCTACCATGAAGATTTTCAAGGAGAGAGTAGGTTTGCTCCACAAATCATCAAACATCCCAAGGATATTTAGATGATGATCAATGAAGCAACGGGACAAAAATTAATGAATACAAAGCTAAGGCAAATCAAGAAGAGGAAGCATTCAAAGAAATGGAATGAAACTTACTCTATCTCATGTAAAATACGAGTAAGTGACTACTCAAGTTTAGAGAATACGTTTAAGAAAGCCATTCTTGAAAACAAAGCTTACAAACAAGAGGTTATATCATTAAGGAAATCAAAGAGACTCTCCTTCCTACTCATGGAAGATGGATTGAGATCCATTTCCATGCTTCAAAAGGAACTAGAAGAGAGTCTCTATACTTCCAATGAAGGAGCTCTCATATGGCTTCAAAGCAAAATCAAAACAAGACTAAGCGAATGAATGAAAGTATAAAGAGTTGTTGCATGCTCATCTTCCTACTCATGGAATATGGATGAGATATCCATTTCCATGCTTCAAACAGAGAACTAGAAGAGAACTTACAACAACTTTCAAGAAGAGAGATAGATTCAAGAATTAAGCTATCTATTTAAAGCTTTAAGCACATATATTCAGTCCATATTCACACAAAACTACTTAAAATAGTGCTGAAATCGATCTAAATAGGTGAACAATAAAAGAAAAAGTACGGAAAAAAAACCAAGAGAACAACACTAGTGGATAAGCCTATGGAAGAGTGGCTAACCCTTCCACCTTCCACAAGGTTAAATCACATTTTTAAGCCCAAAATGACTCTGAAAATTAGTATTTAAAATAGAGGATAAAGAACAAGGGAATAAAAGAATAGGTAATGAAAAAAGTTCAAAGATCAACCTCTTGAAAAGGGGAAGAGCTTCTTGATTCACAAACTTCAATCCAAACACTCTCAAGTATCTGAAATTAGGCTCAAAGCTTCAAGAAAAAGCTTCAAGTTTGAGCTTCAATGGTGTATCTATAGTGTATCCATAGTCAAGAGGGTAGAGAATGCTTTGTATGCCTGTGGAATGCTTGGTCACTAAGTTTTTTAACCCTAAACTTTGAAAAGAAGTGTTGTATTTATAGGATCTCAGCTTCTCACGTTGGAAATATCTGCAATAGAGAATAATTGGCCAAATCCCATGCATAGGAGCAGCCTAGTGCTCCAAAATATGGGCTTCGTTAAACATAACCAACGGCCAAAAAGATGTACAGCTGCCCAAAAAAAGTGGTCTACCGGTCAACTTTTGGTATTGCTGGAAAAGCAGGTTTTGGTCCAAATGGGGTGTAAGATTTTGGGTTTGAAGCTTAAAAATAAATTCTTTTGTTGAAGATTCGAAAGATTGTACAGTATAACATTTCATCATCGAGTGTTCGGAATGAAGCACTCAAGTCTTAGGGGCAGTCAAAATGGAGTGTCTACAGCTGCCTCATCTGTCTTTTCCCTACATTGCTTTTTTATGCAGAACCCAAGGTACTTTCATCTTTCTTACCGTCCTTAATCTTTGTCATAGGACAGTCCTTAACATGATGACCCATCGCACCGTATTCAAAGCATGCTCTAGATGCCCGATGAAAAACTCCCCAATGTTGCTTCCTGCAACTTGTACATGTCGGCCCAGTACCACTTTCCTTATTTGAGTTGCTAGAACTACCTACATTCATTTTTTCTTAGCATCAAACGGTGCTCAGCGATTGTCATAATTCTGTCTCTTTCTCTAACTCTCTCCTAAACTCTGATATCTGTTCAAGTTAGCTTCTGCCAAAATGGCTTTGTCCAATAAGCCGGCATAAGTTGGCATGTTGAGCATATTAACCGATCTTGTATTGGTCCACGAAGCCCACTCTCAAACTTTCTAGCTTTTTTGTATTCAGTATTGACAGTATGAGGTGCATACCTTGCCAACTCGGTGAAAAGGAGATCATATTCAGCTACTGTTCTATTACCCTGTGCCAGGGTCTAGAATTCTGTGGTCTTGCAATCTCAGACACTACAGGGAAAGTGCTTGTCATAAAATAATTCCAAAAATCTAGCCCACGTCAAACCCGAATTACATTCTCGGATCATCATCCACCACCTACGAGCATCGCCGTCTAGTGTGAATGCTGCCAATGACACCTTCTAGGTATTGGTACTTGGAAAGATTTCAAATAACTTCTCCTTTTCAAGAACCCATGCTTTTGCTTTCAATGGCTCTGTACCTCCTTGAAACCTCGGCGGATTCATTTTCTAAAATTCTTTGATCAAAGTTAACGTGTTGTCCCCATATAAAGCTAGATGTGGAAGCACTTGCGGTATTGAAGGAGGTGGAGGTGGAGGTGCATTTCGGCCGTTTGTCTACTCGACCTAGGTAGAGTTAGTGCCAGTGTTCTGTTGCCATGCTTGCCTCCACTCATGTGTCAAACCTTCTACCATCCTTTCTAATTTGTCCAACCTATCCTTGGAATGATCTCGGCTAATTGTAGGTCTTCCCCTTCTCATGATGCTAAGAGTATGTGTAATGAGACTTTAAAACAAGATGAACAAATAGGAAAGTAGGCAAGTAGCAATTAACATGCCGAAATAATGTACACCTTGTCAAATAGCAAGCAATATGATGCAATCCTAACACCATTATAAGGGAAATCCTATGCTCTTTAGGACCAAGAGTGTGTGAATTAGCATACTATGAGGAACTTGTGCTCTGACACCAATCTGTCACGATCCCATTCCGTCCCTAATAGAATGATGTTGTAATGGCTAGTAATTCGAGATTACTAAAGGCCAACTTACAAAGATTCACACAAACAGAGTATACATACAGGGCATACATGTGCGGAAGCAATAAATTTAAATCTAATTAGTCTATGAGAGTTGTGCATAGATTAAATGAAATGACATACATATTAACATGGTTTTACAACTTGAGTACAAAAATGAAATAAACTTAATATTACATCTTGATCAAAAGGTTTCTCAAGCACAAACATATAGGACAACTAATCTACAAAGTTAAGAAACATAATCTTCAAGATGCTACACATATAAACCAAAACAATCTTCCAAATAAAGCTTAGGCGACATTGCCTTCTTGATCATTACCTACATATATATAAGGGAAAGGGGTGAGCTAAAAACTCAATAAATGATATAAGTAATAAAGGTTTAAATGAATGATATTCGAGATTTTATCAAAACAATACATATCATAGCTTGTAACAAATCAAAGGATAAACCAAGTTCATCAATCAAAGGCTTTCAAAGCTTCAAGGGATGTTTACTGACATCTACGTAATACAAAGGATGACATTCATTGACAAAACAAATGAATAACTGACCCAGAATCAATTAGACAAGCCCACCCGTCGATGGCAAAGGAGATATCTCAAACAAAGGTACTAGTTGCATTAAAGTCCCCTAGCACTAAGGACCTTTCAAGAATGTCATCAAAACAAACATAGTACTTGATACAAAAAGGGATAATCATTCATACTTGATCAAATACTTTTCCGAAACAAAGCAAAGCTTTTATCAAAACATTATAACATAACTTTATTAAAAATACCCCACACAATAGCTCTTCGGTCGAGGGATTAAGGCAAAGATCCAAGACCTACAAGTACATAGTAATTCCATTGAATGCACTTCAAGAAGGCAAGAAGATATGCTCAAAGATAGTTATGAAATGCACTCTCAAAACAAGCTTTAATGAGTAAAATAGATCCCGGCATTTCTTTTCAAAACCAAATCAAAACAAAGAAAAACATGTGATGGGAGTTAAATCAATGTTTTTCTTCTTGGAAAAGCATGCTGGGTACAAACTAGGTCTCAGAATGGATGCACAGAGATGAGCTGGGCCAAAATGGCCTAGTTGGGTGAACTTAGGAGGTCTTGGCGAAGGTTCCACACCTTTTGGCCGAGTTGTGGCCTCCTTGGCCGAGATGGGTTGCCCGCCCGGGATGTTACAAGGTGTTGGGAATGGTGTATAGTGGTCGACCTAGGTGTGCACGTAAGGTAGACTAAGGCGCAAAAGATCATGCAAGGTAGGCCAAGGTGAGATGCAATGCTTGGCCTAGGTGTGAGGTCTGGACAAGAGTGGATCTCGGTGACCACAGTACGGAAACGAAGTCTGGAAATATGGGTTTCCTCTTGAAGAACAAGAAGAACATGAATACTAAAATCATAATTTCTTATTCAAAATCTGAGATTTCATGATATGAGTTCAAAAACATGGACCTGAGTACCCATATATGAAGATTTCAAGAAAACAAACACAAAGACATAGAACTTGGTATAAACTTTTGGATGAAAACAAAGTTTTTTCTTTAAGAACACAAGACATCACTTTCTCTCTCTAAAACAAAACTTTAAATCAATGCATGACTCATGAATCATGCTAGATCATGCAATGTAATCAGACTAACATAAAGAACAACAACAGTAGATCAAAAATTCAACCTCCAAACTCAAATCAAATGGTTCAAGGACTACAAATCAAGCTTGGAAATCTAGTTCTCTCACTCTAAGAACTTCTTCTTCTCCCTAGAGCTTCTCTCTCTTCAAGACAAGAATATGGCCAATGATATGGGTTTCTCAACTGCTAACTGACTTAGACCCACTACTGGGACACATGGCATCAACTGATCAATCTCCTCAAAAAGGTTCCAAAATGAAAAGACAAGAGTAGGTCAAAGTGTGTACAACAAGTAAGGTGGCATGGGCACTCTAACAAGGCAAGGATCTTGGATCAAAACATGGGCTTTAGACAAGTGAAGGATAAGTGAGCTCTTCCTGATCTCGGCTAGGAGGGGTAACACTTGGCCTAGGTGTGACACACCTCTGCCTGGGTTGTACAAGTCATGGAACAAGATTGCTAAGTGTTGGCTAAGGTGCATAACAAGGTTGCAAGGTCAAAGAATCAAAGATCTCTGATGCCTAGGTGCTCATCTTAGCCTAGATGATGCACACCTTGGCCAAGGTGCAAGGGTGAAAATAGAGGTCATCCAAGATGGTTCCAAGATGATCCCAGGTGTGAAGAAGCAAAGATAGATGGCCTAGGTTCAACATACAAAGCAAGGAACAAAGCATGAATCTTATACCTAGACAAAACACAACATCATAATACAAGACATGCTCCCATACTTAGACAAAATATTAAAGTTCACAAGATGCAAGCTTAACAAATCAAAATCATGTAAATTCTCATGAATCAGAGTAAGGCAAAATGAAGGTTGTTATAGCTCAACTCAAATATGCTACAAGTGTGGCAAGCTTAGGCATCTTTCTACATAATGTACGTCCAAGGGAATGATAGATCAGTCATCAGCACAGTGATTTCAGGGGCAAGGACAGAAACGACCTTTTTATAGTGGTGGATCTAACCAGGAATAGAATAATGGCAAAGATGGGACTACTCAAGGTCAGACATATAGAATGGGACTTAAGAGAATAAGTTCGTAGCTACTCAAGGACGTATTTATGCTCTTACTAGAGAAAAGGCTGAGGCTGTGCCATCTGTGGTGCAAGGTACACTTCTTATATCATCTGCTCCACCTAGAATTTTATTTGATTCAGGATCTAGACATTCTTTTGTTGCACCTAGGTTTTTACATTGTTTAACTATTACTTGTGAGCCTTTGGATGCATGTATTAGTGTTTCTACTCCATTAGAAGAAGTATTAGGAGATGTCTGTAGATCTTGTGAGGTAGACTTGGATGGTAGGATTTTTCTAGTGGCTTTGATTTCCTTAGAGATGAATGATTTTGACATGATTTTGGGGATGGATTGGTTGACGAAGCATCATGCCTCTGTTGATTGTTTTAGAAAGAGGGGATTTTTTGCTATGCCAGGACAACATGAGTTTTTCTTTCAGGGAGATAGGAAATGGTCTTCTAGTTGTTTTATTTCTTCCCTTCAGGCTAAACGAATGTTGAGGAAATGGCGTCATGGTTACTTAGCTTGTGTGGTGAGTACCAAACAGCTAGAGCAAAAGTTAGAGGAGTTGCTTGTGGTGAATGAATTTGTTGATGTTATTCTAGAGGATTTACCTGGTCTTTCTCCAGACTGCGATGTAGAATTTTCCATTAACTTGGTTTCCAACACAGCACCTATCTCTAAAGTGCCCTATAGAATGGCACCGTTGGAGTTGAGGGAGTTGCATACTCAGTTATAGGAGTTGTTAGACAAAGGTTTTGTTAGGTCTAGTGTCTCACCTTGGAGAGCACCTATGTTGTTTGTGAAGAAGAATGATAGGTCTATGAGGTTGTATATAGGGAACTAAACAAAGTCACAGTGAAGAATAGGTATCCTTTGCCACGCATTGATGACCTATTTGATCAATTGTAGAGAGATCAGCTATTCTATAAGATTGACTTGAGGTCAGGCTATCATTAGTTGAAGGTGAGGGATAAGGATGTTCCTAAGACAACTTTTAGAACTCGTTATGGGCATTATGAGTTCTCGGTGATACCTTTTGGTCTCACAAATGCACCAGCCGTATTCATGGATTTGATAAACAGAATATTTAAACCCTAGCTGAATAAATTGTGGAGGTATTTATTGATGACATCCTAATTTATTCGAGTAAGGAGGAGCATGAGCATCATTTGAGGGTAGTACTTTAGATTCTTAGGGAGAAGAGCTTTTATGTAAATTTAAGAAATGTGAATTCTGGTTGAGCAATGTATCCTTTTATGTAAAATTGTTAATTGGCCACGGCCTACTTTTATGACAGAGGTACATAGCTTTCTAGGGCTTGCTAGATGTTACAGACGATTTGTGGAAAGGGTTCTCCCATATTGCTTTGCCACTTACCAATCTCAGCAGGAAATGGGTAAAACTTGAGTGGAATGATGCTTGAGAGCGTAGTTTCCAAGAGTTTAAACTGAGATTGACGTTAGCTTCAATCCTTGCCTTACCTATAAATGGTTGTGATTTTGTGATTTATAGTGATGTTTTTTGGCAGGGTTTAGGATGTATGTTTATGCTGCATGGGAAGGTGATTACTTATGCGTCGCGACAGCTGAAAGTACATGAGAGAAATTATTCTACACACGACTTGGAGTTAACAGTAGTGATTTTTGCTCTTAAGATCGGGCGACATTATTTGTATGGAGAGTCAAGTGAGATTTACACTGATCATAAGAGTTTGAAGTATATTTTCACACAGAATGAGCTAAATTTGAGGCAAAGAAGATCGCTTGAGTTGCTAAAAGATTACGATGTGAACATTTTGTATAATCTGGGGAAGTCAAACGTAGTGGCCGACGCCTTAAGTAGGAAGGTCACAATTGGAGATGTAGTTGCTTTGTCTATTGAGAGTTGTTTGATAGAAAACATGAGACGTTTGAGGATTGAGGTTGTTATGTCTAGTAATAGAGCTTATTGTAGTCAATTGATAGTTTAGCCAACCTTGAGGGAATGGGTTCGTTTAGCTGAGGAGATTGACCCCCCAGTGTGAATGTATTAAAGGAGAAATGATAGAGGGCAAGCACGTAGACTTTGTGGTTAGTGATGATGGGCTACTTAGATTTCGTAACCGAGTTTGTGTTCCTGCTGGTGGTGATTTGAAGAAGAAGATTATGATGGAGGCACATAGCTCTAGTTACAACATTCATCCTAAAAGCACTAAGATGTATCGGGATCTTCGTGAACTTTTTTGGTAGAATGGTATGAAGAGAGATATTGCAGAATTTGTGGCTCAGTGTTTGGTGTGTCAACAGGTTAAAGTAGAACATCAAAAACTTGCAGGGAAACTACAACCCTTACCTATACCAGAGTGGAAGTAGGATTATATTACCATGGACTTGGTGTGTGGGTTACCTCGTACCAATAGTAATCATGATGTAGTTTGGGTGATTGTTGATACACTGACAAGGTCAACTCATTTTATTGTTGTATGGATGAACTATTCACTAGCTTGATTTGCACAGTTGTATGTGAATGAGATTGTTAGAATGCATGGTATACTTGTGTCGATAGTGTCAGATCGAGACCCTTGTTTTGTGTCTGAGTTTTAGGGTGTGTTACAGTCAGCTATAGATACTCAGTTAAATTTTATCTCAGCTTATCATCCTCAGACAGATGGACAATCGGAAAGAACTATTCAAACCCTTAAGGATGTGTTGAGGGCTTGTGCTTTGGAATGGAAAGGTAATTGGGATGATTATTTTCGCTCATAGAGTTTGCTTATAATAATAGTTATCATTCAACTTTAGGAGTAGCTCATTATGAAACTTTGTATATGAAGAAGTATAGGTCTCCTTTGCGTTGGTATGAGGTAGGTGAGAGGCAATTGTTGGGACCTAACTTGGTGAAGATGCTACACAGAAAATTGTCACCATTAGAGAGAGATTGTTGACTGCTCAGAGTAGACAAAAAAGTTATGCTGATCATCGTAGAAGAGATTTAGAGTTTCATGTGGGGGATATGGTATTCTTGAAACTGTCACCATGGCAAGGAGTCATCAGATTCGGAAAGAAAGAGAAGTTGAGGCCTAGATATATTGGACCATTTGAGATATTGGAGAAGATTAGTGAGGTTGCTTACCATGTTGCTTTACCCCCTAGGTTGGTAGGAGTGCATAATGTGTTTCACGTGTCTATGTTGAGGAAATATGTGCATAGTCTGTCGCATGTGATAGATTATGAGCCGCTTCAGATTAGGGAAGATTTTTTGTATGAGGAGACATATTCAAGAGAAGATGTTGCATACAAAAGGCTGTGAAATTAGTGAAGGTACTATAGCGTAATCATCTAGTTGAAGAGGTGACTTGGGAACGTGATGCGCGAGAGAAGTACCCACACCTATTCTCATGATTTACTCAGGTGAGTTTCGAGAACAAAACTTTTTTTTTTATTTTTTTATTTTTTATTTTTAGGCAAGGAGAATGTGAGAACCCGAATATAAAAATAAATAAATAAATTATAATAATTTTACGAATCTCGAATATTTTGTTGGGAAATTTTAAAGTGTAAATTAAATATTGTTTGAGGGTCTTTTAATTAATTTTAAATTTAAAGTACATTTATGATGAAAGTCTTTAATTTAGAGGAAATTTTATTTTATATATATATATATATAAAAGACAAATTAATAAGCATATTTTGATCTAAAAGTTGTATTTTGTTTAAGTTAATGGAGAGAGAAAATAAAATAAAATAAAAAGATAATAGTTTAGAGTCTTTTAGGTTTATTTATAATACATAGATATAAAGGGAAACCCTAGTTTGCCTATCACCATCCTAGGAGCAACAAGAGTCGTGAGATGGGATTGAGAGAGAGAGAGAGAGAGAGAGAGAGAGAGAGAGAGGGCGAGAATTAAACTTCCAGCACTTTTGTGATTCAACAACTCTAAAAGTAACAATCAATCTCTTCTTATCCTACTATAGTATGTTGTTTACATAGTTATGGTGCATGTTAGTATTTGAATGCTACGTGTTTTTATAAATGTTTTTTTATCATGAATTGTTGAAAAATTAAATTCTTATTTCAAGATTAAACTATTTTGATAAAATTATTATATTATCAATGGAACTAAATTATTTCTAAAACATGTTTAAACTTGAACTACAGTAAACTGTTTGAAATAATCTCATGTTTATAATAGTGAACCATCATGTTTGTGAAATTGAATTGTATTAATTATTAGGACCATATATATAAAAGTCTAGGGAATTTATTCCACTGTGTAGTGACTCTAGCCACTAGGGAACAAATCTGAGTGAGACTGTGATGACTCTAGTGGTCAATGATTGTAAGCAACAGACCTGGGTTAGGTTGGGTGTCCTTCAATCTAATCATCTAAGAGAAAAAGCAAAGGTTGCCACTTCGAGGATGATTATTGGTTCGACATTGGATCCAACTGGCTTATTTTCTTGAGAATTTTGTGGCATGTTACTTGTTATTCTAGGTACCCAGATTATAATGATGATTATGTTGTTGTCTAATTTAAGTAGAGAATGTCATTTGTTATGTTCTTAAGAGAAATGAATACTTTTAACCATAAAACTGTGGAACCTTGTTTTTTAATCAAATTGTCTTTATCAAAACTGTATGTCAATTTAGTTTCAGTTATGTACAGTCTTATTTTGGAATTGAACCCTGTTTTTGAAGCTGCCTTTTACTATAGCTGACTTAGTTGTTAAACATTTTCAAGTGAGAGAAAGACTTAGAGTGGACTCATGGCTCAGTAGAGACTATATCTTATGGACCTCTAGGACATTCATTAATTTCGTTTTAGCTTATTATGTCGATTTTATGCATATATTGTAGTTGGGTTTTATTTAGAATTATTTCATTTTGTGGGCGATTTGTGTCCCATTTAGTATATATTGTTGGAAGTTGGTTATGACTGGTTTTGCCATTCACACTTGTGACATGCCACTAAATTGAGTTTTGGTTTATTTATTACTGGACTATTGTTACATTTATTCAATGTGATTATGAATTCATGTTTAGGCTTACATGTGCCTTGGGCTAAAACCCTATGGGCCATGGCCAGTCATGTTTGGATTTGGGGTGTGACATGATTTTTGGTTTGTGAATTCTTGAAGCTTGAGAAACTATGGATAATGTAATTAAATTAGAATTTGTAATTTATGTAATTTATGTAATTTGTATTTGAATGGAAGTTTCATATTGGTTGGTTAGTTTATGAATCAATACCAATATAAGCAAAAATCATGAAATTTAAGATATAAGAAAGTATTAGTTCTTCATATCTTAAGTATTTAATTGTTTAAGTCCCACAATTTAAGTTCTCAAAATTATTGAGAGGAGATAGTTTATATGTTAAAGTAGGAATCCAGTTATTTGAAAGGATACATAAGCACATGTTTCAACACTTATCATGAAAATTATAGCGTAAGAGTAAATAATGATTACTCTTGGTGGGGGTTTATCTCTTAGCACTAAAGAGATAGTTTTTACAATTTGAATTCTCTTGTAACAAAAAAGATAAAGTGACATTTTTTTTTCTGTTACATGTTTTTCTTGAATTTTTCAAGATACAAACTCACTATGAGTTGGTAGTTATGACAGTGGTTGTTTGTTTGGACTTGTGAATCATGTCATGTAATATGATAACACATAGCTATGTAAAAATATTGTCCACGTGTCTATGCAAATTGTCTAAGAAATACTTGTAAGGGATTTGATGTGGAAAACATCAAATGGGATGAGTCTTAAACCTAAGTAACATAATCACTCTTAGTGGATACCCGACTCAATGCTTGAAACATCAAGTCCTTGAGTTTAATGAGTCGAAGTACATCATATGTCATTATTGCAAGAACTTAAATTTTATTTTTATAACCATGCCAACATCTAATGCAAACTGAGGAGGTTGAGTTACTTAACTTTTAATAAACTTATAAATTATAACGGTGTTAGTTAGAGTATTATAGTTACAGGGTACTCTCAGTACCTTTATAAGTGTAGGACGCGTGTAACGCCCTGAAATAAACATGAGATTACCCATCTCATGACATCCAATAAATAGCAGCACAAATGAATTGATAAGCTTTCATTAATTAGTATTTGATATACAAAAGGTGACACATGTGATATACATTCATAAACAGTACATCCTGAATCTACAGCATGTGTTAAAAGACAATGAAAAGAAATGAAAGCTAAATAGATAATCATATGTCTTAAAGGCTTACATCTTTCCAAGTCAATATTTGGGTACATCAAAAGTGAGTCTTAAGCTCAATACAGATAAAGCCCTAGGTTTGTACAAAATTAAATACAAAATAAACAACAATGAGCCTTCAGCTCCACAGTCCTCCCAAGATAAGTCTTTGGTAGAGGCATATCACTAGCACCTAAAAATGATTTTTCCCACATAGGGTGAGTCAAAGCCCAGTAGAAACACTACAACATAATGTATAAATCTTAACAAAGCCATAAGGTTCTATGCGTATGCAATGCCAGTGCCAAAACATTTATATCATTTTTCAAAAGCCATGCTATGCCAGGTTTATATCACAATTCTCAAAATCATGTCCTTTACAATAGAAAGACAGAAGGAAATCTCAAACCAGCACAACCTTTCACGAAAATTTCATCTGTGGAAAACAGTCAAACAGTGTGGACTCGCCTTTTTCCGCACCTCTGCTTTTCGGAAAGGGTTTGAAAAGAAGGCCTCACAGTTCGGACTCTACCTGTGGTTCTGAATCTAGTCTCACAAGTGCAATGTGAAACTGATAAACACCAAAGAGTCCAATTTGGCAAATCTTTTTGAAAAATTGATTTTAAATCAAATAATACCAAAATTGGACCGCTTTGCCAGATTATAGAGTCGCCGCCTAAATATTTTGTTTTTGGGGGAATTTAGGAAACCTTGACTCGTGCCAAAGGCCATGTGTCCGTCATTACCAAAGTTGCCTCAGCTTGGGAACTTGAGTACGAGGGAGAAAGGTCATGAAATGAGCACCCCCGCTCGCCCGATCAAAGGATCGACCTCTACTAATCATGATATGCCCTTTTATAAACCTTATGTGTTCTTTTTTCGATTATTAGCTAACTTTACTATGTAACGCACACAATCAAGTATAGACTAAAATCGCAAGAATTGGAACAACTCAACTTATGTTTGTTTTTTAAAATGGTTTGAATTTGCCACCCTCAAGTGGACTTAAAACATGATTTGCCACTTCACAAAGTGGGATTAAAACTTACATTTGTTGAATCATTGCAAATCAAGCAACAAGCCTTCATCCACAGGCATGCATGCAGTTTAGCAAGTAAGCACATAGCCTCATGGCAAGCATGCAAAACATGGCAATATGGAAATCACACTTATGCAAGTATGCTAAAACATAAAACTTACCGAGCACTCCAAGCCAAAACAAAAACTAGTTAGAAAGATGTATGATCCTAACTATGTTAAGATGCCTAATGCAACACATGCAATATGCAATTTAATAGGCTCGGCTACTAAGATGGCATATGCAACACTTTGATAGCATACCTCGAAACACGTATTCAAAGAAGTGTATTGAAATGGCAATGCAATTTGAATGATGCGCCGAGCCTCGGTGCATACAAGACAAATGAATGGATGAAAACATGCAAGCATAAGGTATGCTAATTGAAACATGATCCCTAATCTAATCATCGAAAGCGGATAAATAAAAGGGAGAATGACGTAGGGTTGGAAGACATGCACACACACACGCACACTTATTACAACATTGCGCCCTCACGAAGGAGGGTCCGAATGAATAAGCTAACTAGCTACGCTAATTAAGCTAACTATTACAAACCAAAACTAATTAACTATTCTAGTCTAATTATTATAACAATTGAAATAAATTAATTAACTATTCTAAGCTAGCTAAATATTACAAACCGAAGTTGAAGAATTAGTTACACTAACTAATTAAGTACAACATTCGAGTTAACTAGCTATTCTAAGCTAACTAAAGCGATTAAATGGCCTCGAGGGCAAGGGACGCATGCACGCTCGGTTGCTCCTATCCGAAAATGCCACTGCCTTACCATCGGATGCCTCTGTTTGCACTCATTTTGATCACTGAAAATTGTACCAACTCCTAGAATGCCTTTGTTCCAACTCAGGAGCACATTTGTGCAAAAATTCACTGGTGGCCAGTCGGCTACAAAAAGTGGCTGTCGGCTACTACAAGTGGCCGTCGGCCACTAAAATTGGCTAGTCGGCCACCCCTTCCTTAGACTTCTCCTTTTGCTGCAACAGAGAGTAAACAGAGGCAAAGCAATGTATTTTCAAGGATTGTGTGTACTGTTGCCCTCCTTATCATCGTACAAACTCAAAGGAAGGTAACTCTTGGCCTTCAAACCATCAATCAAGTATTTTCAATGCATGATGGCTAGAGAGCCAAGTTTGTACAAGCTTAATGAGTGCACAAACAAGACAAAAACAACCACCACCCTATCATGCATGATCAATGGTGACGGTGACTAAGAAAAGTGGCACGTTTCATCACTTTGAGTATGAAATGTCCCATTTTTCTTGTGTTCGGATTAACGTCTGATCCGAACACATGCAATGCAACACAAAGATGTTTAATCTTACCTCTTTTACTTTGTTCATTTTGTTTACTCATTTTAGATTACCAATCCATTCTTTAATTGATTAGTTCAAAGGGTGAGTGTCCTCTAATGGAAAGAGGGCTTAAACCACAAGTACCTTGAGCATGAAAGAGGCCTCATGCTGTTGGTAATGAACTCTCGAAGGAATTATACCATTAGGCATACGGGTCTCAATTCCACACTCAAGCCAACAAGGGGTTCGAAGTCACTTTCAAAACAAATGAAAGAGTGAAAAATAGAAGGGGATTGCAGAGATTTCAGTGCTGAAATGGAGTGCAAAATGACACTAAATCATGCAAGTAACTCATGCAATTCATGCTAAAAAGCCTAACACATTAACCTAGTGGAAGAGGTTGCACCACAATCACACAATACAAGCCTCAAAGGGCCAAACCAGCTCAAAATAGAGCTAAAACCAGTCAAAACAGTGACTAAATCATACTGAGATTAAGGTACAAAATGCTAGAAAAATATGCTCACATGTTAACTTGCAAACAAGACTCAAGAGCAACTCTAAAAAAGCAAAGAAAAAGTGAAACAAATGAGCATGTGGCAAAGCTATATATGCTGAAATTACATGTAAAAAGACACTACAACATGCAACCAACTCAAGCAAAGCATCTTTAAAGGCCTAAAATACCAAACTAGTGAAGTCATTTGCACTACAACTATGTAAAACAAGACTCATATGACTAAAACAGCCCAAAACCGAGCTAAATTATTCCAAATTAGAGGAAAACATATGCTGGAAATAAGCTAAGTTAGGCTACAAAAACATGCTAACTAGGTATGAAAGTGAGACACAAGGAGGGGAGGCTAACCCCTCCCATTTTGGACTTCAAAACATGCTTTCCACCACTGAAATAACTCTGAATTTCAGTGGTTTAAAGTCCAAAAAAATTGATTTGAAAGCCTCAAAAGATGGCACAAAAAGCTATACAAGCTAAGGAACAAAAGGGAGAGACAACCCTCTAACACAAAAAGGCCTTAAACTACCATTTTTAAACCTTAAAAACAGAGGTTTTTGTAGTTGAAAACCAGGCCAAAAATAGTACAAAAAGATGGTAAAACAAGTTATGCAAAACAAGTTTTAAAGGTGAGTCTTATACCTCTTGAAGCCAAGCACACTTTAGGCACAAATGAGGCACCAAATCAAGCTAAAATCACCTTCTAAAGCTCAAAGAAGGTCCCAAGGAATCTAAACCCAAAAAATAAGCAACTTTGATCAAGGATGTCTAGGCAAAGGAGAAGTGTATCTCTACTTGTATACACAAAAGGGCAAGAGAGAGAGAGAAATCTAGAGAGAGAGAATTGCAGAGAGAGAGGATTTTTAGAGAGAGAGGCTTCCAAAATTTACTAACCTTGTAATATGAGAGATATGGCCTCTGTATATAGAAAAAAGAGAGCCTTGGTCGAAAATATCAATTCAGAAATATCTGGAGCAGTGTGGAACAGCTAGAGGGGAAATATTTGAAAAATATCTGAGTTTTGGACACCAGTGGGCCGATGGCCACCTTAAGTGGCCCACAGCAAAAATCTGCTCTCTATGTCCAACTTCAAATGGGCATATCTCCTTCATCTAGACTCCTTTGCAAGTCATTCTTGAGTCTAAATTGTAGCCCCGGAAATCTTCTTTCCAATGGTGGCAGCCTCATATCAAAATTCCAAGTGCGCTAAGAGATATCCTTCTTTTAGTGAAGACTGCTCAGTTTCGGTCCTAACCGGATTGATGCAATTTCAACCAGCCATATCTCCCCCATCCAGACTCGACTTGAGGAGATTCTTGAGTGAAAAATGAAGCCCCAGAAGTCCATTTTCCAACGGTGGTGGCCTCATAGCTGAATCCAAGTGTATAAAAGGATAGGCCTGATTTAGCGAGGGTTGCTCGACTCTCTCTCTTAACGGTTCATGCCCAACTTCTTCCCCAACTAGGTTTCCTCCCTCCTCTCCAATTTTTTTCAACTCCAAACCTCTAAACAAGATGTTTTGAAAGATTTTTTGAAGAGTTCACCTCTCTTCCATTTATTCTCACTTTGTCCTTGCTCGGTTTACCGAAAAGCGCAACATTTAACGAAATGCGAGCCTCGGAACATCGTAGAAACCTTTTCAAAAATATTTTGAAAGAGAGGGTTTTAAGGTCTAAAATAGTTTTGGTCAAAAGGCTTTGGTCCAAAAAAAAGGGGTGTGAGGTTGGGATTTGACACTCCTCTTGCCGAAGAAAACGAATCTTTGCACTGTACAACTTTCATCACCAAGTAAGCAATCAGTGGCGCCCAAGTCTTAAGGGCGGTCAAAAATGGGGTGTCTACAAACAGGACCCATGTAAACGTAACCTATACAAGCACTACTATTCCTATTTTACAGATATTTCGTTTGCGCAAATCGACACCCATGTATACGCGCGTTTTTTGGGACTTTCACCTTGGACACACAGGCCAACTTAATTTGGTGATACACACCTCTTTCCCAAGTTCACCCCTTTTTTTCTCAAAATCATATACATTTTCAATGTATTAAATGAGCAACGATGTTCAATGCACATGGATGAGAAATTAGTTTTAATTCACCTAATTCTTATCCAATTTCTACAACACTCATAGCTATCCTCCATCGATAGCCCAAAATAGATATTTCTAAATAGAATAATAAATTTCATTAAAGATACACTTTTTCAAAATCTCAAACGGGAGTGATAATACATATCCAATTTTGCCATCGTCATCAACATTACTTCAATTTCATAATTCTCTATATCAATTCCATTTTCTCTTTACAATCTCAAACATTCACATTTTAGGGCAAAATCAATTTCTCTTTGAAAATCAATTTCAATGTAGGAAATACCTCATTTCAACATATATCAATTCCAATTTCATAATCACAATTATTTTCAAGAAACCATTTGAAAACCCATCTTTTACATTTTAATTCCAAATCCTAGGTTTTTGACAAAAACCCCCAAAAACCACCATAATCATTTGAAATAGCAAATAGCAAATAGCTAAGGTAAAACTCATACAAGAGTATGAAGGATCCCTACCTCGAAGCTAGAAGACCAAGGAGAGAGTGAAGAAACTTCAATGGCGCCGAAACCCATCTTCATTTGGATGAAAATGAAGCTCTAAGTGAGCTCTACCTTTTTCTCCAGGGAAGTAAGGTAGAAAAATCAATGGATCTAGGTGTTTTAGAAGAGAGAATGTGAGTTTTAGAGAGAGAGAGAGAGAGAGTAGATCTAGGGTTTTTAAAAAGTTTAGAGAGAGAAAGTGAAATGAAAAAATGATGTAAAAAAATAACTTTAACGGACTGATATACGCGCAGACCGCTCGAGCGCAAAAAGTGACGCTCGAGCGTAAGACACAAAAGATGTGACCGTTCGAGCACAAGAAGTTGTCTCTTGAGCTTGAAATACAAACTCCCAGTAGTTTTACTGACAGAAGGCACACGCTCAAGCGCAATAAGGGCCGCTAGAGCAAAGGCCGCTCGAGCAAGGACTGCTTGAGTGCAAGAAGCTTAGCTCGAGCGAAGAATACCAATTCCCAGTAGTTTTGCAGACCTGCAAAAGTACTGAGAGTTCACAAAGACCGCTAAAGTGCAAAAAGTTACGCTCGAGCATAGGAGCAAACTTTTGAGCAACAATAGTTTAAAAAACAAGTTACCAACATGTTCCCAACATAACCTACACAACCCAAAAGCCAAACTCAAAGAGGTAAAAAGGGAAACAAGACATGAATAACTATACAAGACAATGAAACCTGGATCCAAAACATACCGTGGGTCAGGTCTAAACCAGAGACGCTATAACCTCCCCCCCTTAAGTAATTTCGACCCCCAAAATAATACCAAACATTAAAACCAAGTTTAAACCAATTACAACAATGATAATCAACCAATCTCATTACCATGACCCATCCACCGATCATTCATTCATATCAACATGATAAACAAGTTCTCAATATTGAATATACAATTCACATTTTCAAAACGTATACAATGTTTACATTACATTAACACAACAAAACTCTCAATACACGCTCAAGTACCAACAAATAGGTCCGGACACTTCTCACAAACTTCTAACTCATGTTCCCAAGTTGCTTCCTCAACCCTGTGATATTTCTATAACACTTTCACCAAAGGAATTGTCTTGCCTCGCAAGACTTGGTCTTGAGTATCCTAGACTCTCGCCGGTCTCTTCTCGTTCGAAGCATCCTCTTCTACTTCTAACTCGGTCCAATCCAATACATGCGATGGATCCGGCTCATACTTTCAAAGCATATATATATGAAACACATCATGAACCCCGAAAAGCTGTGGAGGAAAGGCCAAGCGATAAGCTACCTCTCCAATCTGTTCTAGGATCTCAAAAGGCCCAATAAAGCTAGGAGATAACTTTCCACTCTTCCTAAACCTCATCAAACCCTGTCTAGGTGATATTTTCAAGAAGACACGATCTCTTACCTGAAAGGATAATGGCCTCATCCTATGGTCGGCATAGCTCTTCTGACGACTCTAAGCCGTAACTAACCTTTTACGGATAAACACAATTTTCTCTGTCATTTCCCGAACTAACTCTGGACCCAACATAGGTGCATCACCCACCTCGGCCCAACACATAGGAGATCTACACGATCGGCCATGGAAAGCCTTAAACGGTGCCATGCCACTACTCGACTGGAAGCTGTTGTTATAGGCAAACTCCATTAAGGGTAAGTGTCTCTCTCACGACCCTTAAAGTCAAGGACACAACATCAAAGAATATCTTTAAGGATCTGATTAGTACACTCTGACTACCCGTTAGTTTAAAGATGATAGGCAGTATTAAAAGTCAACCTTGTGCCCAAGGCATTCTGCAGGCTCTGCCACAACTGAGCCATAAAATTTTGGATCTCTACCTGAAACACTCGTTACAAGAACCCCGTGCAACCTCATTATGTCCCTAACATAGAGGTCGACTAGATAATCTACCGAGTCACTCATGCGCATAGGTACAAAGTGCGCTGACTTGGTCTATCAATCAACTACCACCTAAATAGCGTCATTACCCCATTGAGTCCTCGAAAGACCCAATACAAAATCCATTGTGACATGCTCTTACTTCCACTCAACTATAGGCAAGGATTGCAACAAACCCACTAGCCTCTGGTGCTCGGCTTTCACTTGTTGACAAGTAAGGCACCTCGACACAAACACAGCTACATCCTTCTTCATTCCCTTCCACCAAAACTGGTAGCTAAGGTTGTGATACATCTTTTTGCCTCTCGGGTGCACTGCAAGGCATGTGAGTAGTGAAACTCTCGGAGTATTTCCTCTCGACAAGACTCCAGCACAAAAATATGATCAAGGTATCTAACACTCGAGTCAAAGCACATGTTCAAGCCTTTTTCTACCTTCCCGTTGGAGATCTTCTCTCAAAGGTTTTCTACCTTAAGGTCACCCTTCTGCGCATCTATATCTCGGCTCACAATTATAGCTTGTGCAACTAAGGAAAACAAAGCTGCTGACTCAACAAACTCGCCAAGATGCAAGTCAAACTCGCCAATAGCGCCCAACATCTCCCATTTCCGAATGGCCATACTAGCTACACTGCCAATGGATTTCCTACTCAAGGCATTGATCACAACATTGGCCTTCCCTAGATGATAATGCAACTCAAAGTCATAATCTTCTATAAACTCCATCCACATCCTCTGCCTCGAATTCAAGTCTTTCTGTGTAAACAAATATTTCAGACTCTTGTGATTAGAAAATACTTCAATCTTCTCACCATACAAATAATGCCTCCAAATCTTCAAGGCAGAGATCACTACTGCTAACTCTAGGTCATGAGTAAGGTAGTTTCTCTCATGTGTTTTCAACTGCCGTGAGCCATAAGCTAATGCTTTCCCCTCTTGCATCAATACACAACCCAAACCTTCTCGCAAAGCATCGCAATACACCGAATAGCCTAAACCCCTCCCCGGAATAATCAATACTAGAGTAGTGGTAAGTCTAACCTTAAGCTCTTGAAATGACTTCTCACAGGCCTCACTCCACACAAACTTAATTCCTTTCCTCGTCAGTCTAGTCAATGGTGAAGCCAATCTAGAGAAATCTTTCACAAATCGACAATAATACCCGACCAACCCCAAGAAACTACAGATTTCAAAGGCATTCTTAGGTTGTTCCCAATCTTGTACAGCTTCTATTTTAGTTGAATCTACAGTCACTCCTTCCCGGGATCCTACATGGCCTAAGAACTTAAATTCTTTCAACCAGAATTCACACTTCCCAAACTTAGCATACAGTTTGCGGGCTCTAAGCAACTCGAGCACAACTTGCAGGTGTTCCTCATGTTCCTTCTCGGAGGGTGAGTGGATCAAGATGTCGTCTACAAAGACAACCACAAAGCGGTCTACGAACTCAAGGAAGATTCTGTTCATCAAGTCAATAAACATGGTTGGTGCATTGGTTAGCCCAAAAGGCATCACTAGGAACTCATAATGGCCATACTGCGTACAGAATGTTGTCTTCTAGACATCCTCCTCTCTTACCCTCAACTGGTGGTAACCCAACCTCAAGTCTATCTTAGTGAAACAATAGGACCCCTTCAACTGGTCAAACAAATCATCTATGTGTGGCATTGGGTACTCGACGGCTGCAAACCCATATGGTAATCAATACAAAGTCGTAATGCACCATCTTTCTTCTTGGCAAAGAGAGTCGGTGCTTTCCAAGGCAAAATACTAGTGCAAATAAAACCCTTATCTAATAATTCCTACAGTTGAATCTTCAACTCACTCAACTCGGTGGGTGCAAACCTATACGGTGCCATAGAAATCGGTGTCGTGCTAGGCACTAACTCAATAAAGAACTCGATCTCACGATGAGGTGGTAAACTAGTGAGATCCTCAGGAAAAACATCTTGTATTCGCAAACTACCCTTGGCAAATCAACTCGGACTTCATCACACTCACTACCAAAGAAGTTTGCAAGAAGACAACTAAACTCACTCCGACTACGAGGATCATACACCAGTGATAAAACTCTATCGGCTCTGTCCCCTATGAAATAAAAACAATCACCACTCAAGGTATATACAGTAACCCTCTGACAGTAACAATCTATAACAGTCCGATACGATGACAACCAATCTATACCCAATATAACATCAAAACTTGACATGTCAATCAATACAAATGCAAAAGGAAGTCGGTGACCGACAACATCTATGTCACAACCGCTATGTAACAACCCCAACACCCCGGCTCCAAAGCAATCTCACCACCAATAGATAACTCTACACTGAGTGGAGATGCTAACTGAGCCAATTCTAACCCCAAAGCCGATGCAAATGCAGACGAAATAAAAGAATGAGATGCACCTGTATCAATCAACACATTGGCAATAGAATTGCATAGAAAGTAAGTAACTCTCACTACTGAAGGCGCTGGTACTAGGTCTGGCGCGATAACCGCATACATACGCCTTATAAGTCTCTACTCTACCTACTCACCCCTCGGAGCATACGTCTGATGTACTGACTAAGCTGAAGAGGCTCCCTGATTGGCCCTCGACGGCATGTGCTGACTGTGCAGGCTGATGGCTCTGTGTCTGCCTCAAACCACACATACCAGGTGTGTTACCCAATTGAGGGCAAAACTTCTTCAAGTGTCTTGCCTCCTCACACTGATAACAAGTGAGTGGCTGCCCTCTTCCCTGACTCTAGCTTTGAGAACGAGTCGCAGATGAAACAAATCATTGCCCTCCTCCCCTTTGCAAGCAAGCTGGAGACTTGTGGCCTAACTGACCACACTTAAAACAAGTGAAATCTCCTTAACCATTTCTCCAAGAACCCGAACTCGGTACTGGAAAAGTGGACCTCAACTCAGCTCCCTAAGACTAATGTAGGATAGAAACCATCGGCCTCTTACTGTCTCCCTGAACATCCTAACTCCTCATGGAGCCCCTCATCCGCTCCCCTTCTGCTCCTCCTCCATTTGCATCATGGTCTCAAAATGAGCCGCCGACTCTACAAGTCACCCATAACCTCTAATCATTGAACTGGCTACCTTGAAAAGAAGCCCAGTCCTCAACCTTTTCTCGAACTCCACACAACGGCACTCCTCTATCGCCACCAACTCTAGTGCAAACCTAGAAAGGCTAGTAAAAGCTACCTCAAACTCGGCTACAAGCACGTTGAGCTGCTTGAGCTTTGAGAACTGCTCCCTCAGTTTCTCCCTAATTGTGGGAGGTAAGAACTTGTCTTGGAAGGCGTTGACAAAAGCCTCCCAAGTCACTCCAATGCTCCTACGCGCATACTTCCACCATTGACTCGCATCTCCCTTCAGTTGGAAGGATACTAAGGTCACTCTCAGTCCGTCGTCCTCGATGCCAAGCATCTCAAACATCTTCACTATCTGCTCCAACCACTCATCCGCCTTCAGTGGCTCTTTAGGATCACCCAAAAACTCGTTTGAATTCGATCAGAAGAACTCTCACTTCAAAAAAGACGGCCCCATCTCAGTAACATGGGCCTGGACTTGATTATCAGCTCTGAGAATGTCTATGGATTCTCTCAAAGCCCCGACCATGTCACCGGCCAAAGCTTTCATAGCCTATTGGCCAATTGGTTTAGCCACATTAACGTGACTAACCTTTTCCTCCTGCACTAGAATTTCATCCGGTAAAGGCACTTCATACCTTCTAGGCCTACCACGCCTACCACTACCATGGAAATCAGAAAACTTGCATCTTCCTCATTCATGGATAAGATAGTTATCAATGATTTTAATGCAGAAAGCTTAGAACTTGCAAGCAACACCATTGAATTCGCATTCTGCAAGCAGAGCAACATTGTTTCTGCTACTGCTTTAGATGCTTTCCACTCAGAATAATCCCACAAATCAATTTCCAAATCTGTTCAAAAACGTGAAGAGTCAAACAAGTAGACATCTTTGGCATGTGCAGAAAGGTCTCCATTGTACTTATGCTGATACATTTGCACAAATTTTGATTTGACCAGATACTGGCAGAGCTCTTTGAATGGTCCAGGATCAATCTTACAACCATCAAGCTCTCCTTGTAGATGATAGTATAGATCACTAAGTATTAAACCGTGCAACTCTTTTCCTTCACTGAAACAAAAAGGAAAAAGAAAATAAAAAGAAATTAGAAGAGAGCACTTAAAGAGAAAATGCATTGCCTTGTATAATGTGGATAACTGAAATAAAATGTATGAGAATCTTGAAAAAAGGGTAATAAACTAGATAAACAAACTGAATCTAGTTCTTTTTTTTTTTCTTTTTTTTTTTTTTTGGGTGAGTAAACTGAATCTAGTTCATATGCAAGTTAAGCTTAGAACACAAACTTGTAACCATGCTGTGTATATTGAGCTACCAATTCCAAAAAAGCAGGCAACTCACTCAACTGTAGATAGGAAACACAGATGAACTGAAACTAGTAAAGTAATCTTGACAAGAGAAGAAGAGGGAGAAGGGATGTTAGGGAAACATATGAACCATGTTGTGATGATATCAATTTGTTACAGATCTCGAAGGAGTAAACATAACTTTTTTTTTTCTTTTTAATTTATTAGTACAACTAAACGTGCATAACTATTATTGAGATAAGATAGCAGAAATGTCAACAGAGAATTGTTATCCCATTTTGTAGGCAATTTGCGAGTGTGGCGAGGAATAAATCTACACATTATAGAGAAGATTATACCTTTTTCAACAAGATGTGAATCCTCTCAATTAAAGAGACAGACAAACTCCCTATATCACCATTTTTAAGTTTCTCTATCACATGCACAAACAATAAACCTGCAGCAACTTGCAGAGTTGCTCATAAGCAAAAACAAATCACTGAATGATTCCCCCTTTTGGTTCCTTCAAACAATGGTATTCCCGTTAGCTTCAACACTTCTGCCAAACAAAGCTTTTAGTAAAAAATAGAAGTAGAAGAAGAGTTAAAATTTCTTAGCAACCAGAAAGCCCAACAACACTCTGACCAGATATTAATCCCAGAAATCTCTTTCTCTGGCCCACATACTCACAGGTTTAAATTACCATAAACACAACTATAGCGAATAGACTGCATCTAAAGCTAAACCCAAGGGCTACTAGCTATAAATTTTTAATTTTTTATTTTTTTTAAGAGAAGAAATTTTATAAACAACCCAAGAACCAAAATAACGTATCCTATGACAAAACAAGCAAGCTAGGGTGTGGATGAGTGATCTAAAAATGAGCATTTTACACTGAAGAAGGGTCAGCCCTAGTGATCTGAAAATGAGCATTTTAACATAAATATCTTGTACTCTTAAAAAATGTACAATTCTTAAGAATATGCAATGTATATAACAGTTGGAAAAGATACATCAAGAAATTCATCTTTTTTGTTAAGTCTCCTTATCTCATGAAGTGGTTTTTTGTTGCAATTGAACTGAGGTTTGATTCATTTACTTCCCAACCCCTTGTATTTACACATATATGTTTATATTTGTATAGTGGAAGAAACATGACCCAGTTGACATATATGAGGGCAGAAAATATACATTATGTATAAGATCATACCATTCAAATAGATTAACTATTTTTGTCTTACATTACCAGTGAAGGCCTTGTGTCACGGATTGCATGTCCCAATGACACTCGTACATGCAGCAATGGCACTTCTGTCAATACATGTCTTGTAGTTGCTTATAGTTTGATAATTCCTCTAAAAGGGAGGATATTTGTTATTGCCAACCTAGTGAATATCTATAAAGCATATAAGACTATTGATCAAGTTAGATTTGGGCATGCTGATAATATAGAAAGAATTATATGGGACGCTAAATGATCTAGAGAATTGTAAGTCAATTTGGAAAATTTAGAAAGCTATAGTCGTCACACTAAAATATAGAACAGGAAAAAATCGTCAACATTACAAACTAAAACAAGAAAAGCATCCACTTTCTGTAACATATGTATAATCAGCCACTTGCATAAAAATGAAGAACATTGTGAACCTAAAAGGAAATGAACAATCAATAATTTTCAATTCAAACAAAGTCAACAATTTAAACAAAGTCAACGATTTAATTTAACAAATGAGACTAGAAGAGTGCCATAATGCCATTTAACAAAAATTGAAGCAAGGATTTACAGAATACCAGCAGAAGAGAGCCTTCATAGTCAGGGTAGGTGACAAAACCCAAAAGGAGAAGACCTAAACTAAACTAATGATAATAATAAGTCATATGATACACCCACAATATTAATCTTTCAGCTTGAGAGAATGAATATATAGAACAAATATATGTTCAAAAAAATAAATAGAATAAATGAAATTCAGTAACAATGATGTTGAACCTTATTAAGGCCTCTATGGGCATCATTATTGTGTTTAAGTTTCAGTACTGTGTTCAAAACCACTAATATGATGCAGATTCTATTTGCTGCTTCCCATCCAATATAGAACCTGAATTATATTTCGTTTGTGCATTACGGGATAGGATCCACATATTCATATGCAGACCAATTCTCAGTTGACAAGAAAGGGCCATCATAAAATCAGAAACATTGCACATACCAATCTCAGTGCTAGCTTTGCTGAAGCAGGATATAGGATAGTGCATTTTTTGTTCTAGTGCTTTGAGAGCTCTAAAGCCAAAACCTTAGCGGTTGCTGAAGAAAAATTCAAAAATTAAATTAAATTTTACCAAGTAGTTGTGAGATTCCAAGTGAACAAGAGGTGAAAAGCAAAATGCCATATTCAATCCTCCATCTCGACTACAATCCTATGCTATCCAATTCCTTACAAATCTCTGGCAACCAAATGGAGTCATGTAAAGCAATGAAAAACAAAGAAAGAAAAAAAATATCCATGTAGTATTGAGATTTGGATGATTTTGAAGGTGGGTCAATTCTCTACCACCCAGCATCAAATTTACAGAGAATAAAACATCACTTTCAATAGGACCTTGAAGTTAGATTAGTAATCTCCACCTGAACTAGATATGAAGTGTTGGATCTCCATTGGTTAGTCCACTGCACAGTTGATGATGGTGGAAAGTAGAGGATCACAAGTACAAATATGATTATGAAAGGTATGTGACTGACTACTTCAACAACATGAACTCTCCAGGCATATGAATGTGGAGAAGATGGACCATTGAGTGAGATGGATAGAATAAGGGGAATATAGAGAGGCCATGATGGTCACAGGTGTGCTGAGGATCCTGTCCTGCAATAGTTAAAGATGGTGTGTGGACTAGAATTTTCCCCTTGTTCTTTTTAAATAGATTCATATATTTATCTTCTTTCCACCGTACAATCTGATTCTGCCGCTGACCAAGGTGACAAGATGCATTTTGGAATAGCGCAAAACCTTTAGGGTTATAAACAATAACAAGTGCCACTAACCAATGGGCAAAACATGTAGGCATCAATAGTTACACATGCAAACTCCCAAAGGAAAAAAATAAATATAGATTGTCGCAGGGGATTTCTGAAACTAGCTATGGTTAACTATGAATAGGGCCCAAAATTTCTAGGTTGAGTTGGAGGCAAGGAGAACCTTAATAAGGGCATCAAAGCCTTGTCTATCTATCTAGAAAAGATGCAGGCTGAGAAACATCCTCGCGATATATGTGTATCAAGAAAAGATATGAAGTGAGAAACTTACTTAAGATATGTGTGTGTATGTATATTACACCTTAATCCACCACTCTTTATCTATTACTCTAGTAAATTGTACACCTTAGTGAAGCACTCCACTTAAATGTTAAATTATACACCAATTCTCTAATGCTCAACAAAGTTAAAGGGTCAAACTAAACCGAATTCAACAGAAGACCAACACAGTAAGTAGTTCTTGCCATTGCACAAAATAATATCGGAATAAGATGGGCCATAGAACTCTCATCGAGTGTAATATTGGAATGATGATGAATTCACAATACCACTAGGTCAGCATCTTATTTTAAGTTATAATAACGACATTATGGCAAGATCATAATTGCATATAGTCACACAAGTATTTAAAAAGTCCAAATATGAATGTGTGCCCTCTGTATAGAAAACAGGATCACGCAAATAAACAACTAAAAAAGATTTTGATACAAACCTTCTTGGCTGGAGCAGCTTCTATTGGAGCACCTTGGTCGGCTATTCTCACACAGCAGCTTTTCCAGGGAAGCTACAAAATTTAAAAATAATGTGAGATGAAACGATGTAAGGTCTGAAAGGGACATCCCAAATCCCAGTAAGAAAAAAAATGAAAATGCAATGCACAGAGGACATGTTGATACAGTTTAAACAGGCACTCGATAAAAACAAAAATGCACACAACATTTAATTTCACGTACCTAACAGACTAACACTAAAGATGTAGTTAAAAGTGCCCTTTCAATGAAGCGGGATCTACTCCCCACATGTTCAAAATAACTTGGGGCATCTCCAATCATTTATCAATTCACAATTAATGAAAAAATGGTTTTAAAATGTAGAAGTTAGTGGGTGTGGATGGTGCCACTAGGTTCGACCAATCACAATTAAGGAAGCATCAAGTGCCAATATCCTCTCAGGTATGCAACAATGAGCTCCAATACTTACATCAAACTTCTACAAATCAAGGATGAAGCAAATCCTTTATCATATAATTTTTTTTTAATTGGTTAACTATGTTTTTGGGGATAAGTTGAGAATTTTTTATAAATATTTTATGAAAAAAATCATGAGTAACAGATTATAGTGCTCCCTACCAAATCAAGGTTTTAACTAAATTTTCACTCAAAAGAATGGAAAAAAAATACAATTACAAGGATTAGTGATAGCCTTACAAAGGCTGCACTGACCACATGGATCTTCATATATATATATATATATACATAAAACTATGGTTGGGATTTGATCATAAATTACTGTATCATATAATTTCTTTTATAACCAACTAAAATTTCCTTCGATTAATGGAACACTTGCCCCGGCAAGTCTATACAATTGATATGTTAATGATTATTTTGTTATTCATATGCAAAAATGCATATAATTTTAACTGACCTTGTCACATAGGAATGGTCAAACTTATGATTAATGGGTTGGACAACGAGTGCACCATATACAGCCCAATTCAGCAAACAAAGAAAAACTAAGAACCAAGCCTACACCCACATCAAAGCTATACAAGCACTCCACAATAAGAATGTTTCCATTCAAGATGCTATAACCCAGCACAATCCTTAATAGATTTCAGTCTATACACCAAGTCCATAACAGAGTAATCAACTTGCTTCATATTATACTTGACCAACAAAGCCAATCTCACTTTGATCAACTCACTCAACTCCAATTAATTAAGCTGAGCCTTCCAAGCTCTACAAGTATGATGGATATTGGATAGACAAACAATTGAAAAGCAAATGTTCAACTGATTAATTTAGTAGCAATTGAAGAAATTCTTCAAAGACCATATAAAACACAAATAATTAAATACATAAATATATGTACTACTTCATGAAATCAAGCACATATAAAACTGCTGATTAAAAAAATAATGAAAACATAAAACAATTATAAAACTTTGAAAATGAAAACAATACTATGATATGCAAAATTTTAGGTTATATGGAAGTTACTCTATAAAACCCATTTGTGGGAGTAACAGTTACAATTTGCATTGTAAACTCATCTGAACGAGTAATAATTTTAGAATTGCGCAATTAATCATTTTACTTTGATTTTCATTGAGTGAGCCAAATTGATCATAAATCTTCCAAAAAGAAATTAATTGAAATTTTTTTTAATGAAAACAAAATCATGAAACCCCTAAATCAAAAGGGCAAAAGGGGGGGAGGGGAACTAGTTCCACAAATATTGGGATAAAAATTTTGTAGGAATTAATCGAAATTTTTTTATAATGAAATGATGAAAACCCTAAATCAAAAACACAAAATCACAAATCACCACAAATTGGCAAATATATATATATACGCACAAACAGTAACAACGAATTCAATCAAGTTTAGTGAATGTAATAAAATATAAAGAACAGATGTAGAACAAAAATGAAGGTGAAAAGAAGAAATTCAAAGAGTAAATTAAGCAAACACATATATAAACCATGAAACAAATGAGGGAGCTTTTACTTGAGGGAGTCGAATTTGGAGATTAAGAGCGAATTTGGAGATCACATAGGGTCGTCGACCTAGAGCATGAGATTCAAGCCTTGAAGATAAAAAAAATAAAATATAAATAAATGTGTGTGTGTGTGTGTGTGAGAGAGAGAGAGAGAGACAAGAAAATACATACCAATGTTAGGGTTTACGAGGCCAACAACTTGCTCAGCAAATTCAAGCTCTCTAGAATCCCTAGTTCCTTATATTATAGTGTGCTTCAACATTGATGCTCTGCAGATTCGAGCTCTTGCCTATGGGGGAGTCGGAATGAGAGTGAGATGAGTAGCGCGAAGATGGAGATGGAGAGAGAGAGAGAGAGAGAGAGAGAGAGAGAGAGAGATTTGAACGTGAAAATGAGAGGAGGGAAAAAGAAATTACTGGCGGCAAAGGGTTTGAGGAAATTTGGGAAAATTGGGATTTTTAACTATTTTTGAAAAGGGCAATGCTTCCCCTCCCCCCAAGTGACAGGTGGCGAGCTATGACTGGCAGAAACTCAAAAAAAAAAATCAAGAGAACCCAGTGACCCCCACTAAAGGTCTAAGAGCAACTCCAACCACACTCTTTATTTTTCACTAGTTAAAGTACAAAAAAAGGACACTCTTTATTTTACCTAATTAGTTTAGCTATTGTATGTTCCAATCATACTCTTTATTTTAACTAGTCATTCAAACTAACTAAACCAATTTTTAAAATAAAAATGTATATATATATATATATATATTACTATATTTTTCATAAAATGCCACATACGCACCAAACGCTAATATGATTGCCAATATAACATTTGCGATAATATTTTTAAAAATAATATTTTTTTAATATTAGTTTTAAAAATATTATAAAAAATAATGTGACTGGATTTAATTCTTAGGTTTGTTTGTTTGAATTACCTACTATCAAATATGTGGAAAAAAAAAATCAGCTGTTGGGATGAAACATAAAAATGCATGAATTTGAAACACAAAATTTTGAAACCTACATATTATTGCTATTGAAACATGATGAATGAAGAATAAATGAGAAATTATAAATGAGAAATTTTCAGCAGGCCATACACGCACCTAAATAATGAGAAATTTGGATAACCAGCAACATGGTGTACATTGGCATGGGAAATTAATCATCCCTCAATGATGAATGTTTTTCCCCAGCTAGAGAGACCACATGATATATCCAACCAAAAATAATTCCATTGAACCATTTATAAAATTTTCAACGAAGCCAAAGCCAAACCATGCTTGAAGACTCTTTCTTACCTGTGACTCTTTCCCTCCTCCTCAAAGCCCCATCATTCAAACCAGAAAAGAACCAAATGGAACCAATGATGACACCCAAAAGGCACACAAACAGAAACAGCCCATTCCACTTCCAGACACAATTAGATCCATGCAAGGGCTCCTTTGAGAGAAACCCCAGACACAACAGAAAAAGCCATTAAATATAGACCTCAGTGATACCAATGGGTTTGTTAGCCAGTCCAGCTCTCAAAATTCAACAAAATCAAACCAGTATGAGACATCTACCAAAGAATGAACAAGAAGGTCAAAACAGTTTGCTAGATGTTGATTCCTTGAGAAACCCAGCTCACAAGACTAACCAAAGGCACAATTTAAGAGAACCCAACTAGGAATGTTGAACAAAAATACTTTGATAAATATTTGCATGCTAGCATTCTGCTAAACATGTTAGTTTTTATCCTAAGTCCAGGTTCCATGATTAACATATGGGAGAAATATTTTATATAATATCTTTCTGTGTGAGTATATGTATGTCTGATTTGTGTCCATGCATTTTTTATTTAGACTTTTCCATGGTCCAGTTTCTACATTACCAACTGAACAAAAGATTTTCTTTGAATGAGGGGTTCACTTCACAGTTGCAATCTTTGTCTGCTTCATTTATACACTGTTCCCTCTTTCCCTTCTCTCTGTATATATGTGTGCATGCACACAAACACACACACTGAAGGTCACTACCTTATCTTGTATCCTCGAATGTGGGTGCCTAGGAAGAATGGAATGGTACAGGCATGCTGTCCATCAAGCAATGGCACCTACATATTTGTTTGTGTGCATGTGCAGACATATTATATCCCACTATTTGATTGCATATCACAGAATGGGTCATTTCTGCATCGTTATCCTCTATGAAGTTGAAGCGTACTAAATTTTCTTTTTCATTCTGAACTAAGACTTCTAGCTCCATGCAAAAAATTCTAATAATATATTCTTTGATCTGTAGAAGTCCAATTCCCAAACCCAAGCAATGGGGAGGATACAGGCTTAAACCAGAGATTTTTGAATTTTGGCAAGGACAACAATCACGCCTGCACGATAGGTAACTTTTATCCCAGTCCTCTTGAGAAAATTTGGTATGATTGATCTATTGGGCATAAGAAGGATCCAGTTTGAAATTTGGTGTTACGGACCTGTATAATACCATGTTTGATCCTTGAACTTTTTTGATGGATCCAGTTTGGGAAACAAAATTAAGACACTAATATGAAACACCCCTTGTTGTGATTGAGAAGAATACAGGAGATGGCATTAATTGAGAAAGTTAATGGAAAACCTATAGGAAGCAGTGTCAAAAAAGATTTGAAGAAGTTCGGAAACTTTAGAAGAATCTTGAGGAGATTCTTTGTTTGGCCTCTGAGAATATTTAGGAAGAAACATTGAATTCAAAATTCTAAGGGTAAACTACCAATAGGTCCTAATAAAATTGTTGCTAAAAATAATTTTTTGTGATGATTTTTTGTATGTCACTAAAAATTGACAATTAGTGAATTTTTTTTGTCATGGTTTTTATAAATTGTTGCCAAAACTTACAATTAATGATGTTTTTCTGTGATGAATTTTTCAAACTGTCGTTAAAAGTTGAAAATTAGCGATTTTTTTTTGTGACGATTTTTTTTAAAATTATTGTTAAAACTTATGATTAGTGACATTTTTTATGATAAAATTTTCAAATTGTCACTGAAAATGAACAATTAGTGACGTTTTTTAGTAGGGTTTGATGAAAAACGCCATTAATTATACTTACCAAAAAAAAAAGAGAAAAGAAATTAAAAACACTATTAATTATCATAGGATCTATTGGACAATAAGCCTACTTATTAGGATCTACATGTAAGTCCCTCAAATTCTAAAGGTGGACAAATATTATTGTTTAGAGAATGGGAAAGGTTTCTTTTTTTTTTTTTTTAAATGGGGAAGGTTTTTTTATTTTTTATTTTTTAAAAGCAACTCAATTGAGTCTCTAATAAAAATAACTTCGCTGATTAAATTACTCAATTTAATTCTCATTTATTTTCCAAATTTATTGTGTGATTGAGTTTTCAGAAATTGTTTTTTGGAAAATAAAAAATTGAGTAAATTACACTTTACTTTGCACCCTTGTATTTTGCATCGAATCCCACTTTGTTTTGTATACAAAATTGTGACAGTCAACCCCGTGCACTTCTGGTCAAGTGTCAATGTCCTTCTTTTGTTACTCTATTGTTTAATTCTTTAACAAAATCCAGTCATGTAACGAACACGAGACTATGAAATGAAGGCAAGATTGGAAAACCATCCCCATTTTCCACCAATACACACTTTGTCTCACATGATAAGCATGTGAGAAATATATAATACAATATATATGTTCATATGCTAAAAATAGGATGAAGAGGCAAGAAAATAGAGTTTTTAAAATAACAATTGCAGCAGAGAAAGGAAGAGGAATAGATGGAGTGTTACTATGGAAAATAGAGCTTCATGATATTAGTTTCTACAAAACCCTAGTTCATCTCCTTAATCATTCACAATCTGCATTTTGTTTTAGCCGAATACAGTCATAATTTGATGTAAATTTTAAGATGAAATGTGCATAGGCAAGAAATGGGGGTGATTGTCTTCCTTTACCCTCATTTCGTAGTCATATGCTTGTGACATGACGGAATTTTGTTAAAGACTTAAACAATAGAGTAACAAAAAGGGAATATTGACACTTGACTTGACCAAAAGTATAGGGGGTTGACTGTTATAATTTCATGTGTAGGAACCAAAGTGAGATTTGGTGTAAAATGCAGGGGGGCGAAGTGTAATTTACTCTTTGAAACTAGTTTGACAAAAACAAATACCAAAAAAAGATATTTTTGAATTTTCAAATATTATTTCCACTCCAAAAAAGAGAACCATATGAAAATAAATGAGTGTTTTCGGTCTTTTCATTTTTTATTACCTAACTAGTTTTTGAAAAAATTTCAAAAAACAAATTGTGAAAACCCAACCAAACAGCTTCTTTGGAAAATTTCCAAGTATTTA